>JARFIW010001518.1:606445-839634 GCA_036346225.1 Platerodrilus igneus | reverse complement strand
AAAGACATGTTACAAGGTAGAGAGATAGAGAGATAGAGAGATAGAGAGATAGGGAGATAGAGAGATAAAGAGGTAGAGAGATGGAGAGATGGAGAGTTAGAGAGATGGAGAGATGAGATGGAGAGCTAGAGAGATAGCGCGATAGAGAGATAGATAGAGAGATAGAGAGTTAGCGAGATATGGTGAAAAGAGATAGAGAGACAAGGAGATAGAGAGATAGAGAAGTAGAGAGGTAGAAAGGTAGACAAATAGAGAGATAGAAAAATAGAGATAGAAAGATAGAGAGATAGAGAGATAAAGAGATAGAGAGAGATAGAGAGGTAGAGAGTTAGAGAGATAGAGAGATAGAGAGATAAAGAGATAAATAGAGAGATGGAGAGATGGAGAGATAGAGAGATAACGCGGTAGAGAGATTGATAGAGAGATAGAGAATTAACGAGAAAGGGAGAAAAGAGATAGATAGTTAGAGAGACAGAGAGAGAGACAGAGAGAGAGAGACAGAGAGAAAGAGAGACATAGAGTTAAAGAAATAGAGAGATACGGGGCTAGAGAGATACAGAGATAGAGAGATAGAGAGATAGAAAGATAAAGAGATGGAGAGATGGCGATATAAAGAAATAGAGATAGGTGGAGAGATAGGAAGATAGATGGAGAGATAGGGAGATAGGGCGATAGGGAGATACGGAGATAAAGAGATAGAGAGATAGAGCGATAAAGATATAGAGAGATAGAGAGATAGAAAGATAGAGAGATAGTGAGATAGAGAGGTAGAGAGATAGAGAGATAGAGAGATGGAGAGATGGAGAGATGGAGAGATAGATGCAGAGATGGAGATATAGATGGAGAGATAGAGAGATAGATGGAGAGATGGAGAGATAGATGGAGAGATGACAAGATAGAGAGATAGCGCGATAGAGGTAGAGAGATAGGAAGATAGGAAGATATGGAGATAGAGAGATAGAGAAATAGAGCGTTAGAAAGATAGAGAAATAGATAGATAGAGAGATGGAGAGATAGAGAGATAGAGAGATAAAGAGATGGAGAGATAGAGAGATAGTGAGGTAGAGAGATAAGGAGATAGGGAGATGGAGAGATAGGGAGATAAGGAGGTAAAGAGATAGAGAGATATTGAAATGGAGAGATGGAGAGATAGAGAGATAAATGGAGAGATGGAGAGATAGAGAAATAACGCGGTAGAGAGATTGATAGAGAGATATAGAGTTAACGAGAAAGGGAGAAAAGAGATAGATAGTTAGAGAGACAGAGAGAGAGACAAAGAGAGAGACAGAGAGAAAGAGAGACAGAGAGTTAAAGAAATAGAGAGATACGGGGCTAGAGAGATACAGAGATAGAGAGATAGATAGATAGAAAAATGGAGAGATGGAGAGATGGAGAGATAGATGGAGAGATGGAGAGATAGAGAGATAGATGGACAGATGGAGAGATGGAAAGATAGAGAGATAGCGCGATAGAGGTAGAGAGATAGGAAGATAGGAAGATATGGAGATAGAGAGATAGAGAAATAGAGCGTTAGAGAGATAGAGAGATAGATAGATAGAGAGATGGAGA
Organism: Platerodrilus igneus; assembly: GCA_036346225.1. Taxonomy (NCBI): domain Eukaryota; kingdom Metazoa; phylum Arthropoda; class Insecta; order Coleoptera; family Lycidae; genus Platerodrilus; species Platerodrilus igneus. The sequence continues at coordinate 838,065 of JARFIW010001518.1, read as the reverse complement.
GATGGAGAGATGGAGAGATGGAGAGATGGAGAGATGGAGAGATGGAGAGATAGAGAGATAGAGAGATAGAGAGATAGAGAGAGAGAGAGAGAGAGAGAGAGAGAGATAGAGAGATAGAGATTGAGAGATTGAGAGATTGAGAGATAGAGAGATAGAGAGATGAAGAGATGGAGAGATGGAGAGCTGGAACGATGGAGAGGTAGAGAGGTAGAGAGATACAGAGATAGAGAGATAGAGAGATAGAGAGATAGGGAGATAGGGAGATAGAGAGATAAAGAGGTAGAGAGATAGAGAGATGGAGAGGTGGAGAGATGGAGAGATAGAGATGGAGAGATGAGATGGAGAGATAGATGGAGAGATGGAGAGATAGAGAGATAGATGGACAGATGGAGAGATAGATGGAGAGATGGAAAGATAGAGAGATAGCGCGATAGAGGTAGAGAGATAAGAAGATAGGAAGATATGGAGATAGAGAAATAGAGCGTTAGAAAGATAGAGAGATAGATAGATAGAGAGATGGAGAGATGGAGAGATAGAGAGATAGAGAGATAGAGAGATAGAGAGATAGAGAGATAGAGAGATAGAGAGATAGAGAGATGAAGAGATGGAGAGATGGAGAGCTGGAAAGATGGAGAGGTAGAGAGGTAAAGAGGTAGAGAGATAGAGAGATAGAGAGATAGAGAGATAGAGAGATAGAGAGAGAGATAGAGAGATAGAGAGAGAGAGATAGAGAGATAGAGAGATGGAGAGATGGAGAGATAGAGAGATAGAGAGATGGAGATATAGATAGAGAGATAGAGAGACAGAGAGGGATTCAGAAAGATACAGAGAGATACAGTGAGGTACAGGGAAATACAGAAAGGCACAGATAGATACAGAAAGATGCAGAGATTCATAGAGATGCAGAAAAATTCGGCGAGGTTCGTAGAGATGCAGGAGATCCGGAGAGATACGGAAAGATATGGAGAAATACGCAGCGATACGAAGCGACACGGAGAGATACGGAGTGATACGGAGAACTACGGTGTGATACGGAGAGATACAGAGAAATGTAAAGAGATGCAGTGAGCTACAGATAGATACAGATACGGAGATATACGGAGAGTTACGGAGAGATACAGAGAGATGCGGTAGATATAAAGTAATACGGAAAAATACGAAGAGATATGGAGAAATACGAAGAGATTCTGAGAGATATGGAAATATTCGGATAGAAACGGAGAGATACGGGGAAATACGACGAGATAGGTCAACATACCGAAAGAAACGGCAGATATGGGTAGATGCGGAAAGATATTGAGATACGAAGAGATAAGCAGAGATACGAAGAGTTTTCTAAAGATACTCAGCGATACCGAGATATGGAGGGATACGGAGAGATACAGAGCGATACGGGGAGACGGGGAGAGACTGAGATACGGAGAAATATGGAGAGATATAGGTATACGGAGAGATACGGAGCGATACGCAGCCATATGGAGCCATACGCAGAGATACGGATAGATACGAAGAGATTCGGAGAAATACCTAGAAATACGGAGGAATACAGGTCGCTACGCGGCAGATACAGAAATTTACGCAGTGATACAGAGTGATACGGAGTGACACGGAAAGATATAGAAAAATATTGAGAGAAGGATACGGAGATATATGGAGAAATACTGAGAGATACGGAGAGGTACAGAAAGTTGCAAAGAGATAAAAATAGATACAGAAACGCAGATATACGGAGAAATACGTAGACTTACGGGGAGATACTAGGATATACGGTGAGATAAAGGGGATACGGGGAGATAAGGAGGGACACGGAGAGATATAGCAAGACCTAGCGAGATATAGCGTAATGTAGCGAGATATAGAAAGATATAGAGATACAGTGAGATACGGGAGATATAAAGGGATAAAGAGAACTAGAAGGATATAGAGGGAGATAGTGAGACATAGAAAAATATAGAGAGTCATAGTGGCATATAGTAACATCGAGCGGCATAGAGAGGCATAGGGAGACGTATAGAGACATAAAGAGTCATAAAGAGACATTAAGAGACATAGAAAGACATGGAAAGATATAGAGGCATAGAGGGATATAGAGGGACATAGAAGTATATAGTAGGACATAGTCGGACATAGCAACACATAGAAAGACATTGGGGCACAGAAAGGCATAGAGAGGCATAGATATTGACAGATATAGAGTGATGTAGAGGAATATAGAGCGATGTAGAGAGATATAGAGAGATTTAGTGAGGTATATAGAGATATATGGAGAAATATAGAGATTTATAGAGCGATATAGAAAGATATAGAGGTATAGAGGGATATAGAGAAATATCGATAGATATAGAGAAATATAGGGGCAGAGATACAGAGAGAGATAAGGGGACAGAGCGGCAGAAAGACAGAGGGAGAATGAATATATGCATGTGTGAAATTGAAAGGAATTGCATAGGTGAACGTGTCACTAAGTGAGTGCTAGGAGAAGGGAGAGAGAGGAAAAAGAAGAGAGTGAGGAAAGAATGGAGAGACAAAGAAAGTGGGAGTGTGTGAGAATTTGAGAGGAAAAATGGGTCTCTTGAAGAAGAATGAATATTTGCACGTTTGTGAAATTGATAAAAACTGCATGAGTAAACGTGGCAATAAATGAGGGAAATGGATCGTCTGCGAGTTAGAGAGTGAGTTGGTAGGTAATCGAGCTAGTAAATCATTGAACGTCAATGAACGAGTTAGTAAGAGAGTGAGACAGTGAGTGAATGAGCATGTTGGACCGTTGATGTGTCAGTCCACGAGCGTGTCAGTTAGTCAGTTAGCGGGTGAGTGAATCACTAAGTGTCTCTTGGGAAATTGCGGATTGAGTTAGTGAGTGTGTCGATTAGCATGTTGGAACTGAACCAGTAAGTGCCCGAATGAGTGTTTCAGTGGATAAGTAAAAGAGTGGGCGAGTTAATGAGAGAGTTAGGAAGACCGTGCCGGTCAAGTTGGAGAGTACGCCAATGAGTGTATCGGCAAGTTGCGAAATGAATTCTGTATGAGCGAGTGAAAATAAATAAGCGAGTGTCGGTCGGTCAGTAGGTCGGTCCGTCGATGAGTGAATCAGTAGGTTACTGAGTTACTCTGGGAAACAGTGAGTATGTTAGTCGGTTGGTGAATGAGCGGGTTGGTTGGTGAATGAGTCGGTGAGTGAATCAGTGAGAGTGATTGCTATGTTGTTGGATTGCACTTAGAGTGTAAGTGAGTGTGTTGGCGGTAAGCCCACGAATGAATCATTGGATAAATCAGTAAGTGGATTGGGTGATCAGTTGGCCAGTCAAAAAGTTAGCGAGTGAGTTTCGATCGATTAGATATTCGGTGAGTGAGTAAATGAGTAAGTCTGTGAATATGTTAGTCAGTCAACGGTTGAATGAGGGTGTCAATCGGTCGCTCCGCGATAGTCAGTGAGTAAGTGTGACCATCGTTCGGTCGAGTGAGTTATTGGATGAGCGGTCAGAAGATCTCGGTTAACGTGTTTTAGAATAAGGCAGTGAGGAAGCGAGTGTGACGGTCGGTCGGCCTGCCGGCGAGTGAGTGAGTGTCGAACGATAGCTCGACGAGTGAGTAAGTGTAGTGATTGGTTCAAATGTGAGCCAATAAGTTAGTTAAACAGTGTAAAAGTCGGTCAGTAAGTGTGTCGTTTGATGAGTTGCCGAATGAATCTGTGAGTGAGTCAATGATTGGTATAGGGTATCGGTCGGCTAGCGCATGAGCGAGTAAGTGAACGCGCGATTCAATGAATGAGTGTCGGTCCGTGAGTGAGTGAGTGAGTATGTTGATCGATGAGTTGAACGAGGCAGTAAATGAGATTGTCGTTCGCTAAGACGGTAGACGAGTGAGTCACTGAGTGTATCGGTCGACAAATGTATTGCTGACTAAGTGGGTTTGTTCGTTGGCAAGGAAATGAGTGTGTGTTGCTCGATCAACCAGTCAGCAAGGGAGTCTAAAGATAAGCCGGTGAGTATATTGGTCGGCTGGCCAGTCGGCGAGTGGTTGGGTAGTCGATGCGTCGATCGGCGAGGGAGTATGTCAATAGGTCGGTCGATGCGTAAGTCAGGGAATGAAAGAGTAAATCAATAAAAATGTGTCGCTGGACGAAATAGGGAGTGAAGCAGTGAGTGAGTCAGTGAGTGATTCAGTGAGTGATTCAGTGAGTAATATAGTACATGTGTCGATCGGTCAGTAGATCGATTGGTCAGTGAGTGAAAATGCATGGGTGGGTGAGTCAGTGAGTGTGTCGATCGACGAGTTGCGAATGAGTAAATAGGTGAGTCAATAGATTAGAAAAAGTGTGCCAGTTGGTGAGCTGGGAGTGAGTCGGTAGATAGGTGTGCCAATAAATGAGTCGTATATGAGCGCGTTACTGAGTGTATCAAGGTGAAGTCAGTAAGTGAGAGAGCGAAAGTGAGTTAGCGTTAGTAGGAGTGTCCACTGGTGAGTAGGTCGGTCGGTTGACTAGTGAGTTATCAAGCTAATCTGAGTCAGACAAGTCAGTTAGCGAGTGCATCAATTGTTGGATGAAAGAATGAGACGATATGCAAATGAATCGGCGAGTGAATCATTAAATTTGTAAGTTAGTAAGTAGTTGATAAGTCAAAGAGTGTCAGTTAATAGGTTAAACGGCAAGTTTTGATGTGAATCTTACGTGAGTGAGTTAGTGAGTTAGTCTGCGAGTTTGTGAGCGAATTTTGGTCGACCATTTAGTGAGCGGGTCGGTCGGCAAACGAGCCGGTGAGTGAGTCAGTGAGTGTGTTTTACGGTAGGTCGTTCTATTGCCGCTTGGCAAATGAGTCAGTGAGTGTATTGGTAACAAGTGGCCCAATGAGTCACTGAATAATTCAGTGAGTGGGTTGGTCGGTTAGTTGGCCGAACGGAAAGTGAATGAGTGAGTTTTGGTCGTTCGGATAGCCGGCGATTAAGTCTATGAATATGTTGGTCGGTCGGCGGGTGAGTGAGTGTGTCAGTTGGTCAGTCAATAAGAGTCGGTGAGTAAATGTGGCAATCGTTCGGTAGGTAAGTGAGTTAGTGGGTGAGTGGTTAGTAAGTGTTGACCGGTGCGCGGCAGAATCAATCAGTGAGAGATGGAGGCTGACAACCTTTCGGTCAGCCTGCAATTGAGTGTCCAACGATAGCTCGGTGAGTGAGTAAATGTCTATATCGTTTAAAAAGTGAGCAAGTGAGGGAGTCGGTAAAAGAATGCATGAGTCTGTAGTGAGTGAGTAGTGAGCGTGTTCGGGTTGACGAGTAGCGGAATGAATCAGTGAGTGATTTAGTGTGTGTTATAGTGTCGGCTAGCTGTCGCATGAGTCAATGAACGAGAAATTGATTTCATGAATGCGTGTCGGTCGGTGAATGAGTATGTCGCTCGGTACGTCGGCCGGCGGGTTAGTCAGTGGGTGTATCGGTCGACGTATGTATTACTGAATAAGTCTGCAAGTGAGTGAGTGTCGGTAGATCAGTCAGCTAGCGAGTGGCTCAGAGAGTTAGTTGGTGAGTATGTTGGTCGGTCAGCCAGTCCGCAAGCCGGTGAATAGTCGATGGGTCGATCGAAGAGTATGTCGAGCGATCGGTCGACGAGTAAATCAGTGAGCAAATCAGTGAGAATGTGTCGCTCGGCAAGTAGGGGATAAACCACTGAGCGAGTCAGTGATTGGTGTAGTATGTGTGCATGTCAATCGGCCAGTAGATTGGTTGGTCTGCGAGTGAGAGTGAATGACTGTGAGCCAGTGAGAGTATGTCGGCCAGCAAGCGGTGAGTGTTTGAGTGAATGCGTCAGGGAGTCGGTGGGTGAGTGAATCAGTGAGTGTCGATTACAAGTTGGGGAGAGAATTAGTGAATGAGTATGCCAGTCAGCTAACCAGTCGACAAAGTAGGGTGTTGATTCATGGATCGGCAAATGTGTCGATTGGTCGGTCGGTGAATTCATCAATGAATTAATCAGTGTAGAATGAAAGTGAAGGTATTGGCGGGTGAGTTGTGGAGTCAATAAGTGAGCAAGCGATAATGTTTTAGTGAGTGTTAGTAAGAGTTGATTGGTCGGTTGGCAAGTGAGCTGGTCTGAGTGAGGCAATAAGTGTGACAATGAGTGTGTCGGTCGGTGAGTATATGAGATACGCAAATGAATCGGCGGATGTCATTTAATGATTTAGTTAGTGAGTGTGTTTGTTTGCTCGTCAACGAATAAGTCAGTGACTGTGCCGGCGAATGGGTAATTGAACAAATCAGTGAGTGAGTGAGTAAGAAGGTTGGCCAGTCGGCAAGTGAGTAACCATTATCGATCGGACGGTTGGCGGGAGTCAATGAGTGAGCGTGTCAATTGGTCAGTCGGCAAGTGAGTAAGTGAGTGAGCAAGTATGACTCGGTCGGCAAGTTGTAGAGTGAGCCGGTGACTGAATGGATACTGTAACGGACAATGATCTGTTTATTTATTGGGCCATTGGTTTGATATATAACATCGAAATACATATGTATTAAAGTTAAAGATTTTACCGCAAATATGAAAAGAAAATATTACTCTTATATCAAACGGGAGTTCGAGTATTGATTTATTTAAATCGATCTTTTCCTCAAAAATTCAAAAATTCCAAAGATAATTCAAATAAAATGCATTTGTAGGTATTTATTAAAATATAATCTCGTTAATCAATCAATACGATAAAACTGTTATTTTCTCTAACGCCTGCTGTTAATATGTATTATTTGTATAATTATAAATTTGTAACTCATTAACAACACAAAAACTAGACGACGACTGGAATTTTTGATTCCGCACTAAATAATTTTAATAACAAATGCCTCTGCTATCGAAGCAATTGATGCGAGTATAAATCGCTTTACGTAAAATTGGAAGCTTAGGCCTTGAACGATAATTCATTTTTTAAGAAATTGAAATAACTTTAAAATTGAACAACGATCAATAAACACTCAAGGACAACTCACGAGGTTGTTGACGTGTCAAATACTATGATAATAGACCCAAACAAAGTTTTATTGCATTTAACTAATTAATTATTTGGCGACAGTGGTTTCCACAACATAAAGTTGTTTACAAATATAACGTAAACATGCTTTTATATTAATTAGCGTAATTATAGAATTTGGGTGAAAATGTTATAAAACCTGAAGACTAAGTTAATTTTATTTTTATGCATTACTTCACACCGTGATGTACCAATTTTAAGTGAACACTCAATTCAAGAAGAATTCTATGCTGAGTATATAATTCGCCAAAAAAAGACTAAATACAACATTTTATTCAGGTGCACATTATTATATTAACAAGTCTATTTATGTCTACACCACAATGGTACTGCTACAGTAATATGAGATTTAAGAACAAATAATATTTTGTTTAGGACAAACCGCAATCTTAAGTGATTTTTTTAAAATCAAACTATACAAAGATCGATAATTATTAATACGTATAAATACATAGGAACTTGTATATGCGGAGGGAAAGAATCTGTTCTCCATAACGCACCTAAAATTATATGTTATGGCAAAATCGGTAGTTTAATTACTGGCTGGATTCAGACGCAAACACACCGTTGAATTGATGCGCTTCTGTCCCTTCCATGCTACTGCAATGTTGCCAATAATAAGAGGCCACATCGTACGAGAATTATAACATTTACTGAAGGAAACATATATGGAGGTCTCTTCGTAGTATCCGTACGATGTATCAAAAACGCTAGCGCCAGTGGCTAACGCAAGGAACTAAAACCCCCTATGAAATCATAAAAACAGGCATAGTGACCTCCACAAAAATTTTTGCAGTTATGCTCTATGCACCCTATAGATTATTTACATGCACGAAATTGTTAAATACGCTATGGCCTCCGATTTCGGAGGCCATAGCGTCATATATGAGGTCTCAACGTATATATTATACGAAATTTGGAGGTCGTAGCGCATAGTTAGTATATATATATATATATATATATATATATAAACAAAGTATCTAATTTCGTTTATTGACAGTGGCATCGACACGACCTTGTACCTTTCATTTATGCTCGTGTTTACGGAAAATATGCTTGCAGTACAGTACTATTCTTATTTAATGAAAATGTATTTTATGGATAGCTATAAAATTAGACATTTGCAATTTTTTCAGAAAATAAAGCAAATTTGAAATATCTTGCTGACAATTTACTATTTCTTTTTAATTTGAATATCTTGCATGATTAACTATGCAAAAAATGTATATTTGCAATTTTTCAGACAATGAACCAAATTCGTTATTTTGCTAAGAGCATCATTATGTTTCCTTACATACTGTTGTTTATTCATTAGGATAGATTACATAGCTAAATATACAACATTTCCAGTTGCAATTTTTTTCAGAAAACGATGCAAATTTGTAATTTTTTCTAACAGACCCGTTTCTTATTTAATATAAATACTTCATGTCGATTTTACCAATAGTATTCAATCAGATCTCTTGTATAATTATTAGTTACTAGCAACTTTAAAAAATGAGTAACTTATCATTGACCAAAGATGGTAGCAGTACCAACGATAGTGTGAAAGTTCTAGAACAATTTATATTTCATTCTAACAAAGACTTGATTAAAGAAGTTTATGGATCTTCATCTCAACTTGACACTGCTGCTATTTTTGATAGTGATGTAATAGATATATCACGGTAAGTGCTTTTCACATTTATACGTAATAAAATGCAATAAAATGTCCAAGTCTGCCGCTCCTGTTGTTCCATCGCAACCAGTTCATCTGCTCAAAATTAGATGTTCCAATGATCAACGCCATAGTAAAGCAGAACCATACACGTACGTTAGAATATATTTATATTTATGCAAGCACTACTAATTTTTAATTTACATTAGATTAAGATTAAAAAAACTATTCTGGAAATTCTGAGGCTATCGTTGGATTGTTGGCACATTCTGATCATCTCAGAAACATCAGGTAGTATACAAAAGAAAAGGGGAACCTACAATAATCTGTTATGCTATGCTCACAGATCCGGCAAAAACATGTTGGCCTTGAAAAAGTTATGTTCAGAACCTAATATGACTGTTTGCTGTCAAGATGACAAATCCTACGAAGAGGACACAGTAGAGTTGCTTAATGCATTTAAAAAGCATAGAGAGAAGCTACTGCGTCGTCTAGATTTGGAACTAGAAATAATAAAGCAAAAAAGAGAGGAACTGACTGCAAGGGAGCAGCAGATACTTCAAGAATGGGAATTAATAAATACTTTTCCATTTATAAATAGTTAGATTTTAAGTTGTAAAAAATATTTAGTGTGATTCTTTTTAACTGTAAATAGTTAGATCAAAATATTCAACAATTTGTAAATTAAAAGTATTTTATAAAGGTTTCTCTTTTTAAACAAGATTTCCTCTAAACAAGATAGTAACCTCAAAGTAAATAATTCAGAACCCACTTTAATTAAATACAGCATTCTTTATACAATTGACTTAGATGTGTTATAATTAAATAAACAGTAAAGAACAAGATGTATATTATTATAATAAATTAATTTCTTAGAATAGTGACATATTATTCTGAAAATTCTATGTTGACAGTTAGACCAATCGATCCCTTACTAGTTATGTATACATGTTTGTTCGAGCAAATACTTTCATTTAATTGTTTCACTCCATGTGCTTAAAGGTGTTCAAAATATCTCAATGGCAATATACTTTTGAACTCTTCTGTTTCCACTAATACTCTTTCTCCGTATTTTGTCTTAACAGTTTCCACTTTCAAAACTTCAAACCTCTTATTCACTACAAGATCTTTTGAATATACATAAGGTTTGCGATATGTGGTTTTATTAAGAATAGTAAAATCTATATTGCATTTAATTACTTGCTTCTATCTTACACACAACACTCCACTAACTAATTTATGTCGTTATGATTGCTAGTCAAAGATTTCTTACTTATATTAGATAGGACTGATCTTGATTACCACTGCTGCTTTTCCTACTGTGGGCACACTTTGAAGTCAAACCGGCCTATGTGTAATCGCAGCCTCTAAACAAAAGTAAAAACATAAATCAGAATCCACTTCAATTAAATACAGCATTCTTTATACAATTGACTTAGATTGATATTTTGAATCTGACCTACTTTATAATTTCTCGCTAGAGAACATCTAATACGAATTCAAAACAGCTCCACATTTTTCTGCACGCACTTACATTTTTTCAACATAACATACGTGTGGACACATTTTGAAGTCAGACCGGCCTATGTGTATTTGCAGAGTGACCCATCTGACCCACTTTATAACTTCTCGCTAGAATTCAAGACAGTTCCACATTTTTTACGTGCACCTACATGTTTTTCAACTTAGCATACGCGTGGACACGTTTTGAAGTCAAACCGGTCTATGTGTATTTGCAGCCTCTAAACAAACGTAAAAACATAAATCAGATTCCACTTTAATTAAATACAGCATTTTCTATACAATTGACTTCAATGTGATATTTGGCATCTAACCTACTTTATAACTTCTCGCTAGAGAACCCAATTCAAAACAGCTCCGCATTTTTTTTCAACGTAGCATACATGTGCATATGTTTCGAAATCAAACCGGCCTATGTGTATTTGCAGCCTCTAAACAAAAGTAAAAAACAATTCAGAATCCATTTTAACTAAATACAATTGACTTAGATGTGATATTTTGCATCTGACCTACTTTATAACTTCTCGCTAGAGAACCGAATTCAAAACAGCTCCACATTTTTTCTGCACGCACTTATATTTTTTCAATGTAGCATACGTGTGGACACGTTTTGAAGTCACACACGTATGTTCCATTGAAAGTAATATAAGGCCGGTCTGGCTTCAAAACGGTGCACGCGTATGTTACATTGAGAAACATACGCGTGCACTGTTTTGAAGTCAGACCGACCTTACTTACCTACTTAAGAGTAATTATAAAGATATTTTTGCTGGCTTTCAGGAAATTATAAATTTTGTGAATGTTAATGTTCTATTCAGGGGCTAAACTTGAATTTACATAAAAGTGTACATATTATCGATCATTATATTGTGTAATCTTTGGATTGCTTCATTTAAATTAATTTAACAGTTAGGTAGTAGAAAGAAGGAGGGTTGAACAATCATTATTGTCATGAAGTAGGGCATTCAGTGAGCTAGCCGTGGAGAAACAAAAAAAGAACTTATAGGATTATAAAAAGGGTTGATACTCACACCAATAAAAATAGATACGCCGATCATAAAAGGGATATATCATAGCAAATGAAAATGACACCCAACGTAGTGGCTTGAATCCTAAGGAGTTATATCACAGTAATAAAAATTGTGCACCAATCGTAGGGCTATATCACAGCAATAAAAAGGGGCACACCAATATAGGGGCGATACATCACAGCAATAAAAATGGCGCCCAACGTGGCGCCTATAGGTTAAAGGTCAATGTGTGTAAATAAGCCCAGAAGGTATTTTTATAACGACCCTGTAAATAGGAAAATTATAAATTATTTATTACACTTATAATCAAGAGTTTGCATACTTTAGTATAAGACAAGGTAAAAATCAATAATTTGTATACGTTAATTGCATACAACCATGGATAATACTAAAGCTTTGCGGTAGGTAAAATCAATAATTTGTATACGGTAATTTAATACACGGTTAACTATTTCAGGCAAACATGTGTAATATTAAAGCTTTGCGATATATAAAAATCAATAATTGATGCAACGGATATTTATTTAGCATCGTAAACTAAAAGGTACGTTAACTTAATTCGTAGAAAGCTACAAAATAACATAACCAAACGGTCGAGGGATTCAGTGAACGAGAGCTTCAAGTAAATAAATATTTCTTTGAAAGCTATAAAACGAGGCGTTAACATTTCACGGTATTGTATACAACGGAAAAGCCGGGTTAACAAACAAATGTTATTTTTGAAGCAAAAATCAATAATTTTATGGGACGGAGAGTCGTTAGAAAGCAATCAAGGGAGACAGAATACAAGGGGTTTTCAAGCGCATGACAGACAAGTACATTTTAAAAAACAAATGGGTGAAACAAAGATGCAAGATGTTTATCGACGAAATCGATTTTCAAGGTGCACATCTTGCGAGAGAACGGTAACCATAGATAGTAGGACTCGATTAAAGTAAGGGAAACACGAGTGAGACAGAACATAGTGGTTATGAACGCATGACTGCAGGGAAAATAAAGATGCAGGCACTATGTGCGTGTTTTACAGGTGGTCAGAGATATGGAGAGGAAAGATTTTCTGGGTATGCGAGTTAAGGTTCGGGTCTTGGGAACTGCGTTTTTAAAAAACGTTTCCAAAATTAAACCAAATTTATTTTTAATTGAAACAGAAATTAATGTGAAATTTTGACAAACTGTTCATAACTATAAACCAAAATAAATTAATTAATTGAACTAATGTTGTGAGTCGCCTAAGCAAACTGCAATGCTAAAGCTGAATATTTGGACTGACTAACTTGAGTAGCTTGAACAACGAAGTATGGAGTTTGAAGACTGACTGCCGGGTCCTTGAGCTCCCGGGCTTTTTATAATAATCCTACCCTCTCACATGGCTGTGGGAACTCGCAGATCTCATGTCTGCTTATTCTTAATTCTACACTTTGTTACATTGTTTCAATCTTATTTCTAGGTAATTACGATATCTTAACGGTCTGTGACCTGCCACCTGCAGTATCACTGTCGTCTCGGATACAAAGTTGCATATTCGTTCTCATGAACTGTTAATAACCTGTCTGGTTTATCCTTGTATTACATTGTTGCAATTGACTTATGATTTATTTAGCAATTTCTAATAATTCCTATTAGATACTATTATTTAATATATAGGTAAATTGGGGGATACATAACTTGCGTCGACGGTTGCAACTGATAGCTAGTTTTTTGTGCTAAAGTCGTGGTGGAAAGAGTGAATTCTGAGTTTTAAAAGATCGTTAAGTATTTGAGTGGAGGAATTTGGAGAATTGTTTGTAACGAATGTGATAGTTCAGCGAAAGCTGTAGAAATACGTGACTAGAGAAGAGGTTTGAAGATTATAAAAGCTCTTGCCAGGGGTAGTAGGGCTCTCTTAATCTTCTGATTCGCTTCGAGTACATTAAGTACCATCGAGAAGACATCCTAATTTAAAATTAAAAGCCGTGACAGCGTGCAGCCTATCGTATATTTCTACAAGTGTTGTAAATGCACGAGTTGGTGCTAACAAATTAAACGGGCTGTAAATAAATTAGTATAAATAATTGTACGAGTACAACAGGATGCTACTGAGGTATGCAAACCAAGTATTTCTTGAACAAGAGTGCTGGTGACACGTTAAATTGAGATGGAGGTATAATTTGGATTTGGATGGATGCGATATGAAAAGCATCCACTAATACCTGGAGGAACTGGATGAACGAGTTGAGATGGAGTTGCTGTCCATGCAGGAGTGAGAACGTGGGGAAAATCCAAGTACGTAAGTTTGGTGGAGGTTATCCGAGGAGGTGGTGTGTCCGAAGAACACACCAGATAACAAATTTTACTTTAGTGTTGAACTGCGGTGCTGGCATTGTATTATAAAGCTAGGTGTGTTTAGAATTATGTGGTGAAAATTTTATGAACTGAAAATTAATTTGCTTACCGTATATAAAAGACAATTTTTCCATTATTATTTGAGTAAATAAAAAAACAGGAGTAATAATTTTTGATGTAAAGAGTAAACGAGTCTTTAGAGGAAAAGGGTTTATACTGAGCTCACCATAGACCAAGTAAAGGTAAATTTAGGGTTTCATGATAGGCCCATCTACTTTGAAAAATAAAATGTTGAAGTGTAATAACTCACAAACAATTTAGATTGAAAAGAAAAAGTGAAATGTTTTATTATAAATATAACAATGTAAATATTGAGATTGTCTGAATAATCATTTATGTCATATGAATAAAAGAGTGTATGTTTGTCCAAGAATTTTATTTTATTTTTGTATTTTGTTGTGTGTAAAGGTGTTGAAAGATTGTGTAGTTGGGGTAAGTATATCCTAGGAGGTAGTGTACATGAGTAGCCATGGTAGATCAACTTGGAGAAGCGATTTTGTAAATATCAAACTAGAACATATCATAAACAAAACACAAAATTTGTAACGAAGTTTTATTTAGGTGCAAATTGCTGGAGTTATTTTTCTATCTAGATGACCACTGCACTTTTATGGTCACCCAACATTGGGGCACGAGTTAGCGAGCCAATCTAGAGGATACACAGATCATTTTTATGTCAGCCCAATTCGTGGGGCATGATTTTCAAATAGAAGTCCACTGCAATATATTGGCAGATAAACATTAAGCTGAATGATTGAACTTCGTATTGTATGTGCTCCATTCTATTACTGTAGTAATTAGTTTGACTAGGTTCTTTTATAACCCCTTTTGGGTATAGGATTGTGTTTTTTATTTTTATTTTTACATATGCTAAATGAATATTAAATGTGGCCTACTCTTAGTAGATATTTCCAACTATGTATGTCTTAGTAGTTATGTAAGTAACATTGTTTGTACTTTTTATATCTTGTGACTTACCTCTTTATGGTTTTTTTAGTCTTTGAAGAACGCACAGAATTTGTCGCCAAAACATCAAATAAAATTACGATCTGACATATAAGTGTATTTAATTTTGAACGCAAATTTCAAATTTCACCAACCTTTGTTTTATATATATATATATATATATATATATATATATATATATATATATTTAAAACAAACATAGTATTAAGATGTATAAATAAACAGCCACTTTACGAAAAATCAAAAGAGAGTGTTTACCTCTACAAATCAAGCTAATATTTGCAAAGATTTGGATTGTATCATAAAAGGAATAAACATTCATTGACTAGTATTGATGTCTCTGGAGCTCATGGCAAACCGTAGCCTAAAATTCACAAAGATGGAATTCCTATGAGGCCAGTTGTAAGTTTGATAAATACTCCTGTATCAGAATTATCAAAATTTAGTTTAACTTTAATTACAAATTGTACTAAATTTAAATCAATTCATTTGGTAAGTAATGCCTTTGATCTCATACAAAAATTGCAAAATATACAAGTACAATTTGTAATACAAGAATATTTTTAGGATTTTCTTGTTTGATTGATGACACCGTGCCGAAGCATACAATCTCTGTTGTCCTTTGAACAAATTAAGTAATCCATTAAATCATGATGTTTCTTCTATAGCACATGTGCATGTAGAAGTAGTACTACATGGTTAGGTGGACAGACTCATATAGCACAAGTTTGTGAAAAGCAAGCGAATACACACCACTTAGAACTCAAAGAGTAAAATTTGGGTAATCCAATTTTTATACTAGGATACTCAAATTTGAAAGCAGCATAGAGTTCATTGAGGTTACATAGCAACAGTCTTTTTTGCTCATACACGTTTTGGATATGTTAATTTTATATTTGTTACCTGGCATAATGCGAGAGTACTCATTATTTTGGTAAAAAATTTTAATCAAATCAAATGTTTCTTGGTTCATTAATTTCTTTTTTCTTGGGTCAGATAAAGCAATAATACCTTTTTCTTTCAGTAACTCTCATACTTTACGCACTGCATATTCACTAACACTAAATTCTTCTACAACTTCTTTTTCTTCTCCATAAAGTCGAAGTAATAGTTAACAGCTGAATTCTTTCACAATGATTAATGGGTGTTTCCAATTTCTCCTTAATTAAATTAACAAGTCTATGAATGTCAATAGCCTTCCCTTGAATATTTTTTTGATACTTTTCCTTCTACTTCTGGGAACAAATCCCTTTTTACTATACATTCTCTGGTTTTTAAGACAGAACAAGCAGATTCCAATTCTTTAAGCATAACTAGATTTGCCATGGTAAGAAACTGCATGAAATTTTAATGAAGATTTTTATGGCTTTGAAAGTAGTCAAAACAGAATAATTGATAAGTTTCATATTTATAAATAATATATTTTGTGGTGCACACAAATATTTAAAAATAGGTCAGAACCTACACACCTTAGCTGGATGAGTTTTTTTTTTCAAATCCACTTATTAATTCCTCATTCATGGTTTTGTGTAACTTCTTTTATGACATTTAGCTCCATATTGTTTTCCCATATTACAATCTACTACACTTGTTATTTCTGATCGAGACATTTGAAATGGATTAAAAAGTACAAATTTAAAAACTGATGTTCACTCTAATAAAGCTGACTCACAATTGAGCACATCAAAAGCCAGTCAGACTTGTTAATTCATGTTCTAACTAGTACACCTATAACCTAACCTACCCATAAAAAATGCTTGTTTTATAATACATAATTAACTTACATTTGCACTAGATCTTTTGTATGTTACATAACACAGATAGCGGTAAATCAATTTTATATTAATTTTGTAAAAAAAATTGTCTTGATTACCACTTTGTCGTTAAAGATATTGATTTTTTTGTAAAACACCGTTCTCGTACTAAAAACGCCTTGGAAAATTACAAAAACACAATTTTTCCCCAAATAAATAAACACGGACTGTTTATTTAAATTGTTCTCTCAAATCAGCATAGTTTACTTCACAATATTGCACACTTTCATGAGATGTGCATTAAAAGTAGCAGTGATAGAAATTTTTTTAATGAAAAAATAAGTTCTTCCGGAGGCACCAAAAATGGGAAAAATATTTATTTCACTTACATTTTAAGATCTATATGGAAAAATTAAAAAGCAAAGTTTCATCAAAATCAGATGTGGTGTGCGTCAAATCTCACTTTTTTTTAATGATTTGAAATGGATTAACCCTTATGTTGTATTAAAAATGGCATTCATTCAGAAACCATGATATTCAATTTAAAGAGTTCTATTAACATAACTGTAGTGAAGATAGGATACGTGACAGCTTACTGTTCTCTTTTTATACTTATCTTAAATTCTACAGTATATGTTGTTACTAAGTTACTTTGCTTGAATCATGTGCAACTTATATTCTTTATTTCTCTTACGTTTTAATTATGTCTATTGCATACAAAGAAGTACATTCTGAAATCAATCATAAATTAATGATATAAATGTATTCTTTCGTGATTTCTACTACACCAAAATAGAAATTGATTGACTTACTTATACACAACAACTTATGTCGTTAGATTTTTACTTGGTGGTGATTTAAAAAATAAAGTGTATTCCACTACTCTTCAAACGTTTGAGGATTTAATTGCTAGACTCCAAGTAGCAATTGCAAGTATTGATACACGAACAATAACAAAAGCACTTGTAATAGTAGAGAGTGAAGTAAGTTGTACCTTCAAAACAACAAGGAGCACTTTGAACATCTAATGCAGTAGTACTATTTTAAAAGTTTTAAACATAGTTTGTTTTAGATATTTCTGTTATATCATATACACATATTTTACTATTAAATTCAAGTTTTCGTATTTCATAAAAAAATTTTTCAAAAATTTTTATGTTAATATGTCCACTGTAGTATTATCATTGGAAAGAAGGGAAAAATTCCTTTCTACCTGAACTACCACCAACTATGGTTCCCATTTAAAAAACATAACCAAAGCCATTTAAAAACAAATAAGATCATCTTATCCTCCTTTTGAAATAGGGTAAAAAACATATAGAATATTTTACACTATTAATATATAAATCTATATATAATATAAACATGTACATCTTACGCAAAATTTGTTGCTGAAAGAGGGTTTCGTCATGTTCCAAAGTGAAATAAACAAAATTGTTATGTAAATTTTAGTATTAACAAGCAAAAGAAATTATTTCAGGTGTCTTATTGTGATATTAAATCACTATAAGATTCCAAGCCCACTTCATATATGAAAAAAAAAGATCAGAAAATCAAGTAGTAAAGCAAAATGTGCTAACCATGTAAAAACAAGATTGTATAATGTAATCTTGTCATGTCAGCTTTCCTAAAAGCATTTAAAGTAATCCAAACTGAGATACCTGAAAATTCATTTTAGGACATGTGAAATAAACACCTAAATAGTTCTCACAAGATAGAAAATCCTGTATACACTTTAATTAGCAATGGCAGGAAATTCAGAACTTTGGATTTTGTTTTGCTTTTTGTTTGTAAACCAAAAACTACTGCAGATATCAATATAAAACTTAATACGGGTGTTTTTGGATATGTGAAATATAATAAGAATAGTTGACCAACAGAATTTCAAAGGCATTACGTATGTTGTTGTTCCTTTGTTTAAGGTTAATATGATAAATTTATGGTTCATTTGATATATTCCCAATTTTACGAAAAAAAAGGTAGTTGTTTGTTTAAAGTCATTTAAACGTAACATCTTCATGATATTGGCCCTTAATGAAAATTATAGATTTGACCATCAAGTATAATTAGCAGTTTTTTAGCGATCTCTGTTTAGTTATTTTTTTTATTTCCGTGATGACAGATTTTGGACTTGAATAAATGCACATGGTTTAATTAGGTATATTTAAATACTAACTTAAAAATCTTGAAAATTTGTCATGTAGTTCAATGCTGAATTAGCTGAATTAGCAAATGGAAATGTCCAAGATGTTGGGCGATTGAACCCAAAGGTTTCCCCAATTGAGAATGTCTTGCAAAATTTTCAAAAATAAATTACAAAGCCATAGAAACAGCTTGACACCATAAAAGATGGAGTTAAGGACCACCACTATACAAATACCAATTGGAAGAGTACCAAGAGGTGGTTAGATGCAGATACTGGTGTCAGTAAAATAAGTAACTTTATTTGAACAGAATGGCTATTACACAACAACATATGTATGTGTGTATGTGTGTATAAGTAAATAAAAAAAAGAACTTAAGGATTCATCAAATCTTAATTCAGGACTGTTCCAATTACTATTACAACAAACATGTTGCATTACACAATTGTTCCACTCTAATGTATTATTCAATCAATATTGACCTACTACTAAACAATATAAAATTGTATAAATTTTTTGTACTTGATATGTTCAAGTTATCTTTAAAAATACCTAATCTATTACATTCTTTAACATAATTTGGAATTTTTCTTTTTATGAATATAAGAATTATTGATAAATAAATAAATAAATAAACACTATTGCAAGATAGTGTGATCCTTGTTTGACAACCATTCCAACATATCTAACTTAGATGTATGTAATTGATGCACAACAATTTTTGTAATTTTACTTAAAACTCCTTGATTTGGTAGTATTTGCAAATGACTTTACCAAAAATTAAACGAGAATAATATTAAGGTCTAATAATAAGCGTTCAAAGCGATATATAAAAATAAAATTTCAAGATTTTTATGGGTTTTCCTAGAACTTTTCATCATATTCAATAATTATACAGTAAGAAATTTTTATTTTATTTTAAGAAAAATCAGGAAAATATATACCCCCAAATAACTTTAAAACACGTTTTTTTGTTTTAAAATAAAACAAGACAGGTCGATTTGTAAATTTTATTCAACATTTTCTCCTGATTATGGATTATATATAAAGGGGTGTATTAGATGTATAAAAAAAATAGAAGTTTCTTAAATAATAACTATCTTGCATTTTTCTAATGAGTTATGAAAGTTTACAATTTTATTTATATGCCAACATAAAAATCAAGCATGGTAAAATTTACAAAACAAGTGTATATTTTACTTAATAGAAAAAAATTTAAGTTTATTTTAAAGTTCTATCGACGAACATTCACACTACATATGATTTTCCAATTTCCACCCAAAGGAACTACATTGGTCAGGGAACGAATTTCTTCTTAACCAGGAAATTTAAACTTTTCTAAACTCTTGCTGCTCCAAGTAAGGTAGGGATCTCTAACATATGTGACAACACACACACGGAACCAATGTTTTACCTCTCATCTGGACGAGGGCATATTTTTGTGAAAAATGCTTGCCTAACATTTTTTAAGCGGACCGCCTTGGGATTCAAACCTGGGACCTTGAGCATAATAGTAATGCACATACCAACTATGCCTTAAAAAAACATTTACACTACTTTTGATTATACGGTGGTTCACCTAAAGGTACTGGATTGGCCAGGAAGCAAGTTTTTTTAAAATGGAAATTTTGAATTTTGCCGAACCCTTGCAGTTCCAAGCAAGGTAGGGATCTTTAACGTGCATGACAACACCCACACCTATATTTTACCTCTCATCCGAACGAGAACATATTGAAAAATGTTCGCCCAATTATTTTTCAAATGGACCCGTAACGAGATTCGAACACGGGACCTTAGGCATAATAGTAACACGCATTTCAACTATGCCACAGAGTCACCTGAAGGAACAAATATTGAAACTGCACTTGATTGTTTCAAATGCTCCGTCCGGAAGTACTACATTCGCCAGGAAGCGATCTTTTTTCCAGGAGATTTTGAATTTTGCCAAACTTTTGCAGTTCCTAGCAAGGCAGGGATCTTTAGCGTGCATGCCAACACTCATACACGGGACCTCCATTTCACCTCTCATCCGAACGAGGGCATATTTTTGTGAAAAATGACCGCCTAACATTTTTCAAGTGGACCGTGTCAGGATACGAATACAGGACCTTGGGCTTAGTAGTCACATGCATGCCAATCACATAGTAAAGCTGCCTAATTCAAGGTCGGCGCCTGATTTGTTTCCAGATACCCGAAAAGTAGAATTTCGAGGGTAACTCATTATTGAATCTACATTTGTTTGACTTTAAGATTGAGGTGCTGTATTTTCGAATCCATTATCATGTAGAATAGGTCTTAGTGTTAAACATGGTAGCCCTGAATTACCAAGACCCTCAATTTTTATTTAAAAGCACTAATCGCCTGGACTTCAAGCTAATCAACATTGTCATACCTTGGGATTGGCTGTAGTTTGGGAATAGTTGCAAATTTGGCAGTAAAGATCCTTAATTGAAGTAAGAAATCCATTGTCAGGTAGAATGGGTCTTGATGGTATATGTGGTAGCTCTAAATTACCAATAAACTCCTCATTTTGTTTTAAAGCACTAATAGTCTGCACTTCAGGCTGGTCGGCATTGTCATATTTTGGGATTGGTTGTAGTTTGGGAAGAGTTGTAGATTTTGCAATTACTGACATAAGATCATTATCAGGGATAGGGGTGGAGGTGCTGCTATGGTTGTAGAGCTTTGTGCACTTTGATTCAGATTACAGATAAATATATTACTTTTACCTATTTGATTTTCCAATGCTTCACCCAAAGGTTATTACATTGGTCAGGAAGTGTGTTTCTTTTACATGGAAATTTTGAATTTTCCCAAACCCTTGCTGTTACAAGCAAGGGAGGGATCTTTAAAGTGTGTGGCAATTCTCACACATGAGATCTACATTTTAGCTCTCTTCCGAAAGAGAGGAGGACGTACTTTTATGAAAAAATGCTCGCCTAACATTTGCCAAGCAGTCTGTGTTGGGAATCAAACCTGGGACCTTGAGTTTAGTAATCACTACGCCACCGAGCAGCCATATCACTTTTATCACAAAAATTAGGATAAATAATAGTGCATACCTTGCACGCATAGGCTTGTACAATACAATTTGAGTGAGTCCAACACATTCATGGTGATAAAGGTATACACATGATTGGCACTGCAAGCTAAAAATAAGAATAGGCACGCCTTGGCATTGAATGGAGCAGGGTGACAGTTTGTGCCCATCAGCCGAATTGTAATTTGGTTAGGTGCAGGGCAGGAGTATGTGAGATGAATCACTTATAGCACAAAAATATTTCCAGTACAATGTTATGCATTTGCTACGTTCAGCAATGTAGTCTAAAAAAAAAAACGAGGAAGAAAAAGAAGAAATTGACTGGGCTCAATCGGCGAGTTGACGGCTTATTATACCTACAAAAAAAATTAAGGGAGGCCTGAAATAAAAATATACTCACTCACGCACAATCAAACATTTACAAACTAAAAACCTCTAATTAAAAAAAAACAAAATTATATACAAAATACATTAGTACCAAAAATGAACAATTCGTAGGTACACAATATACATATTTACGAAATAAGAAAAGAATCATCTTTAACATGGCAAACTGCAGTTTTTAGGTCACCCCATATATTAATCTTCAAACAAGAAAAAGGAACAAAATTACCCTACTAAAAATCACAGCTCGAAATCAGCATTGTAAGTACGGAATTCTATACATAAAATTATCCTAATAAAGAAATCAGTGAACATTATAATTTCCTCGCACATACAAACAACCAGTCATTTTACCACCAACAAAATGATACATCCATAGACTCGAGTACATATGTTGTTTCCAACAACTACCGGGTACCCATACATGAAAATTAGTGTATAAACACTCACCCTTGAGTTACCACCGCCGGGCTGGCTCCTACCGTATGTAAAAACCGTGCAAAACAGAGGTGCGTGTGATTCCGCTTTGGGGTGGTCCTCCCATCACAACAAGGAGCGACCATTCATTGTGGCTTAAAGGACCACCGGAAGGAGCTATAGTAATTATAAATAAAATTAATTTATTGTTGTCGAAAAGTACAATTTTATAAAACCCAAAAATACTCACCACGCTGTAAGGCGTGCGCAGGCTTTTCATACAGAAAACGGAAACAACCAACCATTCTACATGTGTTTTCGTTGTATAGATTGAAAAGCAAGTGAATATTAATTTCGCTTCACTCATGACCAGAGCTCAAAGTAATATTGTTGTTAAGAAAATAAAACTGGAAAAACACGGTTTATTGAGATAATATGCGGCTTTAATTCGACGAAGCTTCCAATTGAAAACCCATAAGAATCAATTATCAGTTACCTAGAACCCGTTATCGCCTGTTTAATTTTAGCATAAACTTTACGTTGAGGAATTCTTAGAAGTATTTATTATTCATTAGGCTCTAGGATGTAACAATAAGAATCGAGTTTATACAAATAGATAAATGATTTAACACGTGAAAGGGTTATTTTAATTTACTAAATTAATTTTTCGTTTTTAATGCCCAAGGGATTTGAGTTGAAAATTATTAGACCGCGTATTTCTTATCAACAGAAAAAAATGTACAGAATTTTCACAATAAACGTAACAAATTCTACTTTAGTGCAAACAAAAAAACATTCTACTTACCTTTTTTCAACCTTGTTTGAAGTTTTCTTATTTGTAGAGTTGCTACCAACTTCCAAATAGTCTTCAGTTTTATCTTTAGTTCTTTTCGTACACTTCTTAGCAGATGTTCCTCTTGTTAACTTAACCTGCAATGTTTAACTTTAGATATAATTACTGTTTCAGTCTCTCGTTTTTCTTACCTTTGGTGTAAGTTTCTTTATGTGTGGTGTGGTAGGTTCTAATTTCCTTTTAGCATTTCTAATAATGTTACTCTTCCTTTTCCCAATATTAAAAACAGGTGATTTGCGATGTATTTGTTGGTGCTTCCTTCCACGCAAGAATGGTTTTTTCTTATAAATTGTCATAGTTGGGCTAGATAATATACTTGTCTGAGGAGTTACTTTCCCAGAAACTAAACTGGAACTTCCTGTGATAGATCCTGAATTTTCAACAGCATCGGTGTTAGATTCACTATCAACATTTTCATTATATAATCTGTTTTCTAAATTAGATTGTACTTGACTCTCGATAAAACTTATTTTGGTCGGAGTTTTCAAAAGAGCAGCACTGCAACGTTTATCAGGAATTCTTGCTTGTTTGCCCTTTCCAGGTAAATCAGTTTCAGTGGAATGTTCTTCAACAAAATTATCATTAACTGCAGGTGGTACTAAAAAAAAAAATCAATGAAAAGTAATAATATTTTTACTTTGATGTGACATCCTGATGAGATGTTGAATCTCTGTAGTCACATATTTTTTAAAGATATTTATAGGAAAACAATCTGTTTGTAACATAATTTTGTGTGAAATAGAAAGAAATAATATTGTTTGTTATCTTAGAATGAGAAATATGTTACTACCAATTTCAGACAAAATAAAAAAGAATCTTTTGTAAACATTAATGCGTTGTTGGAGAAGCAAAACTACTGTACTAGTCAAAAACAATCGAAATTGAGAGCTGTTTGAATATGGTTTGGTTTGGTTATGTTGCAAATTACTGCATTATCATTTTGTTTAATGCATTCTGCTTTTGTAAATTGTTAAGTAAAACCGACCCCTGTAAAGTTGCCACGACATTCCTTAAATTTTAAAAAACAATGAAAGTTCTAGTAGCACTTTTCATAGTTCTAGAGTTCCTGATAGAAAATAAAAAGAGTTCCGCATTTTTAATACCAAAAAATAGCAAATGAGAAATTGTCGCGCTAACTTTGCGAATCTAGCACGACACTTCCTCCTGTAATCTATAAGAAACCAATAAATATCACAACTTTTAGAAAGAGTTCCCGTTTGTTCTAATCGAGTTCCATCTCTCTATGTAATTAAAATAAAAAATTGCAATAATTAGGTTATTTGCATAAACAACGTATATTGTACCCAGCACGACACTCGACAAAAAAGTGCCGGGCTGATCATTTCTAGTGCATATTTCAATATATATCAACAGTTCTAACAACTACAATCACTTTTAGCCTGAATTCCAGTGGCTAACCATTTTTAGTTAATTTTTTAATTTTAAATCTGGCACGAGTTACATATCCCCAAATTAGGATATATATGTAATCAAATTTAAGTATAAAATCTTAAGTTAGATTGTTACAATGTATAATTGAAGGACATATTACAAAAGATTAATGGAAGTTCATAAACCAGACATGAGAACGGATGTAAATACTTTGTATTCCAGATGTAACATGACACTGCAGGTGCAGGCCACAATAGATTGTAAGAAACTTATTATTAGAATTAAGATTACTAAGAAGTAATACTTTGCACTGTATAAAAAAAATAGCAGACATAAGCTCTGCAGTTCCCACAAGCAATGTGAGGGGCAGGGATAGCATAAAAACCCTCAGGAGCCCAAGATGGCCAGTGAGTCTCGAGCTTCACAACTTTAACATTGTTGGTTGTTCAAGCTATTCAATTTTGTTTAATTAATTTAATTAGTGAAAAGTAACTTTGATTATTAAACGTTTATGAATATAACACAACCACTTGTTAACTTCAATTGAAATTTCTGTTTTAATAAAAATTGATAGAAGAGTTTCTGGAAGAAGACTTTTTGAAAAGCCGCACCAAAAGGCCCAAAATCTATCTGGCGCAGTCAGTAGGATTCCTGAAGGACACTAGCAAATTCAAAATCGAGGAAATTGGTGGTCTTGAATCTTTATTCTTCATCTGGAAGAACAAAAACTTGGACAAGGTACAAAATCGACCAAGCCCAAGGGAAGAAAACTGATAGAACTGGCAAAGAAAATTATGTAAGTTCGTTTATCCTAACCATTTTCAATTATTGATATTAGCTAGTAAAGCAACGAAAGAATTTATATACGCATTTTTGCACAATTTATTATTATATTTTATCGCAATTTATTAATGAAAGAATTTACTCAGAAAACTCATTATAAAAAAAGGAATTTATATATACGCATTTATACACAAGTATTACAATGTATTACGATTTATAAATGAAACAATTTCAGCAAAGTTTGAGCTTTAGAGTATAATTAGAAAACAAATCTATGTACAGTTTTATACAGCAATTATTACGGAAACGATTTATTCAAAACTTGATTCTCATCACATTCTATAATTAAACAGATTCAGTGCAACAAATCAACCAAAGTACATAATTATAGAAGCATTTAATGTACTTTATTATTGAAACGATTTACTCAGCGAAAGTCTGAAACAAAAGCGTGTAATTATGACACAGTTCTTATACAATTTATTGCTGGAAACTATTACTGAAATAAAATTATATTGCATCAATTTGCAAGCTCTACGAAAATTATAATTACACACTTAACGCAACAGAACTGCTGAGACAATTAATCAGCAGAATTCTTCAATGTAATTATAGCATTTGATAATTACATATAAAATATACGTAAAAGATAAGTAATTCTTTAAATAACTGTATATCAACAATACGACCTTAACACAATACAAACTCAACTGAAAAATAATTATAGAATTAAAAACAATGAACATGGAAATTATGCGGTTGTATCTCGGCTCAATCCCGGTATACGTCGGAAACCAAGCAATATTAGGTATCTTTATCACCGCGTGAAACATTTTTAAAATTCTTTTACAAAGAAGGCGACATTGACCGCAACGTCGTGCTTCTACGCCTAATTCTCAGAAAATTAACCGGAAGAGCAAGTCGCAATAACCTTGAACAGTAGGAAGATTTCAAACGGTTGTTAATAGCGTATTTTGGCGACCAGAGAAATATTAAATGTCTGGTGAGAGACTTAATAAACCTCCGAATGGAATCCAATCAATCACCCTATCAATTTGGTATCAGATGTCAAGATGTGAGGAGCTTAATCTTAACCAAGTTGAAAATCGAAGAACCCGACCAAAATATACGTTTATTAAAAACTAAAATATACAACAAAATGGCTTTAGATGCATACATCAATGCATTACCTAAACGGCTACAGGACAAAATAAGATTTCTACATCCCCAAAATTTAGAGGAAGCAGTGAATATGATAGTAGAAAAAGAAAACGTTATGTATTACAGAAGTAGGATATATTACCGTAATGCAAATAAAAATTATTCACTGATGAAAACAATACAAGCCGCGAGACAATTACCAATACAACAGAAATTTACATCTCTTAACACACCAACGAAACAACCTCGAACGAACAAGTCAAACTTTAATAACACGAATTTCCACAACCAATTTTTAGACAATTTCCAAAACCCGCATTTAACTCAAACTTTACAAAACCAGTATTTACCCCAAGGTTTAATCATAACATAAAGCAAACAAGGCAAACATTTGACGCAAATTCCAACAGAAACACACCTATGACAAATAACAATAACAACCCCAACAGTTATTACAAACCAACTCCAATGGGCACTTCATCTGGTAACACTAGACAGAACACAAAAATATCGCAAATCAGACCAAACCATGTCCAAAACGAAACTTCACTTACGAAGAACTACTCCACCAAGAAGTAGAAGATTTTGACAACCCGGACACGAATAATGACGCAACTTCAAGTAGAGACGATGAGACAAATGCCGAATGCCACAACCCCTATGAAAACTACGAAGAAGAAAATATGTGCTCAAATTTTCAGTTAGACTGATTCAAATACGACCAAACATAATTAATTTAAATGACATCAATCAAAACATTTTACCCTACATAGAAATACCTCACGCAGAACTCAACTTACTAACCGATATTGGATCTTTAAAAACTTTAATTAGCCCCAGAACCGTACAAAAACATTATTTAGATTTAGTAGAAAGAGAACCCTTCAAAATCAAGACAGCCCACAAAACGACAATACACCAATTTATAGCAAACATACCCCTACCAAAAACTTTTAACGTAAAAATGAAACACAAATTTTGCATCTTTGAATTTAACGACAAATACGACGGATTAATAGGCATGGATTTCTAAAAAAACTAGGAGCAAACATTGATATAAAAAACAGATTACTAAGAACGAAACACTGACAAAGTCCTATCAAATTCCAAAACAGTAATATTCAAACCCATCAAAAATACACAATCAAACCCAAGACAGAAAAACAAATAAAAGTTTTAGTAAACTCAAAAAACGACATGGCATTATAAATCACATGACATTTCAACAAGGAGTAGAAACACCCACCGCGTTAGTACAAATAAAAGACAGTTATGCCAATACAACAATTTTAAACTCAAACGATTACCCCATAGAACTATCATTGACAAATCCAATAGACGTAGAAGAAGTAAATTTTAGCGAGATGGAAATCGACGAAGAATATGAAAGCGATTCCAACCCTATGAAACATGATAGAATGCTAAAAGAAAATTTAATTAACATTCGTTTTAATGAAGATATTAATAACGAAGAAGAGAGAGCAATCAAAGACTTTTGAATACCGGGATATATTCCATTGTGAAGGAATACCTTTAACTTTTACCAACATCGTCAAACATAAAATAGAATTAACAGACGATAAGTCAATCTTTACCAAAGCATACAGACTACTTCAAGCAAGTCAAGAAGAAGCAGATACACAGGTAGCAGATCTATTGAAGCAAGTTATCATCCAACATTCAAACTCACCATGGAGCAGCCCCGTATTAATAGTACCAAAGAAGTTAGATGTCTCAGGCAAACGCAAGTATAGAATGGTTATCGATTACAATAAACTAAATGAGAAAACTGTAGACGATAAATACCCCCTACCCAATATTACGGAAATCGTAGACAAATTAGGAAAGTATCAATATTTTTCGAAATTAGACCTCGCCTCAGGATATCACCAAGTAGAAATGGGCGAGAAGAATACAACCAAAACAGCTTTTAGTACACCTAGAGGACATTATGAATAAAAATGCATGCCATTTGGATTAAACAACGCACCCGCTACTTTTCAAAGAGTAATGAACAATATTTTAAGAGGAATACACAATGAAAAATGTCGTATACTCAGACGACATTATCGTAAACTCAACATTACTGACTGAACACATCGAAAGATTACGAGAAATTTTTGAGCGATTACGAAAAGCTCATTTTAATGTTCAATTAGATAAAAGTGAATTTCTACAAAAAGAAGTATCATTTTAGGACCCATATTAACCCCACAAGGTGTTTATGCCAAACCCAGATAAAACGAACGCAGTATTAAATTACCCCTTACCCAAAACCAATACGAAAATTAACGGATTTTTAGGACTCGTGGATATTAACGAAAATTCATCAAAGGTTATGCACAAATAACCAAGTCATTAACGAATTGCTTAAAGAAAGGTAGTAAGATCGAACACACACCAGAATTTATTAAATCGGTAGAGAAAATTAAATGCATCCTTACGAATCACCCTGTATTAGAATATCCAGATTCTTCGAAACCATTTATATTGACAACCAACGCATCGAACGTAGCTTTAGGCGCAGTATTGAGACAAGAAAAAGTAGGTAGCGATAAACCAATCAGTTACGTCTCAAAGATATTGAATGAAACAACAAAAATACAGCACAATTAAGAAAGAATTATTAGCAATAATATGGGCAACAAAATATTTTAGGCCATATATTTATGGAAGGAAATTCTATATATACACCGACCACAGACCATTAGTATGGTTATGCAAACCCAAAAAACCGAATTCAAAATTATAAAGATGGAGGATTAGACTAGAAGGATATGACTATGAAATTATATACAAAAGGGGAATTTACAACAATAATGCGGACACACTAAGCAGAATACAGATCAACGCAATAGAGACAGAATCAGATAAGGGAAGACCCAGAAGAGATGGAAATCATACATTCAACACAAAACGAAGAACCAAAAACCGCAATTAAAAATTTAAATGAAGCTATCGACACGAAACCAAATCAATTAATAGTTACCGAAGTATTAACCAACCCCAATCCAGTAAAATATACAAAAACGGATAATAGAAAAAAATACTAAATTCAAATAACGAAAGACGATAACGAGGAGCAGATAGTTAAAATTTTTAAAGAATATACCCCAAAGAAAAAGCGTTTTATCTTTTATTTCACCACCAAACATTTATACAAGAAATTTTCAGAATTATATATTAGATTATTTAATAACTCAGGATCCGAGATTATCAGATGTACACGGAAATTAATAACTTTAGATGACCCTGGCGAAATAAATGACGTAATTTGAAACCAACACAAAAAAGAAAACCAACCATCGTGGAATCAACAAAACATTAAAACAACTCACAAGGAGATACTACTTTAAAGACATGAAAGAGTTAACCACGGATTTTATCAACCAATGCAGATTATGCAACAAAGCGAAATACGACACGTCACCCCAAAAGTACCTTTAGTGTTAACTGAAACACTTTGGTAGTGGAAGCGCAAAACTTTTTAACTGTCATAGACACATTCACGAAAGTAGGCCAAGCGATACCCATTATTTCAAAAAATAGTATAAATGTAACTCAAGGATTCTTATAAAACTTTACATTTTATGGCACACCCGAATCAATAACTTTAGACAACGGAAGCGAATTCAGAAACGAAACAATACAAAATACCCTCGAACTTCACAAAATAAAATTTCATTTTATAACGGAAAATCACCCGGAGTCAAATGGACTAATTGAAAGATTATATCTAACATTATTAGAAAAAAATCAGACTATTAAGACTAACATATAAGAAAGAGCATATCACTAATTTAATGGCATACGCACTAATTGCCTACAACAACACAACCCACTCGTCGACTAATTTTACACCCCCCCGAATTAACATTAGAACACTCAGATTCCCGCAACTCTTACGATATGCACTATAACAAAAAAGTATACCAACAGTATGCAAAAGATCACAAAGAGAAATTAAAAATAACTTATGATACTGTAAAAAATAAATTACATAACGATAAAGAACGTATTGCAAAAACCCGCAACGGGAACACCAATATAAATAAATTTTCAGTAGGACAAACCGCGTATGAGAAAAATTTCAAAGTAAGAGACACAAAACGGCCTCCAGAAATTTAGGTCCGTTTAAAATCAAAAAGATCTCGGATAAAAATGTAGCCGTAGTAGATAATGGAAAAATTGTAAAATACATTCACGTAAAGAATCTAAAACACCCTGTTATTTCAAATGGACAGTCATCACCCTTGTCGTCAACCTCCACCCAAGTAGAATGGATGACAGTGACATAATAGTGGAAGACATTAGAAACAATCCCGGTATACTACTAGTAAAATTGGGAAGTATGCAAAATAGATTTCTGAACATTCACACAGAAATTTGATTTAACAGAATTAAAACAAGAATTTTATATAATTAGAGACTGAACAGACTGAAACAATCAATGGACACAGCCAAATTCGGAAAAGAATACGCGATAGAAATGCTTAACTACAAAAATATAATGGAAAACATCTTAAAGAACACAAACGACAAATTCACTCGATTAATACCAACAGACTAAATCACAAGACAAAAAAGAGGATTCATTAACGAACTAGGTAATATTATAAAAACAATCACAGGTAATTTAGACAACCAAGATGCTGAACGATATGGCAACGCAATACAAAAACTGATTGAAAACCAGAATGACATAAAAACTATTGTTAGAAATCAATATCCTTAACCCAGTCAACCATGATAAAATTCAATGATACATTAAGTAAATTAGTAAAAGATCAAGACAGTATAACTAACAGAATGCTAACCTTTGAAAGTAACATGCAAACCACAATGCTAGGAATGCAAGACTTAATAAGATTCAACATGATATTCAATCAGATGATATCAACCATTACCATAATTCAACAAATTTTAGCCACGTTAAAGAATGCTGTAACATTTGCCAAACTAAACACATTACATGCTAGTATTATAGAACCAATTGATTTATTAAATGAATTATTAGGAATTAGATCACTCATAGCTAACAGTAAACTATCCCTTGAAGTAACGGAATCTAACATACTCACATTTGAAAAAATAACCATAGTAAAAGGTTATGTAAAGAATCATGAAATTACGGTTTTAATAGAAATCCCCATAGTAAAAATTAACCCTTATAATTATTATCATTTATTTGCTTTCCTCATGAAAGTTGCTTAGGTATGGCTTCACGAATGAAAAGTGTAAAGAAGTGGCACCCAGCCAATATTTATGTCAATCATTAACGACAGCTATTCAAACAGACAGCCCTTGTGAAGTACAACTATTAAGATTCTCTAATCGCTACGAGAATTGCGAGTCAAAACTAGTACAAATTACAAACATGAAAATTCAAAAAGTTACGGACAACAAATGGATTGCTGTATTTCCACAAGAAGTAATTGCAACCACGACAAAAACAGTCTAGCTTTAATTGGGAGCAACGTAATTACAAATAAAAGAAGATTGCTATTTAAAATTAAAAAGCAAAATTATTCAAGTATACCAAAACCCAGCAATAACAAAGAAATTCGCAAATCTACCCAAACTGCAGTTCAAGATTACACAACCCAAAGACGACGAAATCAGCAAGAAACCAATGCAACTAGAACATCTAGACCTAGACGACCTCAACCAAGCCGTAAAGTTAATGGACAGTTACAAAGAACACTTAAGTGAATTAAAAGTGCCAAAAGCAAATTACAACAATATCAGTGTTTGGGCAATTTTATTAATCATTGTAATCATTTTATTAACTGTATATATATTGTAAAAATGTATCTTAGATATAGAAACAAAGCAACAAATTTTACTCATAAGGACAAAGAAACCAAGGTAATTAAAGAAACAATAAATGAACCCTTAGGAGCAATGATTTTCAAAAATTAAGCAAAACCCTTTAATTTTCATCTACGTCGAGAGGAGTTACATATCCCCCAAATTAGGATATATATGTAAACAAATTGAATTATTAAATCTTAAGCTAGATTGTTACAATGTATAAATTGAAGGACATAATAAAAGGTTAATGAAAGTTCAACAAGCCAGACAGTGAGAACGGAAACAGACACTGTATTCCAGATGTAGCTTGACACTGCAAGTGCAGGTCACAGTAGACAATAAGACACCAATTATTAGAATTAGAATTACTTAGTATTGTATAATGAAAATAGCAGACATGAGCTCTGCATTTCCCACACGCAATGTGAGGGACAGGGACAGCATAAATACCCTCGAGAGCCCAAGATGGTCAGTCAGTTTAGAACTTCACAACTTTAACATTGTTGGTAGTTCAGTTATTCACCATAATTTTAGTTTATTTAAGTAAAGTGAATTTCAACTTAGAATTATTTCGATCTCCACTTGTAAATTAAAATTAACTGTAATTCAGTATAAAATAAATTTGATAGAAGTTTTTGGAAAAGCCTTTTTAAAAAGCCGCTCCAAGAGGCCCAACACCTATCTCGCCGCCTAACTCAGTCTATTGTCACCGCTTGGACAATAAGTTTCTGGTTTAGAAATCAGTCCCTGCATATGACCTCAACCAAGCCATAAAGTTAATGGACAGTTATAAAGAACATTTAAACGAAGTGAAAGTGTCAAAACTACACTACGATAATATCAGTGTTTGAACAATTTTATTGATCAATGTAATAATTTTATTAACTATGTATTAATTGTACAAAATGTATCTTAAATATAGAAGCAAAGAAACAAATGTTAGTCGTAAGAACAAAGAAACCAAGGTCAATAAAAAACCACAAAAAATCCCTTAAGAACAATAAGTCTTAAAAATTAAGAAAAACCCTTAATTTTCATCTACGTTGGGAGAAGTATATCCCCAAATTAGGATATATATGTGTAATCAAATGGAAGTATAAAATCTTAAGTTTGATTGTAACAATGTATAATTAAAGGGCATATTACAAAAGGTTAATGGAAGTTCATAAACCAGACATGAGAACGGATGTGAATACTTTGTATTCCACACGTAACATGACACTGCAGGTGCAGGTCACAATAGATTGTAAGAAATTTATTGTTAGAATTAAGATTACTAAAAAGTAATACTTTATACTGTATAAAGAAAATAGCAGACACAAGCTCCGTAGTTCCCATAAGCAACATGAAAGGCAGGGATAGCATAAATACCCTCAGGAGCCCAAGATGGCCAGTGAGTCTCGAGCTTCACAACTTTAACATTGTTGGTTGTTCAAGCTACTCAATTTTGTTTAATTAATTTAATTAGTGAAAAGTAACTTTGTATGTTAAACGGTAATGAATATAACGCAACCACTTGTTAAATTTAATTGTAATTTCAGTTTTAATAAAAATTGATAAAAGAGTTTTTGGAAGAAGCCTTTTTAAAAAGTCGCTCCAAAAGGCGCAAAATCTATCTCGCGACACTCAGAAAAAAGGTGACGTCCTGTTCATTTCTAGCAAATTTTTCAATATATATCGACAGTTCAATATGAGTACTAACTACTACGAACACTTTTATCCCGAGTTCCAGTGGATAAACATTTTTAAATAATTTTTTTTGGTCTAGCACGACACTCAGAAAAAAAGTGTCATGCTGATCATTTCTAGCGCATTTTCTTGATATATATCCACAGCTCTAAGAACTACGATCACTTTTAGCTTGAATTCCAGTGGCTAACCATTTTTAAATAATTTTTTAATTTTCGGTCTAAAACAACACTCAGAAAAAAGTGTCGTGCTGATCACTTCTAGCGCATTTTTCAATAAATATTGACAGTTCTAACAACTACGATCACGCCTGAATTCCAGTGGCTAACCATTTTTAAATAATTTTTTAATTTACGGTCCAGCAGACACTCGGACAAAAAGTGACGTCGTGTTTATTTCTAGCAGATTTTTCGGTATACATCAACAATTCAACATGAGTTCTAACAACTACGAACATTTTTAGCCTGAGTTCCAGTGGCTAACCATTTTTAAATAATTTTTTAATTTTTGGTCTAGCAAGACAATCAGAAAAAGGTGTCGTGCTGATCATTTCTAGCGCATTTTTTGATATATATCGACAGTTCTAACAACTACAATCACTTTTAGCCTGAGTTCCAGTGGCTAATCCTTTATAAAAAAATTTTTAATTCTCGGTCTAGCACGAAACTCGGAAAAAAAATGTCGTGCTGATCACTTCTAGCGCATTTTTCAATATATATCGACAGTTCTAACAACTACGATCACTTTTAGCCTGAATTCCAGTGGCTAACCATTTTTAAATAATTTTTTATTTTCGGTCTAGCCCGACACTCGGAAAAAAGTGTTGTGCTGATCATTTCTAGAGCATTTTTCTATAGATATCTCCAGTGCTAACAACTACGATCACTTTTAGTTTAAGATCCAGCGACTAACCGTTTTTAAATAATTTTTAATTATTGATCTAGCACAACACTTGTAAAAAAGTGTTGTGCTGATCAATTCTAGCGCATTTTTCGATATGTATCGACAGTTCTAATAGCTACAATCACTTTTAGTCTGAATCCAGTAGCTAACCATTTTACAATAATTTTTTAATTTTTGGTCTAGCACAACACTCAGAAAAAAGTGTCGTGCTGATCATTTCTAGCATATTTTTTGATATATATCAACAGTTCCACAAGAGTTGTAACAACTACGATCACTTTTAGCGCGAGTTCAAGTGGCTAACCATTATGAAATAATTTTTTAAATCTTGCTCTAGCACGACACTTGGAGAAAAGTGTCGTGGTGATCATTTCTAGCACATTTTTTGATATATATATATATATATTGACAGTTCTAACAACTACGATTACTTTTAACCTGAGTTCCAGTGGTTAACCAATTTTAAATAATTTTCTAATTTTCGGTTTTGCACGACAGTCGGAAAGAAGTGTTCTCCCGATCATTTCTAGTGCATTTTTCAATATATATCGACAGTTTTACACACGTTATAACAAGTACGACTACTTTTAGCCTGAGTTCCAGCGTCTAACCATTTTTAAATAATTGTCTAATAATTACTGTACTGAAGTATAAACCTGTCGTGTGAACTTATACACAAACCTCGTGCTAGTCGGAATTCTACGTTTCTTCTTTATAGTTTCCGTGTTCCCAATGGTTTATAAAATACATATAAATGGGTGTTGCCATTAAAGCAGGATAAGTCGTACTGACAAATCGCGGATTTCGCGCTGCATGCCAATTTTACATCTGAATAAAAATTGACTCCTGTATAATCCTGAGAATATTTAAGTATTTTTAAAAAGCTCAATATATTAGCAATGTATTATTTTCCAAAAAACGTCCGAAGTTTGCCTACTTACAGCAAAATGATTTGCTTGCTGTAGAATGGCAGGTTGGGCTAACCCAGAATATGCTACAGATCATAATTATTGTTACTTTTTTTTTAAAATTAATTTTGTCACAGCGATGCGCACGAATTAATAAAAGTAAATAAATAAGTAATTCCCAGGTGTGCGTGGCCTAAAACACGAAATATATATGATGGAGAGCTCACAAGTAAAATTCTTGTCCGGAGGTAAAATACTCCCTCATTCGGATCTCCGGGAGGGGGTACTTGGGGCTCGTCATCGTAAGAATATAAAACAACAGTTCGATTTAGTGATAGGGACTTGGAATGTAAGGTCATTACTTAGAGTAGATAAGTTAACGAATTTATTAGTCGAAATGAGAAAGGCAAAGCTGGACATTTTAGGTATTAGTGAGGTGAGATGGCCAGATAGTAATGACTTTTGGAAAGATAATTATAGAATAATTACAACTTCTTCAACTAATGGACAGGCAGGGGTAGGAATAGTGTTAGGTAAAAGATTAGGGCATAAAGTTAAAGAGTACTTACAATTTAGTGATAGAATAATTATGGTTAGATTGAGTACAAAACCCACAGACACTGTTTTAGTACAGGTTTACATGCCAACAACTCAGTACGAGGATGAGGAAGTAGAAAAGGTATACGAGGATATAAATAGTATAGTGAGAAAAGTAAAAGGAGATGAGAATTTAATAGTTATGGGCGATTTTAATGCGTCAGTGGGAGAAGGTAGTGAGGGAAAATGGTAGGAAAATTTGGGTATGGCAGACGAAATGATAGAGGAGAAAGATTAGTTGAGTTTTGCCAGGAACATAGATTAGTAACTGTAAACACCCTATTCGAACAACATGTTAGGAGAAGATATACCTGGAAAGCCCCAGGTGATAGGGCTAGATACCAAATAGATTATATTTTAGTTAAACAAAGATTTAGAAACCAAGTTAAAACTGTCGTAGTTATCCAGGGGCTGACATAGATAGCGATCATAACTTAGTTAAAATGAAGTGTAAACTAAAATTCAAAAATTGAGAAAGGGTAAAAGAGAAGGATGGGATCTAGGTAAGCTTAATGATAGTAGGGTAAAAGAGGAATATAAACAAGTATTAGATAATAAGAGCAAAGAGATAGCTGTAGGAAGGAACGTAGAAAATAGATGGAAAGAAATAAAACTGACTGTACATGATACAGCAACACAGACTATAGGTAAGAAAAAAATAGAAGCGAGAAAACCGTGGGTAACAAAGGAGATATTAGATTTAATAGAGAATAGAAGAAAGCTTAAACCTTTCAGAGAAGTGGATAGTGAAAGTAAGCAAAAATATAATACAGTTAGAAATAAGATAGTACATGAGTGTAGAAAAGCTAGAAATAAATGGATGGAAGAGAACTGTAAGGAATACAAGATGATTTGAGAGTAGGTAAGACAGACAGGGCATACAGGGCAGTTAAAAAGTTTTTGGGAAGATAGGAAAAAATATAATGGTATTAGAGACGAGAATAATGAGCTTCTAATAAATAAAGTTGAGGTAGCAGATAGATGGAAAAGATATTTAGAAGATTTATATAAGGGAGACGATATGGACGAGTTAGAGAACGACCAAGAAGAGGATGTAGAAATAGGGTTCTCAATATTAAGAGAGGAATTTGATAGAGTTGTTCGGAATCTTAAACTAAATAAAGCGCCAGGGATAGACGATATTCCCGCAGAATTAATAAAATATGCAAGTCAGAAAACTTTAGATAGATTATATGAACTAGTGAAATTAATATATGATACAGGTGAGGTTCCAATAGATTTCGAAAAAAATATTATTATCGCAATCCCAAAAAAGTCAGGAGCTGATAGGTGTGAGAATTTTAGAACGGTTAGTTTAACTTCTCATGCTTCCAAAATACTAACAATAATAATTAAAAATAGAGTAGAAGCTTTGACTGAGAATTATTTAGGCGAAGACCAATATGGTTTTCGTAAAGACAGAGGGACTAGAGAACCGATACTAATGATTAGGGTAATTATCGAAAAAGGTTACAAAAATAAAAGACTCATTTCGCATTTGTAGATTTAGAAAAAGCATTTGATAGGGTTAATTGGATTGTTATGTTCAGGGTTTTGCAAAAATAGGAATCTCTCATAGGGATAGAAAAATTATTTACAGTCTATATAAAACCAAAGTGTAGTAATTAGATTTGATGAAATAGAAAAGGAAGCTAAGATTAGAAATGGTGTTAGACAGGGTTGTATACTGTCTCCTTGATTTTTAATGTTTATATTGAGGAAGCTTTAAACTTAGCTAGAGAGAAAAGAGATAGGTATTAGTGTACAGGGACAGAAAATAGACATGTTACGTTTTGCAGATGATATAGCCATTATAGCAGAGTCTAGAAAAGAGTTAGGAGAGTTTTAAATATTTTAGATGAGATACTACGGAGTAACTATAGTATGAGAATTAACTCGGTAAAGACAAAGATAATGACAAGTGAGTTACAGCCTAGTTATAAACCAAAATTAAAAATAGGTAATACCGAGTTAGAGGAGGTAGATGAATTTTGCTATTTAGGTAGTATAATTACAAAGGATGGACGTAGCAGAAGGGATATAGTAGCTAGAATAGCTCAAGCTAGAAAAATGTTTTAAAAGAAAAACTTACTAATAGCTAATAGTATTAGTTTAGATAATAGAAAAAGTTTTTAAAGTCGTACGTATGGAGCGTTCTACTATACGGTAGTGAGACTTGGACAATTACAGAAGTAGATAAGAAAAGGATAGAAGCTTTTGAAACTTGGTGCTATAGGAGAATGTTAAAGATTAGCTGGACAGATAGAGTAACAAACGAGGAAGTTTATAGAAGGATAGGTGAGGAACCCTGTATGTGGAAACAATTGAAGGTCAGGAGAGATAGAATGATAGGGCACCAGTTAAGACATGAGGACTATTTAGTAAAGTCTTAGATTATAGACTACCAAATAAAAATAGAGTAGGAAGGCCTAGACAAAGCTATATTAGTCAAATAATTAGAGATTTAGGTTGTGAAGGGTATGTGGACCTTTTAGATTAGCTCAGAATAGAAAAGAATTTAGAGCTGCGTCAAACCGACTTTAAGTAAGTTCGAAAACAAAACAAAAAAAATAAAAATCAGTTAACTAAATGTCACCAGGACATAACTCACAATTAGTTAGAGGTCTGGCATGTTGGTAGCG
This sequence comes from Platerodrilus igneus, assembly GCA_036346225.1. Taxonomy (NCBI): domain Eukaryota; kingdom Metazoa; phylum Arthropoda; class Insecta; order Coleoptera; family Lycidae; genus Platerodrilus; species Platerodrilus igneus. The sequence goes on along the minus strand of JARFIW010001518.1, from coordinate 799,020 downwards.
TTTCGTTGCTTAAGCCTTACCATAACATATAATTTAATAAACGTCACCATGATATAGCTCACAATTAGGTAGCGGTCTGGCATGTTGGTAGCGATTTGTTGCTTAAGCCTTACCATAACATATAATTTAATAAACGTCACCTTGACATAACTCACAATTAGGTAGCGGTCTGGCATGTTGGTAGCGTTTCGTTGCTTAAGCCTTACCATAACAGATAATTTAATAAACGTCATCATGACATAACTCACAATTAGGTAGCGGTCTGGCATGTTGGTAGCGTTTCGTTGCTTAAGCCTTACCATAACATATAATTTAATAAACGTCACCATGACATAACTCACAATTAGGTAGCGGTCTGGCATGTTGGTAGCGATTTGTTGCTTAAGCCTTACCATAACATATAATTTAATAAACGTCACCATAACATAACTCACAATTAGGTAGCGGTCTGGCATGTAGACAGCGATTCGTTGCTTAAGCCTTACCATAACATATAATTTAACACTTTTCCTTTTGAAGCGGATAACCAGGTTATATTTCATTTCCTATAAATGGTAATCATGTAAACATGTTAGAGTTCTTTAACAACCATCAGGTTGCTAATATCTATGTAGAGCCAGCTGGATAGGAAAAAGATAGAAGGATATAGGAAGACCTAGACCAAACTATATTAGTCAAATTATTAGAAATTTAGGTTGTGAAGGGTATGTAGAGCTTTTTAGATTAGCACAGAATAGAAAAGAAGTTAGAGCTGCGTCAAACCGACCTTAAGTAAGGTCGAAAACAAAATGATGATGAAATAAGTAATTGAATGAATAAAAGAAAAAAGGACATTATTTAACATTCTTCGGAATGCAATATGCTTAGAACTGCATGAAAACTGTTTTAGGTAAAGCAGAAGTTCCTGATTACAAGCAGTATATCATTTTCTTTTGTTCAAATGTGTATTGTCTGAATATACATTAGTTCTGCTATAAAGGCTGTGTCCAGATATATTCACTGTCTGTACTGAAAATTCACTGGAACTCAGGCTAAAAGTAATCGCAGTTGTTAGAACTCATGTAGAACTGTCAATATATATCGAAAAATGCGCTAGAAATTATCAGCACGACAACTTTTTTTCCGAGTGTCGTGCTAGAACAAGAATTGAAAAATAATTTTAAAATGGCAAGCCACTGGAACCCAGGCTAAAAGTGGTCGTAGTTATTAGAACTCCTGTAAAACTGTCGATATCGATCCAAAAATGCGCTAGAAATGAACAGGACAATACTTCTTTTCCTAGTATTGTGCTAGACCGAAAATAAAAAATTATTTAAAAATGGTTAGCCACTGGAACTTGTGATTGGAACACCACAACATATTATTTGTGATAATGGTCCCCAATTCATAGGCCGAATTTTTAGAACTCTTTGTGACAAATATGAAATCAAAAAAATTTGGTTCACCTCTGTTTATTCCCCTCAGTGTAACTTTGTGGAACGTATCAACAGAACAGTAGGTAGTGCAATCCGTTCATATGTTATTGAACATAATACGTGGGATGTAGAACTACCACAAATTCAGTATGACATAAATTCAGCAAAACACCAGTCTACAGGATATTCTCCAAATCTTAATGTTTGGCCGCAGTGTCCCAATTAGTGGCAAATTCTATAATACAGATTGTGATTCATTATATGACGTTGAAGTTTGTCCAAGCAGCAGGCCATCGTATGTCACTGATCGTCAAGGTCTCAGTGAAATTTTTAAAGAAGTACGTACTAAGCTAAATTTAGCTTATTAGAGGGCAAGTCGTGGTTATAATTTAAGGCGGAGAGATTTGTCGTTTGAAGTTGGTGATAAAGTCTGCAGAGTAAATAAAGTTTTGTCAAGTGCGAGTGAAAAGTTTACTGCTAAACTTGCACCTAAGTTTGGGTTGTGTACCGTTCAAAAAAGGATCTCAAATTTGGTATACGAGTTATATAATATAGATGGTTTGAAAGCAGGCAAATGGCATGTAAAGGATCTCAAGCCCTATTCTGCTTTAGAAGATGATAGTGATGATGAAGATCACCTATCAAAAAATTAAGTTATGTTACAATTATTAGTTGTTTAAGAAATTGGTTGTCGTGTGATTAACTGGGTTGTTAGTCATTAAACCTTGGTTGCATTTGGTTATATATATTTTTTGTTTATGAATAAAAGAGTTGCATGTTCGCGAAGACAGTTTTAGAGATTAGTACATTACATAGTTTTAGGTTTGAGATAATTAATGTTAAGTGAACGTGTTACGTTTGCATTTTTTTTGTTTGTTTCTTTGAAGGATCAAGTAGGTGTCCTTGCAAAGAAGTGGTTGCATGAGCAATGATTGCTTATGGCCAGTATAGAGATCGGAAATAGACCAACCTTAATTACTTGACCCAGAGTATACATGATTTGTTTTAGCTGCTCTTGGTCAATTGTAAGGTCTATGGGATACTCTTTTCGTTATTTTGTAATACTTAGTAGTGTGGCTACTAAGTTTGAACAGTAGTTAGCTACGCATGTCTTGTGCGGTGAATGGTTGTATTTAGAAGTTGACATTTGTCATAAGTTATGGTTCGTATGTGTTTATATGCATGTTAGGAAATATGCAAATGGTCAACGAGTTTTGTCTGTACAGATATCATTTAAAAGATATCATCTAAAAGATATCTTTAAAAATCTGTGTTTATTCCACAGGTTTAAATGGAGTATTATATTAGTGTAGATATGTAAATTTATTAATAAGTTAGTTTAGCTTAAAAATGTGTATACATATGTGTCGTGATGAAGTGTTTTGAGTTGTTTAGGATTCCGACATATTGTTTTTTTATTGATCAATTCGTTTAGTCCTAAATCCCTGTTATACACCTAGTGAGTGATAGACTTCCCGATCTGACCGTCCTATTAATTATGTTTATACCGATTGTGACTTCCCGGATGTGACCCTCTTAACGCGCATGGTACACGCAGTTACCACACTCACTTAATTTTATCTTAGCTTATTAGTATGTGGCTTTAAGAAAAAAGGATTTGATCAGCAGCTTTATGTTTATGTTCATTCACTAAGTTAGTTGTATAGTTAGTCGTTAAAAAATATTTTTTTGATAGAGATTTATAAAGAATAATTCTTCGTCTCTAATGTTATTTCCTCAAATTTTTCCTCTTACGAAGGGGCTGTGTAACATATAAATTGATCGTAGTTGTTAGAACTGTTGATATATATATATATATATATATATATATATATATATATATAAAAGAATTTGTTTGTTTCATAAAGGGAATAAACATTCATCAACTAGTTTCGATCTTAGTGGATCTCATCAGGATGAAGTGGTTGATAAGGGTTATAAACCACTTCATCCTGATGAGATCCACTAAGATCGAAACTAGTTGATGAATGTTTATTCCCTTTATGAAACAAACAAATTCTTTCATTTATGGCTATGCAAATTACTAGCTTGCTTTGTATAATTAATAACTTACTTTCGATTTTTCATAAAGTTTGTGATTATTAATACATCATATATACTTGTTTTATTTATTTAAATTGCTATAAGCAAATTTTTTATTTTCATTTATATATATATATATATATATATATATATATATATATTGATAAACGGTACGTAATGACTTCCAAAACAGTTACATAGCAAACGATGTGACTTCATATATACCGTTGTTACTTCCATTTTCGGAAGTCATAGCGATTTGCAGAAATTTTACACTTTTCAGACCATTGGAGGTATTTTAAGTCATTTCCCAAAAATTTGTCTGGAGGTCACAACTGACCAACTGTACCTACAAAAAAAACTTTTAGTTCACTTGTATATCGCTGGCGCTAGTGTCGTGTTTGATACCTTACATACGTCAAGCACGCTGCAACCTCCGTTACATGTTAGCTACCTTAGTACCTCCAAAGACCACGGTAAATGCGACAACGTTGCTTACTACATATCTTGAAACATAATTGCAGTTTAGCATTTATTCAGAAAGCCGATTATGAAAGTTTTAAATAAAGGTGATGAAGAAATGAATTTAATAAGCTAGCTAAATGATACAATTAGCTCTAAATAGTAGGGATATTTAAAATTTAAATTATTATGACCATTTATTAACGATTCTTTCATTTTACAGATAGTGTAATATTAACGTCATGCACTCTGTTAGTACAGCTGACTTACATTCCAAATTAATGTTTAACAGTCCTATGTAAAGTATAATATAAATTCTACGAATAGGGAAAATATCTTTAAAAACAATTGCACTTTTTATGTTTGTTTATAGGGATTTTAAAGAAATGTTAAACGCCTACAAAGTTTTGCTTGCCTCGTTAGTGTAAACACCTATGGTATTTAGCCGTTTACAAATATACATTAATTTAGTATAAGTTGGGTAGATTGCCCCATGTCTATTAATGCTACCTGGTTATACTTTATCGAGAGAATTGAATTTTTATAAATTTCAGACGGCAATGAGTTTTAATTATTGTTATATTCTGTGTATTTAGCACAATTATGTTTAAAGTACCTTTTAAGCAGACTTCACTGAACCATGCATTAGTTTGGTTAAGAGGTATGGGAAAGATTTATAGTTAATATTTAGGTCAAGCGCAATTATATTTTTAAGTATTCAGCATTTTATTGTGTCTGACATTAATACGATAATATACTCTAGGAAATTAAGGTAGGTCCCTTGCATTTTTCGAAAAATTCAGGAACGCAGTTTGAATGCATTTTGTATTAGTATAAGCCTTTACAATGATGTCTAATACAAATTAAACCAAATTATTTCTTTATTAATATTTTTAAACAATTGCCAAAGATGTGAAAAACACGTTTCTAGATGATATACCGAACGTTATAACATTTAGAGAAAAAAAGTTTCAAATGAAAAATGTGAGCCTTAAAAACGCCTACAGAATGAGTGGTAATAGTTTAAAATCGGTTAATTTGTTCACTTGCGTATGAATTTAAATTACCTAAAATATCACTTTCTTAAATCTGCCGTTATTTAAACAGTAATTGAGATATTTGGCTGAAACCAATTGGAAAGTATACCTCTAAGGGCGTTTAAGTTACCATTAAAATTTCATTGAAAAAAATTTACTGGTTTTCTTAATAATTCATTTGTTTATTAAAAAACTTTTTTCTCAGTGGAATTTCTACAGAATTGGCCAATTGAAAGTTTAAATAAATTAAAGAAATTTACTCTGAAGGAGTCACACCATAACGTACTGTTACAAAAATAGTGAATTTTTACAGCTGAGTTGCAGAAAAACGGCTACAAAGTGAAAGCATGTTTTTTGATATAAACAAGCTAGCGTACCTTGTTTAATATTTATTCTATTGAATCGGGACAAAAACCATTCGAAAACTGCTTTTCTCTTGAAACTTCTCCGAAAAAAATGTTCTTCTAATTTGAAGTTGAGAAGGAAATAATTTTTTATCTTCAAGAAATCCTTGCTCCTATAATTACTACCATTTTTAATTAAATTTTAAATATGTTGGAACGAACGAGTTAAACTATTTGTACGAAACTCCTTACATTTGATTTTCCAATGCTCCACCCGAAGGTACTACATTGGCCAGAAAGCGAGTTTTTTTTATCTGAAAAATTTTAAATTTTGCCGAACCCTTGCTGAATGTTCTAAGCAAGGGAAGGATCTTTAACGCGGTGACAACACTCACACACGGGACCTCCATTTTACCTCTTATCCGAACGAGGGTGTATTTTTGTGAAAAATGCTCGCCTAACATTTTTCAAGCGGACCGTGTCGGGATTTGAACCCGAGACCTTGGGCGTAGCAGTCACACGCTTACCAACTATGCCACAGAGCTGCCTGTACGAAACTCCACACTTTTGTACACTCATTGTTATTAATGACAGTTTTGTACAAAGTGACGTTCGCTCTTGTAATAGCGTCGGGTGGCAATGTGGGAGTACTCGTACCGCTCGTTCGAGCGTCAATAAATGATTTTAGCTCCCGTGACAAAATCGCTGCAACTTTTAATATCTCAGCAATAAATTGACATTTTGAGATGATTTTTTTTAAATTTGGGTATGTTTTGCTATTGATGTCAAATGTCGTATTGAAAATTTAAAAAAAAGGTTCTTATATCTGAAATTTAACATTATTTATTTATAATAATTTTTTTTATAAAAAGATTAGCTTTTCAAATTCATTTTTAAACTAATTTCATTACATGAAATAAGGATACGAATGCATGCGATAAGCTAATTATTTATATAAAAAATAATTATTATAAATAAATAATGTTAAATTTCAGCCGTACGAAACAAATGTTTTAAAATTTTCAATACATTTGGAATCAGCAATAAAAGTACTCCAATTAAAAAAAATTATTTCACTATACAAATTTACATGAACTAGTAAAAGTAATATATGACACAGGTGAGGTTTCAATAGATTTCGAAAAAAATATTATTATCCCAATCCCAAAAAAGTCAGGAGCTGATAGGTGTGAGAATTTTAGAACGGTTAGTTTAACTTCTCATGCTTCCAAAATACTAACAATAATAATTAAAAATAGAGTAGAAGCTTTGACTGAGAATTATTTAGGCGAAGACCAATATGGTTTTCGTAAAGACAGAGGAACTAGAGAACCGATACTAATGATTAGGTAATTATCGAAAAAGGTTACAAAAAATAAAAGACTAATTTCGCGTTTGTAGATTTAGAAAAAGCATTTGATATGGTTAATTGGATTGTTATGCTCAGGGTTTTGCAAAAAATAAGAATCTCTCATAGGGATAGAAAAATTATTTACAGTCTATATAAAAACCAAAGCGTAGTAATTAGATTTGATGAAATAGAAAAGGAAGCTAAGATTAGAAATGGTGTTAGACAGGGTTGTATACTGTCTCCCTTGATTTTTAATGTTTATATTGAGGAAGCTTTAAACTTAGCTAGAGAGAGAAAAGAGATAGGTATTAGTGTACAGGGACAGTAAATAGACATGTTACGTTTTGCAGATGATATAGCCATTATAGCAGAGTCTAGAAAAGAGTTAGGAGAGTTTTTAAATATTTTAGATGAGATACTACAGAGTAACTATAGTATGAGAATTAACTAAGGAAAGACAAAGATAATGACAAGTGAGTTACAGCCTAGTTCTAAACCAAAATTAAAAATAGGTGATACCGAGTTAGAGGAGGTAAATGAATTTTGATATTTAGGTAGTATAATTACAAAAGATGGACGTAGCAGAAGGGATGTAGTAGCTAGAATAGCTCAAGCTAGAAAAATGTTTTTAAAAAAGAAAAACTTACTAATAGCTAATAGTATTAGTTTAGATAATAGAAAAAGTTTCTTAAAGTCGTACGTATGGAGTGTTCTACTATACGGTAGTGAGACTTGGACAATTAAAGAAGTAGATAAGAAAAAGATAGAAGCTTTTGAAACTTGGTGTTATAGGAGAGTGTTAAAGATTAGTTGGACAGATAGAGTAACAAACGAGGAAGTTTATAGAAGGATAGGTGAGGATCCCTGTATGTGGAAACAATTGAAGGTCAGGAGAGATAGAATGATAGGGCACCAGTTAAGACATGAGGGACTATTTAGTAAAGTCTTAGATTATAGACTACTAAATAAAAATAGAGTAGGAAGGCCTAGACAAAGCTATATTAGTCAAATTATTAGAGATGTAGGTTGTGAAGGGTATGTAGACCTTTTTAGACTAGCTCAGAATAGAAAAGAATTTAGAGCTGCGTCAAACCGACTTTAAGTAAGTTTGAAAACAAAACAAAAAGAAAAATAAAAATCAGTTAACTAAATGTCATCAGGACATGACTCACAATTGGTTAGAGGTCTGGCATGTTGGTAGCGTTTCGTTGCTTAAGCCTTACCATAACATATAATTTAATAAACGTCACCATGACATGGCTCACGGTTGGGTAGCGGTCTGGCATGTTGGTAGCGTTTCGTTGCTTAAGCCTTACCATAACATAATTTAATAAACGTCACCATGACATAATTCACAATTAGGTAGCGGTCTGGCATGTTGGTAGCGTTTCGTTGCTTAAGCCTTACCATAACATATAATTTAATAAACGTCACCATGGCATAACTCACAATTAGGTAGCCGTCTGGCATGTTGGCAGCGATTCGTTGCTTAAGTCTTACCATAACATATAATTTAACACCTTTCCTTTTTGAAGCGGATAACCAGGTTATATTTCATTTCCTTATAAATGATAATCATGTAAACATGTTAGAGTTCATTAACAACCATCAGGTTGCTAATATCTATGTAGAGCCAGCTGGATAGGAAAAAGATAGAAGGATATAGGAAGACCTAGACCAAACTATATTAGTCAAATTATTAGAAATTTAGGTTGTGAAGGGTATGTAGAGCTTTTTAGATTAGCACAGAATAGAAAAGAAGTTAGAGCTGCGTCAAACCGACCTTGGGTAAGGTCGATAACAAAATGATGATGATGATGATACAAATTTGTTGCTGTGATATATAAGTCGCAAGACTAGACGCGCGAGCTCAGAATCTTGTATCAACGTCTAAAAATAAAAATTATTCTCTACCATTCTAAAGTCAGATGATTTTTTTTCGAAAAAGCTTAATGAAAAAACAACTTTCGAATGGCTTTCGTCTCGTTTCAATAGAATATATATTATACAAGGTACGCTAATTTGCTTGTAGTGAAAATAATGCATTCACTTTCAAGCAGTTTTTTGAAACTTAACTGTAAAAAATCACTTTTCCCATAACAATACGATATGGTTTGACTTTTTCTGAATAAATTTCTTTAATTTATTTTACACCTTCACAGACCAATTCAGTAAAACTTCTAGTGAGAAAGAATTTTTTATAAAACAAATGAATTATTAACAAAACTATTAAATGTTTTTCAATGAAATTTTAATGGTAACTTAAAAGTCCTTAGATGTATACTTTTCAAATGATTTCAGCTGAGTATATCATTTATTGTTTAAACAATAGCAGATTTAAGAAACTGGCATTTTAGACATTTTAAATTCATTTGTAAATAAACAAATTAACCAATTTTAAATGGTGATCATTCATTTTGTAGGTCTTTTTAAGGCATACACCTTTTATTTGAAACTTTTTTCTATGTTCCGTCAATCACTGAAAAACGCATTTTTCACACACTTTTGGCGATTGTTTAAAAATATTAATATTGAAATGAAATGATTGCATTCGTATTGCACTTCGTTCCAATGGCTCACATTAACATAATATGCCTTCAAACTGTCCTTTAATTTTTTCGAAATTTTTCCTAATTCCCACGAACTAAATAACGCTATCGTTTACATTTAATATTATTATAATTTTGCAAACATTTGACGTCATTTTTCCTAAAGATGGGTTAAAATCGTAGGTTTAATGTATTTAACTTTTCACATCTAAATAACTACTTTATTGTAAAAGTAATCCATATAAAACTTCTATCAGCACAACGCACATTTTGTGCGAATAGTGTAATTATAAAATCAAAATCCAGCCAAGTATGATAAAAGTAAAAAGTAGCGTGTCAAGCAATGTGGTCAGTAACAATTAAAATAGAGTAAAAAAAGTATTAAGAAAAGTTGTTATAGATCACTCAAAAATCCAAAATAAATACGAAATTTTGTAAAACTTTTTAAATTTTCGCCATTTTTTTTTTGCCCTCATGAGATAATAATTTATTATTGTAGTAATAAGCATGCCATGAACAAGCAAACAATTCCAAAATTTTATTTAATATTAACAAACAAAATTTAACAACGCCTTACCTTGTGTTCTGGTTTCATGGCATCCTTATTATTGCAACAAGAAATTATTATTTGGACACACACGCACACACACATGTGTAGTTAGCACCCCGTTTATCAAAAAGTGTGATTTTGAAAGTTGCTTCAGGTTGCTTTAAACTTGTACTACATTGTTTTCATTCGACATTATTTTATTTCAAACGATTCTTTATAAAAAACGAAACAAAATTTTTATTGGCACCCACTCTTTCGAAAATTGAAGATTTGACCCCCGCCATACGGTGTTTTGTTTACTTCAAACATAGTTGCAGAAGGACAATTCGTCATTTACATACATTTTTAATAATAATAATTCCGATATTTAAAACCATATCCTAAATTATACACGCATGCTATGCTAATCAACTATTAAGGTAAAACGGTTCAATCAATTACAGTACGAACAATGCAATCTCCTATTTGGAGCATATACAACAGTCAACATTCTCATTATAACATAAAAATGCTTTCGAAAATATAGGCAACAGTGTTGGAAGTAATAGAGTAGCAAAGGTATTACGTTTACGAATCGTCTACTTATATATAAAAGGAAGTGGTTACGTATCTTGAGTAGGCAAACATATATAAATAAAAATTAAAATCAAAAATCTTTTCCCCTCGTTTGAAAATTGTAATCAGGAAGTTCCCCTCAATGAATATATGCCAACAAAATAAAATTTGGAGTTTTGGAGAATGCGGAAGTAAGGTAGCCTCTTGCGTGCTATGGAAGTCACAACTTAACAACTATCAATATATATATATATATATATATATATATATATATTGCTGTGAAATGTACAAAAAGCCTCGCCAGTTTCCTGGAATAAAATCACAAAAATTTTCTTTGGAACTCGAGCCTCGCTTTTGGGCGCTACGATTTGCTGTGATTCTCTTCTGATAATCGCCTCTTTACTCTTTCCGCCTCGGCTGCTCACCTAGTTAAAACTTTCATCCTTATTCATAAAAAAAAAACAAACACATTCCTACCACAAACATCAACGTTAACTCTATTTACATCAATATTCATAATACATTAAAATTTCCAAATTAAATTGTAGCATAAATTTCAGTATCATAAAATTTCAAGATTAAATTTGTCATCATTTTAATTTGCATCCAGAATTAAAGTCCTTGTAGGATGCCTACTAATTAATTTAACAATATTTGCAGACCTGAGTCTGAGTACAAAGGGAGCATCTCCCACCCCTTTACGTTAATCAAACAGGTTAGTCTAATTGAGCTCAAAGACAGACCCAAATTTTCATCATAATCAAGAACTTAAACTGCTAAATACTCCTTTTTACTTAAACAAGAAAATTTCACCTTAAAATTAAAATTTTGTTGTTTGTACAAATTCACTACTGTCCATTTTTTAGCAAACAAATTAAAAAGTTATTCAAAACACACCAAGACAACAAAAACCGAACAACAAAGCATAAGTTACCTGAAGGTTAATGCACTCGTGGCTCCAATGTACATCGTCCTTTGTTAATCACACCATTCCAACCGGGTTATGTTTACGGCTCTGATTCTGAACGCTTTTAAAATTTTCTACACCACCATTCATCTAAAGTTGTTTCAGAGCTTCTCAGGAACTCATCTAAGTATATCCAAAATCTTGTTTTGTGGATCCAACCACGATTACGAATAACATTTGACTATTAACACCCCCGAAAAATAGCAAAGAAATTCAAAACTGCCTACTTTTGTTTATTCATTTATCATGTACTAATTTCGATAATTGGTACAGTAATACTCGCAACTATAACTAGACTTTATTACCTTGTATCTTCTTTTCTAAGTGCACTAATGCATAACAACTTGTATCGTAGCACGTAAAGAGCAAACTATTTTAAAGTATTCAATAATCACAAAATATAAGAGCAAACTGTGTCAAGTATTAAATCAAAATCGAAAATCTAAGAGCACTGTTTAAAGCATCAAATAATCAAAAATCTAAGAGAGCGAAACTGTTTAAAGTCCGGGTATATATAATGGCTAGCCTGTCCGTCGGTTTTGTCCCCACAACGGCCAGTTTTTAGAATTTCGCATTCTACGTTCCCTTTTCGACAGTCGGACACAGCTATTCTACTAAATTTGCACTCGCGCCAGTTAAATCTCAGAAATTTTCCACACGACACGCAACGTCTGAGAACAATTAAATTTTATACGGAAATGTTATTTTTACACCTCTCATGTTTGCCTCTTATTTTCAACCAATCGTGACCCTCGTGACGCTACACAAATCACGCCTTTAATTATTAGTGTCTCTGCTTGACGCATTTTCTCTTTCCTTTTCTACCTTGGTCTGAGTGGTACAAATCGATATTCTTTACTATCCACGTGGACTCGCGACGTAACTTTTAAATAAACGATGTTTTGTATTTCGTGCTAAAGCATCCGACCGTTTCCAATATACGTAGAATCTATATGTTTATCTAAACAAATTAAACTGAAATTGACTTTTAAAAATACGCAGGTGTGTTCAATCGTAACATTTTAAATAACACTTCTACGATTTGAATATTCCACGTATTCTAACTTTCTAGATATATTTGTATGCTAGCAACGCGTTGTAGCAATTTTATTTTCCACCTAATATATATATCTGTATAATCAATCCTTTTATTAAATATTAAATAATATAATACATTATAATGTTATCCAATCCACTTAATTTAATAACATCTATTGTCCAATAAAGAACTAGTATTTAGTTCATGTTAAAAGTTAAATTCTACGGAGACAATATAAAAGCTTTTGTGTGGTATCCTTCTTAAAGCCCCCTCTACTCAATAACTGCGAGGTAATTTTGTTACTGGGCAGCAACAAGCTCGGCCGGCACTTCTAACACAGCTGGGGTTCAAGCAGGTCGAAAATTGTTCTTAGGAGCGATGTCCGTCATTGATTTTTGCTGTTGGAAGCATTCACGGTGGAAGATTGCTCGTGTAAGCTATCTTCATAAATTGTTTTGGATGGTCCATTTGTTTGTTGAAACCAGTCGTGAAGAACGATGAAGTTTTTGTTAAAAGACCATTAGGAACAGTAAGTGAATTTGTTTCTATAATAATATTAATTGAAATTTTCAGTGTAACTTTGGGAATAATTTATTTTAAAATATATTGCAACGTAAATTATAAATAAGCAACCTTTTTGAATGGTATTCATGCGAAAATTAAATGAAAACAATTTTATTCTTGTATAATATGGAATCACATTTATAATTTATTCAAGTTAATTACAAACAACATTTGCTTTCTTGTGGTGTGAATTACGCCTGGAACATCTGTAAATTGAAACGCAGATAATGGAAGCCAAGTGACGTGTTTTTCAGTATGCAGCGCAGCTGTTTGTTTGGAATGGAATTTTCCGTTGTTAATACATACGTCAGCTTTCAAGCAAGTATTTAGGTGCAATTTGGAGTTCTGGTATGTACAAAAATTATATTCGTATGTTGTTTGAACTGTCGACGTAGTAACGAGATAAATTTTACTTTAACCGACTTGTGTTAACTTTGAACAGGTCAAGGACAGACCTCAATTATATTTTTCGTAGTCATACGATATGAATCTGTAATTTGTTCCTACAAATTCTTTTATTAACTCAATGAAACATCAGAAGATGTCACTACTAATTAGATAAAGTAAATTCTCATAACTTTGAACCTTTAGAAAATTAAATTTCTACATTTGATATTTTATGAACAATTATCTGTAATTATTTACTGTGAAATTAAGGTAAATTTACCATAATTAACTCTTTCTATAAATAAGCAATTTTATGCTTTGTCAATTTGTTATATAAACTTCATTAAACAGTAATTGGTACGGATATATTCAGTACCATTGTAATTAACTCTTCCTAATTTAAATTAACTTATAAAGGAAGACATATTTTTTGTAAAAAATTACTTTATTGGATACCAAAAAGAATAGATTCTTATTTTCGGACTAAAGACTATCTTTTATTTAAGAGGAATGAAAGTCGATTCTGATTGTATTTAATTATTTTTGAGTTTGAATGCACAAACAGTGCTTTTCTTTGTTTAATCTGTTCACAGGTGCAGAGCAGGATTGCTAAGGTCAAGGTCGAGCCATAAGGTAAGAAACTTCAAAGATTAGGTGGTCTTTGAAATTATATAGCGGTTATAGGAGAAAGGTTTCCGCATTAGCCTTGTACAAGGGACTTGTATTAGGTCTTCTCAGTATAAAAAAATACGGTGGCGCCTTTATTATTAGTGGTTGCAATTACACCCCGACCCACAGCTCATTCTCTACCCAGAGCATATAAGTTCGACTAGCCGCTTTGCCTTTGAGATTTCCTCAACTTAGAGCCACCTTCCATCTTAATTTGCCGTGGGCTCCATTTCTAATTATCGGAATTTCTCGTTAAACTAAATTGGAAGTAAAAAGGCTACAAATAGCGCCCAGCGTGTAGGCCTCGATTGCTGTACCAATTGTATAAGCACATAAAGTATAGGCTTCGATTGACTTTGGTTGTATGCACTTGTGGTTTGTAATTCATTTACCCTCAGATTGGTTTAGTCTATTGATGTTGTTGTTTAATTGAGTTTAATTTGTAATTAGTTAGTTAGTCTATTCCATGATGGCTGAGACGTATCAAGTAGTTTATTTGCATAAAGATGAGTTGGATTATGAATTGAGAATTCGTGGAAGTGTTAGCAGCAGACCGATGCAGGATAAGAGGAAAATGTTAGGCCGATTATTAGCCAAAGAAACAACATTACCTGATTTTATTTGTCAATTAGCTCTAACGGAAATTGATAGTATGTCTACATTAATAAAGTTGTGTAAGAAATTAGAAGAAGCTTTCTTATATGGTAAAATTGTTCGATAGGAATATTATTGTTCTTTTAGTCGCAGCTTGTAGTATTTCAGTGAATAATAATTCACAGTGTAGTTGATAATAGTGATTTGCATTTAGGTTTTTCTTCCATTTGTATTAGCTACAATAGTTGTTTGATAAATTTTTATAGTAGAGATGATAGATGTTTATAATTTGGTACACTGGTTTTACTGTCTGTAAACCGTTTCAAGATTGCTCTTGTGCATAGGCACGTTTTGTTTTGATATAATTTATTTTGATAGCAATTTTGATTTATTTATATCCGCATTGCAACGCAGTATGTTAATTGGTTGTAAGTCTAAGTGAAACTTGTCGTCGTGGTTGGTCGGATTAGCAGTATGTCAGTCTAGACGAGACTTAGGAAAAGTCGGTCGCTCAGCATTACATTAGTCTAAACGAGACTCGAGGTAAGTTGTCACTCTAGCAATTTTGGCATCACTATTTTTGAGATTGGTGATGAGGTTATAATTTTTAGTTTATAAGTCTAGGTGAGACTCACAGAGGAGTTTGTCACCCTAGCAAGTTTATGCGTTGTGAAGTACTTTTGTCTATCTTGACAGTTTGATTATGAGTAGTGTAAGAGTGTACTAGAACATTGATTTATTGTTATCCTAGATGGAAGGTTGAGAGTAATCTAAATTATAAATTTATTATGTTTAAAATTGTCATTGTCTGCGAATTTAAAAGAGAAGGTGTTCTTAAAGTTTGAAGTTCATTGGTTTAATGTTTGAAGTCATGTTGATAATTTAGTTGAGATCAAGTTAGATAATGTGGATCCTTGGTATGTGTCTCTTCGAGAAAAATTTTAGCTTCACCTGATGATTACCCACAATGGAAGGTAGAAGATAATTATGTATTTAAATTTCTTTCATCAAATTTACCACTCTCGTCGAATGTAAGGGAATGGAAATATTTAGTCCCTAGATCACAGAAGGAAGAGGTTATTCGGATAAATCATGACCCTTCAGTGGCCGGACATTTTGGTTTTTTTAAAACATTGGCACGCATACAAGAGAATTTTTATTGGCCAAAAATGCGTATTGATGTGTTGAAATTTTGTAAAAATTGTTTAACGTGTGGTGCACAGAAGGCATCGAATATAGGACCCTTGGTTTAATGGGAAAGGAAAAGAAGTGAAGTTCCCTTTCAGATTATCGCTATAGACCTTATGGGCCCATTTCCACGGTCCAAGGTTGGACACAAATGGTTATTAGTTATTGGTGATTGGTTCTCAAAATTCACGTTAATGTTTCCGTTACGTAGTGCAAAAGCGCATATAATAGAACGTGTATTGGAGGAAAAGTTTTTAGTTTATGGTGTCCCCAAATATATTATTTGTGATAATGGCTCACAATTTAGTGGTAGAAATTTCAAAGCAGTATGTAAAAATATGACGTTCAAAAATTTGGTTTAATGCAGTTTACTCTCCCAATGTAATTTTGTAGAGAGGATAAATAGAACGGTAGGAACAGCTATACGTTCGTATATTAAAGAACATGATACTTGGGACATAGAGTTACCCCAAATTCAGTATGCGATTAATTCTGCAAAACATCATGCCACTGGTTATTCGCCAAATTTCTTAGTTTTTGGTAGACATGTTCCTGTGTCTGGAAAATTTTATGGTCTTGATGTGGAACCCTCAGTTGATATTGATTTTATTTCTAGTGATAGACCTTCATATGTGTCAGATCATCAAGGACTATTTGATATTTTTATAGACGTACAGAAAAGGTTAAATTTAGCTTACATGCAGTCTAGTAATTCATATAATTTAAGGAGACGTAACATTTCTTTCGAAGTAGGTGACAAAGTTTGGAGGTCAAATAAAGTTCTTTCGAAAGCAAGTGATAAGTTTACAGCTAAACTAGCGCCAAAATATGTTTTGAGCATTGTTAGAAAGAAGGTTTCGAATTTAATTTATGAATTGATTAATGAAAATGGTTCAAGGGAAGGCAGATGGCATGTTAAGGACTTAAAACCTTATTCAGAGTTCAGTGGTGATATTGAAAATGAGAACGTTTCTGAACATTAATTAGTGTTGTTGATATATTTAATGGTTGATAGTAGGAATTATTTCTGTCTTATCTTTTAGTAAAGGATTTAAATATTGTATTGGAATACTGTTTGGTAGTCTAAAAATTTTAGATGTTGGATAAGAAGTATAAAAAGAATTTTTGTAGTGCAGTAAGGTTGATACTAGACTGTGCTGATATTGTTAGTTGCAAGTTATTCATTTGAGTCAAGATAAAAGTTACATGTTTCCGTTTGTCAAACGATTTCATTTGTCGTATGATTCTTTAGTTCAAGGTTATAAAGGAATGTTTAGGTATCTTTATGATTAAAGTGTTTGATAAATAAAGTTGTATATAGTTGGTCATTATTTTCTTTCGGATTTAAAATTAAGGTGTTTGATAATTAGAACGGGAATCAAGTAGTTTGAGTCCATATTAAATATTGGTTGGAGGTCAATATTGTTAGTAACTATGATAGTTATGTTTAATTATGAATATTGCGTGAGATAGCAATGTTCTATGTTTGATTATGGATATTGCGTGAGATAGCAATGTTCTATGTTTAGTATGAATATTGTGTAAGATGACAATGTTCTATGTTTGATTATGGATATTGCGTGAGATAGCAATGTTCTATGTTTAATATGAATATTGCGTGAGATAGCAATGTTCTATTTTGTTCATTCATGCGTGAGTGAGATTTTTGAGGAGTAAGACGTGGTGGCGTTTTACTTGTCTCTTCTGGGAAAGAGATATTTCTACATTTTGGTTGCATATACATGCAGTAGATTGTTGAACGTTAGTGATTTCAAGACTTGTTTGCCGTTTTGAAGTTATGTTTGTCGTGGATCTCAAAAGTAGTGAGAGTCCTTTTTTTCTTTTGTAAATATGTAAATTACGGTTAATATAGTAAAAATATGTTTGTCATGATAATTTGATATTTTCATTAAGGAATCATAATACGGCAGTATTATATGTTTTGTTGTTTCAGTTTCGAGTATAAATGAGTGATATAATAACCCCGAATATGATTAAACGATAATGACACCCTACCGATTAAGACTTCCCGAATTTGTCCCCTTGTGGCGTATAGTACGCGTAGTTACTCGTCACTCATTTTCAAATATGTTGTATCTTAAGTGGTAATTTTTGTTTTATTTTGTAAAAATTAATAATAATAAGTTGTGAATATGTAACAATAAATTCAAAAAAAAATTCTTCGCATTTATTCCAGAATTTTTTCTCTTAGAAAGAGGCAGTGTAGCAATTTTATTTTCCACCTAATATATATATCTGTATAATCAATCCTTTTATTAAATATTAAATAATATAATACATTATAATGTTATCCAATCCACTTAATTTAATAACATCTATTGTCCAATAAAGAACTAGTATTTAGTTCATGTTAAAAGTTAAATTCTACGGAGACAATATAAAAGCTTTTGTGTGGTATCCTTCTTAAAGCCCCTTCTACTCAATAACTGCGAGGTAATTTTGTTACTGGGCAGCAACAAGCTCGGCCGGCACTTCTAACACAGCTGGGGTTCAAGCAGGTCGAAAATTGTTCTTAGGAGCGATGTCCGTCATTGATTTTTGCTGTTGGAAGCATTCACGGTGGAAGATTGCTCGTGTAAGCTATCTTCATAAATTGTTTTGGATGGTCCATTTGTTTGTTGAAACCAGTCGTAAAGAACGATGAAGTTTTTGTTAAAAGACCATTAGGAACAGTAAGTGAATTTGTTTCTATAATAATATTAATTGAAATTTTCAGTGTAACTTTGGGAATAATTTATTTTAAAATATATTGCAACGTAAATTATAAATAAGCAACCTTTTTGAATGGTATTCATGCGAAAATTAAATGAAAACAATTTTATTCTTGTATAATATGGAATCACATTTATAATTTATTCAAGTTAATTACAAACAACATTTGCTTTCTTGTGGTGTGAATTACGCCTGGAACATCTGTAAATTGAAACGCAGATAATGGAAGCCAAGTGACGTGTTTTCAGTATGCAGCGCAGCTGTTTGTTTGGAATGGAATTTTCCGTTGTTAATACATACGTCAGCTTTCAAGCAAGTATTTAGGTGCAATTTGGAGTTCTGGTATGTACAAAAATTATATTCGTATGTTGTTTGAACTGTCGACGTAGTAACGAGATAAATTTTACTTTAACCGACTTGTGTTAACTTTGAACAGGTCAAGGACAGACCTCAATTATATTTTTCGTAGTCATACGATATGAATCTGTAATTTGTTCCTACAAATTCTTTTATTAACTCAATGAAACATCAGAAGATGTCACTACTAATTAGATAAAGTAAATTCTCATAACTTTGAACCTTTAGAAAATTAAATTTCTACATTTGATATTTTATGAACAATTATCTGTAATTATTTACTGTGAAATTAAGGTAAATTTACCATAATTAACTCTTTCTATAAATAAGCAATTTTATGCTTTGTCAATTTGTTATATAAACTTCATTAAACAGTAATTGGTACGGATATATTCAGTACCATTGTAATTAACTCTTCCTAATTTAAATTAACTTATAAAGGAAGACATATTTTTTGTAAAAAATTACTTTATTGGATACCAAAAAGAATAGATTCTTATTTTCGGACTAAAGACTATCTTTTATTTAAGAGGAATGAAAGTCGATTCTGATTGTATTTAATTATTTTTGAGTTTGAATGCACAAACAGTGCTTTTCTTTGTTTAATCTGTTCACAGGTGCAGAGCAGGATTGCTAAGGTCAAGGTCGAGCCATAAGGTAAGAAACTTCAAAGATTAGGTGGTCTTTGAAATTATATAGCGGTTATAGGAGAAAGGTTTCCGCATTAGCCTTGTACAAGGGACTTGTATTAGGTCTTCTCAGTATAAAAAAATACGGTGGCGCCTTATTTTTATTATTAGTGGTTGCAATTACACCCCGACCCACAGCTCATTCTCTACCCAGAGCATATAAGTTCGACTAGCCGCTTTGCCTTTGAGATTTCCTCAACTTAGAGCCACCTTCCATCTTAATTTGCCGTGGGCTCCATTTCTAATTATCGGAATTTCTCGTTAAACTAAATTGGAAGTAAAAAGGCTACAGCGTCTCATATTTGATATTATTGGGTTTTTTTAAAAGCTTTTATGCCTATTATACCTTAATAATCGTTCAATTAACTCCAATTAAAATAATAATGAATGGCATTGACTTCTACCCTTTAATTTTTAGTGAATCCTAATTAAATATTAATTATTATTTGTACACTTTGTTTAATACTCGTTACTTAAAACTTCAATTAATTAATATAAATTTTGCACGTAATTTCTATTTGTTTCTTTACTTGGAATAATTAAATTACATACAAGTTGAGCATTTTAATTCTGCTTCTTTTTATAGAAAGCGTCTGGTGAATAATTTAAATCCCTTATTTTTAATGAAACGAATAAATTTTTATGCTCCACGGTTTTTAATAAAGCGTATTATCTAATAAAATTCCTTATACACGGTGATTAAAATTATTTGATGTCGTTAATTAATTTTCCCCCTATTTGAATACAAATAATCCCACTTATTTGAATGCAAATATAAAACATTTAGACTGCAAAAAAAAATTTACAAAAAAAATTGCCTATCTCTCTCTGCCCTTATCTATCTAACTTACCTAACTTATATCCAATCCAAAAAAAAATATTTACACCTATCCTATATCCCTATCCTATTCCTAACTCTCACCTAATTTTATAAACTGAAATTATCCCTAACTTCATCCTACTTCACCATCTAATCCCATATACTTCCTATATACCTATCCTATTCCTAACTTTTAACTAATCTTCACTATACTCCCATATTTATCCTATACTTAGCTTTATTTTCACTAAACACTTACTTCTATTCTTCTATATACGCCTATTCTATCCCTATCCTATTTAAATTTTACTCTATTATACACCTATCTACTCTCTATACTATATCTATACTAAAATTCACCTATCTCTATCCTTTGTCCATCAAGTTATTTAAATCTAACTCTCTTCTTGACCCTCCAAGTCTTTCTTCTTACCATCCTAATACTCTTCATCCCTATTTCTCTCCCTTCTATATTTATACTTATCATCCCTATTATCTCACATACAATAAACTTATCCCTATTATCCTGACTTTTAAATATTGCTTCTTCTTCAGTCCCTACACTTGTCTGTTTCTCATTTATTAATGTTTCCTTTTCTGCGGACAAACCAAACGATACTACCTTAAAATTATCGATTTTTCCCTCTACGGAAAATCCTGTGTACCTTCTAGAATCCTTGTGTAATGGAATCAGCCAGAATGAATTCCTTAAACCTAATTTACTAAAAACAAACTTGCCACTTAACCTCGTCAAAAGTGTGTCCATGGATGGTGGACAATGGAATTGCAGTTTGGTCCGTTGATTAATTTTTCGTACATCTTTATTTAATTCTGCCTTCACCTGCTCCCGATATGCTGCTTCTACCCCCACTAATTCTGCATGTTTTTGTAATAAAGCTTGAACCTCTACTATCCTATCCTCTGGACACCTTATTGTGTTGATCTGTTTAACTCCATCATCCCCTACCTCTACTACATTAATACTCAACCCCGTGTCATCCTCTGTGACTTCATAACTGCCCTTCCATGGCACTACCCTATCCTTAATCCTTACTACCTTTCTTTCCATATCTATCAAAACCCCTAACTGCATCATACAGTCAACACCTAAAATACTCTGAAACTTCAGTCCAGGTACAATTACAAACTCCTGTTCACAGCTTAAACCTCCTATATTTATCCTAAGCACCACAACACTATTTACTACAGCAAACTTCTTTTATTTGAGCTACTAAATGGCTACGCTTTATAGGCATAATTCTATCACAAACCTTATCCCTAATTTTGCTGACGAATTCCTCCGATATTAAACTCGCCTCTGCCCCTGTATCAAGTAATACTTTTACATTATTCTCAAAAATTCCTATATTAACAATTGGCAAGCATAATTTTTCTACAGTTTCTGGCTCTATTTCCTCCTCAATTTTGAAAAATTCACGTGGATGTTCATATACATTTACACAGAAATCTAGTGGTCTGTCGCGTTCTAAAAATTCTGTCTCGTCCTGTTTTCTGTGCTTGGTCCTGGTTGTCCTTCTACAACCTGTGCGTACGTCCTCCTCGTATTCATATCCGTGTCCCTGTCTCTATTCGGCGTGCTCGTCACAGTCCTGTTTACTTCCGGTAAACTGTTCTGCCTCGTGTAACTCGGTCTTGGCGTCGGTCCCCTAGCCGCACTATTACTTCTGTATTCCTGTCCTCGTCGTTCCCAATTTGGTCGAAAATTCCTATTATAGTCAGGCCGTCTCGGATAATTCGGTCCTGGCGTCGGTCAAACCTAACCGTGTTAATGTGTCGTTCCCGTATCTCTCTTGTCCGTCCAACACATACATCGTCATATCTCTGTAAATATTCTAAAAATGTCTCCCGTTCTGTGATGTTTTGTAAGGCCACGTGTTGTCTGATTTCCAGTTCAAAATGTCGTGATAAGTACTTGATTATTTGTCTGTCTGTCAATAGTGGATTAAGTTGTTTGGCCACACTGTATTTGCGGATGGCATATTGCTCCCTAGATCCTGCAAACTCTCCCTTAAATTTTCCTGTAATCAAGTCGTCCCTAATCTGATCCTGTTTGTGATCACTCCAGTAATGTTGTAAAAATTTGTTTTCAAAGTCCTGATATGTCTCTATGTCCTGTCCTACTAAATTGTACCATGCTTCCGCGTTGTCTTTCAATAAAGCCTTTATCGTATTCAGTTTAGTCTGTTTGTCAAATAAATTTCCCACTAGATTTCTTACACTATTAATAAAAATTTGCGGATTTACCCTGTTATCGCCATAAAATTTCATATGTTGGTCCAATGATACGCCACCTGTATAAAATCTGGGACCATCCCCCGTTAAACTTGACATGTTGTATTTGATGCTACTCACTTCGCGTTCTACCCTGCGTAACTGATCCCTACATGAGTCTGTTACTTCAGTCATTTATATATTTATTTCTTCTTCACAAAAAATGCGTACTTCGGACCTTAAATGTCCCATTTCCTGTCGAAGACCTGTAATATCACGCTCATTTTTTTCAACCCTATTTTCTACTTCCCCCAGTTTCACGGTAAGACTATTTTTAAATTCTGTAACTTCTTGATTCGCCTTATCTATTTTCTGACTAATTTGCTCAAATTTTTGATTTGAGTCTTCTCTAACCCCGCTTAACATCTCATTCATTCTTTCAAGCATCCTCATTATCATCTCGTTTCCTTGATCCCCTGATTCCGTCCTCGACTGATCTCTACTGCCTCCAGCTTCTTTCATTTTCGAAATTTTTTCACACAATGCACTATATCGTCACTTCCAATTTCCACTCCTTGACTCCTTAACCACTCCTTTCTCTGCATACGTTCTAATCACTCTCACACACTCTAAACTACTCTTAAATTTATACACAAACAGAAACTCTCTATCTCAGATCGCCAGTTTCCTGGAATAGTTACACACTATCTGGAATTCGAGCCCTCACGTTCTGGTCGCCATAAATGCTGTGAAATGTACAAAAAGCCTCGCCAGTTTCCTGGAATAAAATCACAAAAATTTTCTTTGGAACTCGAGCCTCGCTTTTGGGCGCTACGATTTGCTGTGATTCTCTTCTGATAATCGCCTCTTTACTCTTTCCGCCTTGGCTGCTTACCTAGTTAAAACTTTCATCCTCATTCATAAAAAAAAAAAACACATTCCTACCACAAACATCAACGTTAACTCTATTTACATCAATATTCATAATACATTAAAATTTCCAAATTAAATTGTAGCATAAATTTCAGTATCATAAAATTTCAAGATTAAATTTGTCATCATTTTAATTTGCATCCAGAATTAAAGTCCTTGTAGGATGCCTACTAATTAATTTAACAATATTTGCAGACCTGAGTCTGAGTACAAAGGGAGCATCTCCCACCCCTTTACGTTAATCAAACAGGTTAGTCTAATTGAACTCAAAGACAGACCCAAATTTTCATCATAATCAAGAACTTAAACTGCTAAATACTCCTTTTTACTTAAACAAGAAAATTTCACCTTAAAATTAAAATTTTGTTGTTTGTACAAATTCACTACTGTCCATTTTTTAGCAAACAAATTATAAAGTTATTCAAAACACACCAAGACATCAAAAATCGAACAACAAAGCATAAGTTACCTGAAGGTTAATGCACTCGTGGCTCCAATGTACATCGTCCTTTGTTAATCACGCCATTTCAACCGGGTTATGTTTACGGCTTCTGATTCTGAACGCTTTTAAAATTTTCTACACCACCATTCATCTAAAGTTGTTTCAGAGCTTCTCAGGAACTCAAGTATATCCAAAATTTTGTTTTGTGGATCCAATCACGATTACAAATAACATTTGACTATTAACACCCCCGAAAAATAGCAAAGAAATTCATACTTCTTTCACGCTATACCCCAAAACTGCCTACTTTTGTTTATTCATTTATCATGTACTAATTTCGATAATTGGTACAGTAATACTCGCAACTATAACTAGACTTTATTACCTTGTATCTTCTTTTCTAAGTGCACTAATGCATAACAACTTGTATCGTAGCACGTAAAGAGCAAACTATTTTAAAGTATTCAATAATCACAAAATATAAGAGCAAACTGTTTCAAGTATTAAATCAAAATCGAAAATCTAAGAGCACTGTTTAAAGCATCGAATAATCAAAAATCTAAGAGAGCAAAACTGTTTAAAGTCCGGGTATATATAATGGCTAGCCTGTCCGTCGGTTTTGTCCCCACAATGGCCAGTTTTTAGAATTTCGCATTCTACGTTCCCTTTTCGACAGTCGGGCACAGCTATTCTACTAAATTTGCACTCGCGCCAGTTAAATCTCAGAAATTTTCCACACGGCACGCAACGTCTGAGAACAATTAAATTTTATACGGAAATGTTATTTTTACACCTCTCATGTTTGCCTCTTATTTTTAACCAATCGTGACCCTCGTGACGCTACACAAATCACGCCTTTAATTATTAGTGTCTCTGCTTGACGCATTTTCTCTTTCCTTTTCTACCTTGGTCTGAGTGGTACAAATCGATATTCTTTACTATCCACGTGGACTCGCGACGTGACTTTTAAATAAACGCTGTTTTGTATTTCGTGCTAAAGCATCCGACCGTTTCCAATATACGTAGAATCTATATGTTTATCTAAACAAATTAAACTGAAATTGACTTTTAAAAATACGCAGGTGTGTTCAATCGTAACATTTTAAATAACACTTCTACGATTTGAATATTCCACGTATTCTAACTTTCTAGATATATTTGTATGCTAGCAACGCATCTCATATTTGATATTATTGGTTTTTTTTAAAAGCTTTTATGCCTATTATACCTTAATAATCGTTCAATTAACTCCAATTAAAATAATAATGAATGGCATTGACTTCTACCCTTTAATTTTTAGTGAATCCTAATTAAATATTAATTATTATTTGTACACTTTGTTTAATATTCGTTACTTAAAACTTGAATTAATTAATATAAATGTTGCACGTAATTTCTATTTGTTTCTTTACTTGGAATAATTAAATTACATACAAGTTGAGCATTTTAATTCTGCTTCTTTTTATAGAAAGCGTCTAGTAAATAATTTAAATCCCTTATTTTTAATGAAACGAATAAATTTTTATGCTCCACGGTTTTTAATAAAGCGTATTATCTAATAAAATTCCTTATACACGGTAATTAAAATTATTTGATGTCGTTAATTAATTTTCTACCCTGGTCTAAATTTGAGTAATAATATATATATATATATATATATATATATATATATATATATACATCTTGCTAACAATCCTGCGTCCTTACAAAGTTGATACGTTTTTGCGTCCACCAGAAATAGCGGAAATAGGTCATTACATATGTGGAGTATATTGTTGTTTATTTCTTGAAGAATCTCAAAATCACAAAAACATTGTAAAATAGTTAAATATATAGATATACACTATTTTGTATTTTCCTATCATTGTAGAGTCCTTTCAAAGCCATTTAATTTTGCATCCGCGTATATCTTCCTTTCAATTTACATTAAATCTAGTATCACATTTGCTTCCTGCAACGTTGTCAATAACTCTTTGAAGTAACAGAGATGAAACATACAATTAATATCTTAAGAGAGACTAAGATATGAGTAATTGGACATTCTACATTTAATCGTTTGTTTTTCTGTTGCCTGGCGACTTCAAACGTTCCAGTAGTATTATTGTCGAATGGTAAGTGAATAAACTTACAACATCAATACTCGACCGCTTTCTGATGATATTAATACTACCGTCTCTCAAAGTGCTGCGTACGCATTATAATATACTCTACTTTGTGTCGATGCGCTGTTAAATTAAAACGTGTATGTATTCCCAATGTTTTATAAATTATATCAGGATGTAACTTTAAATGTTACTTTAAATTATTATCATAGCTTTCCATGATCAAGAAGTGGTTTAGATTTCAAATTTGATGATCTTTTTTTTAATACAAAACGTTAATTTTATTAATTCTAGAAAGGTTGGTAGTTTTTACATCTTATCGATACGCTTGTGTAAATCAGGACGTTAAAACGGTTTATTTTGGTGCAGGCGTCAGAAAATAAATGTTCGATAAATTTATTTTAATTTATTTTGCTTTGGTATTCGCTAATTGATTTTATTGGTGTGATGATTACGTAAGCAGAAACGATCTTGCACTTCGTGAAATTACTAAAAGAATAGTTCCGGTCTGTAAAAAACATGATCACCATTTTTCTATGAAACCACTTAAAAAATTCTTTTTTCAATTCTTTACCAATGTTTGAAGAAATTTGAAACATACAATACAATACAAATTATTAAAAAAGCTGCATTCTTTCGTGGTGTTAATTGACTAATAGAGCGTGCGTGTAAATGTGCGGACGCCGCCGTTTCCGACAATAAGCCAAAAATGAAAATAAAAGGAAATCTTTGAAACACGTTTAAAGCGCACCGCCAAATATTTTAAAGAAAGTCTCTTGTACACTTTAACAAAAGATGCTGAAGAGATTATGGGCTAGGAAAATCTTTAACTTGAAATACAATTTTTTTTTTGGTTATTGTAAAAAGAATTTCCTCGTCAGTACAATATTTGGTCATTCCTATGTTCGTTTAGATGCATAAAGCGTTCTCGTATAGTTTATTGACATATTTGCATTAAAATGTCTACAAAATGGTTTAAGGTGGGGGTTTGTAAAGCTAATTATGGTTTATAGTATGTATGTTTATTGTACGATCTGGGAAAGCTGCTCTAATGGAACATAGTAATTAATGACAGCCTACCTTACACTAAAATTTCAAAACTTAATCACTTCACAATACAACTTCGTTGGTGCGAAAATGTGCAAAAGGCTTTGTGTGCATCACCTGAACTTATTTAAATACAATACTCAAAAGTAGTTCTGAGAAACAAATTTTTTTTTGTTTTTTTTCAGGGCAATATCCAGTTTTTCGTTAGCCCATTCTTTACTTCTGCCTGAACTCTAATATAATTTTACTATTATGATATAATTCGATTTATTTGAAAGAATACTGAAGATATTGTTACAGAACCAGCAATAAGAGAAGGGATGGAGAAACATAAATCCCTGACCGTTTACAAAATCGTTAAATGTACCACCAAAATCAGATGTTTGTGATGTAGGTATCTTCCTTTATGTTGTGTGTTAGACAACGGTTTAGGAATCAAGTAAAAGACTTTAGAAACTACCTAGAAGCAGATATAAACATTGACCACAACATTGTAATTATGAAGGCCTCACATAAATTAAAAAATTTGAAAAAAAGAAACAAAAAAAGGCACTTTGACTTAGAGAAACTAAAAGATAAAGATATTCAACAAATATTCTAAAAAAGTCAATGAATTGCTAAAAGATACCGGGAAAATATCTGATACTATACTATGGAAGTAGAAACAGAATGGAATAACATTAAATCCAGCCTAGCCATGGCGGGCAGAGATATTCTGGGGTATACACAAAAAGAAAATACCAAACCATGGACAACAAAGGATATCCTGAATTTAATAGAAAAAAGAGAAAGGTACAAAAATAAATCAAATGAAACAGGAAAACAGAGATACGAAGTCATAAAATGGGAAATTATTCGCAAATGCAGGAAAGCTAAAGAACAATGGATTGATGAAAAATGCAAAGAGATACAAACTAAGACGGAAATAGGAAAGACAGACGAGGCATACAAACTAATTAGAATCAATTTTAGGGATATAAAACCGTATAGCAAAAATATAAGGAATGCAGGAGGAAACAACATTATAGAAAATGTAGAGAAAGTGGGTAGATAGCAAGAATATATAGGGAATTTATATGCACAAGAGGAACTATCTGCATTAGAACAGGAATCAGACATTGAAAATGATAACTTGGGATATCCTATACTTAGAAATGAGTTTGAATTAGCATTAAGGGGTTTGAAAAATGGTAAGGCTTCGAGTACAGATAAGGTGCAAGCAGAAACTCTAAAAGCTGCTGGACAAGTAGTAACTGAACGTCTCTTCCAACTTGTAAGCTATATGTATGAGACAGGCGAGATACCAAAAGATTTCAAGCGTAACATCATATAACCATACCAAAAAAGAAAGGCGCGGATAGAAGTGAAAATTTTTGAACAATATTTTTGACAGCACACGTATCATAAATATTAACTAGAATTGTACAAAGGCGAATAGAAAAACGAGCTAGAGAAATACTAGGAGAAGCCAATTCGGGTTTAGGCAAAACAGAGGAACACGGGAGGCTATTTTAACTATGAGGGTGATGATGGAAAAAACAATAGAAAAGGGGGAAATGTGTAGGCTAGCTCAGAATAGAAATCAATGGAGATACACACCCAACCAGTCCCAAGATAGATAAATTAATGACGAAAAAAGTAACTGTACTTAAACATGATGATTATTATAACCAACTACAAGTACTGGTTTGGCAATATTCTCGAATAATGTTAATTGTGTGCAAGGATTTACTGGAAAACTATTAATTTGGCAAATGTCTAAGTGTTGGGAGATCTTGGCAGCCATGGCTGCTTAATCCCCTCTACTGAATATTGGTGAAATAGGGCATAAAATTAGAAAACAATAGAAGGTGAACCGAGCTGTATACAGGCTGTGTGAGAATTTCAGGGAACTGTGTAGGCTAGCTCAGAATATAAATAATTGCAGGTACGTGTCCAACCAGTTTTGAGATGGAAACCTAATAACGAAAAAATAAGGGCAGATAAATCTGATGATTATTATAAACAACTACAGGTGTTGGTTGAGAAATATCTGCAACTCATGTTGACTGTGCGAAAAGATATATTAGAAAAAATGTTAAATTGGTAAATGTTCTAGTGCTAGGGGAACTTGGCAGCGACAGGCTACTTACCACTCTTCACAACCACTGAATGTCGGAGGAATAGGGTAATAATTGTAAAACAATTGAAGGGGACCGAACTGCATCTTACAAGAAAGAACAGCGCCTATAATGAAAGACAACAAACATAGAAACAAGAAGGAAATTGTTGAAAGCATATGTGTGGAGCACACCACAGTATGCCTATGAAATACGGACAGTAGAAAAAATAGACAGAAAAACGGTAGCAGCCTTTTGGAATGTTGTGCTTCAGATGTATGAGGAAGATAGCATGGACAGACAAAGTTAATAACAATTAGGTTATAGAAATAGTAGGAGAACAAGGATATCTGTGGAAAAAAATAGGAGAAATAGAAGGGCAAAATGCGTTCTAAGGCATTTTTGGGGAATAGTATGGGATATATTACAAGCAGAGATAGGAAAAAGGATGTAGATTTAGACCCATATCAGATAGTGATAGAAGCAGACAGTGCAAGTTTCAGGGAAATGCGTACGTTAGTTCAGAATAGGAAATAATGATAGTACGCGTCTAACCAGTTCCAGGTCTGAAGACCTAATGATGATGAAGGGTTGCTGCTATCACCAAAACTAACTTACATACCATTACTGATGGATGTTTTAATTGTAGGCTACTAAGCATTGCATTAAAAAAATTTTTAAAGTTTTCTGTTGACCCGTTTACGAGCTATAATATTTTCCCGTATAAGGGTTGCTGCCACCTCCCAAGACTGAACTTCGTGCGCTGTTGGTGGTGTTTACTTTTAGAACAGATTATTAGAAGAATGCATGTGAAAATTTTGTTCCAGTCTTATACGAGGTACGATTTATTTAGTTTAAGGGTTGCTGCTACCCTCAAGACTGGTTTTGGTGCACTGTTGTTGGTGGATGTTTTTGTTATACATTATTAAGCATTGTATGTGCAAATTTTGAAAACTTTCTATCAAGTCGTTTACGAGCTATAATGTTTTTTAGTATAGGGGTTGCTGCAATCCCCAAGACTGGCTTTCGCCAACCGTTGACGGTGTTTATCTTTGTAATAGACAATTAAAGGATTGCATGTGGAAACTTTTTACCCGGTCCTGTACGAGGTACAATTTCAAAATGGCCGAAAGTGAATATATTAGTGAAAAGTCTGTTAAATGCTTGTGCTTATTGTAACAAAAATGCAGTGAATAAGTATGTGCAGTGTGTTAATTGCTCAGCTAGAGCTCATACATCTTGTAGTGAGAGGTCAGGATTATATAACTTAGATAATGGAAAGAAACATTATACTTGTATGGATTGTCTTAAAAACAATCAGGTAAGCTCACCTGTGCTTGATACTACTGTCAATAAAGCTACTGAAGGCATGCATAAGACAACTTATGATAACAATCCTAGTCTTACTATCATCAGCTATCTACAAAGTGCAACTTTTGAGCTGTTGTTAGAGTCTGCTGTTAAAAGAGCTACTGTTCGCTTGGAAAGGGAATTAGTTGCACTAAAATCAGAAGTGGAAACACTGAGACTAAGTAATACTGAATTAGTCAGGCTGTGTAATAATGGAATTTCTAATGTGCTTCATAATAAAAATCAGAAATCAATTATTGATTCTGGAATGCAAGGTAATATTAATTCTAATCTACCAAAACAAGTTCAATACCCAGATGTACATAATAAACAATGCTTATCAAAGTATAATGATAACATGCATAAAGCTATGTTAAATAAGCCTAGTGATTGTGTAAACATAAA
This sequence comes from Platerodrilus igneus, assembly GCA_036346225.1. Lineage (NCBI taxonomy): Eukaryota > Metazoa > Arthropoda > Insecta > Coleoptera > Lycidae > Platerodrilus > Platerodrilus igneus. The sequence continues at coordinate 768,097 of JARFIW010001518.1, read as the reverse complement.
CAACTATAAAATTATTGATAAACATGATGATGGTTCTCTACAATCTTCGGCTACCACTGCTACTGGTAGCTCTAACTTTGTGGGAGCTGCTTCTATTAATACATCAAACAATATCAAAGAGGACTGGAACTTAGTTGTTCGTAAAAAAGCAGAAATCCAAGCCAAAGATAATTGTGGGTGCTGCAGAACTTGTAGCAAGTCAGAATGGGCTAGAAGTACTGGCTGGAGTTCAAAAAACGAGCTTGGCTACATTTAAGCCGAGTAGCTCACAACAGCAATGGGGATCCGCGGACTGCTGAGGATATTTTGGCTTACATGCAGATTGACAGTACTAATGCTGTGTGCTATCGAATCAGTACCACTAGTACATTCAGCACCTTTAAAATTGGGGTGGCATTGCAGAATAAACATCAATATCTAGATCCTAATTTCTGGCCCAGCAATATCACTATTAGAGATTTCGTGTTTAAGCCCTCTAAAGATAAAAGTGCAATTAATCAATCTTCGAATCGTCATTTTTTTAGGGAATGCAGAGGTCGACAATCCACCATCTTAGGGAGTCAAGCCAAGTTTCTGAATGACAAACAGATGTTATTGTTCTTGAATATTCAAAGTCTTAATAATAAACTTCATGTTCTACATTCAGTAATTCAAGAATATAAGTTCAATGTTCCGTTTATTGGGCTTGCAGAACACTGGATGTCTGACGTTACAATAAAGAATGCATCCATTCATGGGTATAATCTGGTTAGTAGTTACTGCCGCAGCAACAGTAAAGGTGGTGGTGTTGCCTTATGGAGCACTGCCACGAAGGTTACTACTCTAGATTTTAAAGATATTTGTTATGAACGCAACTTTGAAATATGCGGTGCCAAGTGGCGTCATCCACTATTAGGTGCTGTTATTATCCTAATTGTCTATCGCTCGCCGGCAGAGGATGCTGAAATGTTCCTTACAAGATTATCTCTTGCATTGGACCGTGTCTACAGCAACACTCGTCATATAATTATGGCCGGTGACTTTAATATAAATATTGCTGTCCTCTCTGACCTAAACACTAAGTTTATCAATTTAACATCTACTTATAATTTGCAATATTTAGTCTCACAACCTACTCGTGTCACTAACACAACCTCGTCAATAATAGACAATATTTTTACAAATGGTAACCATAGTTTTAAAGTTGATTTACATAATATTTATTTATCAGACCATAAAATGTTATTATTATATCATAATTATATTAGAACTGCTGATAGGCATACTCTTGTAAGTTCTAGATGTCTAACAAACAAATTGCGTCATGATAGGTTCCATAGTTTGATTGTAAACGAGACGTGGAGCCATATGTACAGTGCCTTAACAGTAGATGATAAGTTTAAAGCATTTTTAGCTAAACTGTCCCAGCACTTTGACATGAGCTACCCGATTACAATTATGAAGGCAGCTAACAGAGGCTATCAAGTCAGTTCTGATGTTATAAAATCGAGCCAGAATCTATATGATTTGCTTATTCTTGCTAAAATATTTCCAGTCTTGCAACCTGTTTATAATATAAAGAAATCCCAACACTTCAATCTGGTTCACATTAAGGTTTCTGCGCATTATTCTTCATTAATTGCTTCCTCGACTAACAAAGGTAAAACAGCATGGTCAATTATTCGTGAATGCAAGGGCAGTACAATAAAAGATAATATCTGGGCAATTATGATGGTTTGCAATTAATCGATAATCCTCAAATTATCTCGGACAAGTTTAATGATTTTTTCATTCAGGCTCCATTGCGAATTCTTGATAAAATTCCCAAGGTTGACCATCAAACCAATCAAATTGTGCTAATTCCTCAAAGTATGGCTCTTGTGCCATTCAATGAACCTGAGATACTTTTACTTATAAATCAATTGAACAACACGTCATCTTGTGGTACAGATGGGTTTCCAGTTCAACTTATTAAGAATTTTAAACACATACTAGTTACGCCCCTTACATCCCTCATTAATGAATCTTTCAGCAATGGAATATTCCCTTCTTCTTTTAAAACTGCTGCTGTAGTCCCTGTCTTAAAGAGTGGTGATCCACAGCTAATGACGAATTACCGTCCTATCTCTCTCCTTTCTGTATTCTCCAAATTGTTGGAGTTGGCGATGTATACTAGATTGCAATCCTTCTTTAATAAACATACCATTATTGCTGAGTGTCAACATGGTTTCTCAAAAGGTAAGTCTACGAGTACTGCTCTATTGTCCTTTCATAAAGAACTATTAAGGCTTCTGGAGCTTAAAGAGCATCCTTTAGTTATATTTTGTGACCTCAGTCGTGCTTTTGACTGTGTACAGCATGATATACTCTTGCACAAATTATTTATTTATGGTGTGAGAGGTCTAGCAGCTGATTGGTTCACCTCTTACTTGCATGGCCGCTCCCAGTCTGTGGTAATTAAAAGCAAAGGAATCCGCCATGCCTCGAGAACTCAAAATGTTTCTGTCGGAGTACCCCAAGGCTCCATACTCGGTCCAACTTTATTCATAATATTTGTAAATGACCTTGTTCGTTATATTGTTAATGCTGTAATTACCATGTATGCAGATGATACTTCTATAGTACTAGGTGGAGCTGCACTTCACGATGTCCTCCAACATGCGAAAGAGATTCTTGAGCCACTTTTCGAATGGTTCTGTGCTAACAAACTTTATCTCAATTCTGAAGAGACGGTTTTTATGCTTTTTTATGCTGGCAAAATTTTTCGTGAAGATCAGGTGCAATTGCAGGTCAATAACAATCCACTTACACAAGTTTCTACATCAAAATTTTTGGGAGTTTATGTAGATAGCTCATTGAGATGGGAAAATCATTGTACTAAGCTTTCTAAAACACTTAGCTCAGTGTGCTTTCAAATCAGGTTTCTAAAAGCAGTCTTAGATTTTCACACTTTAAAGTGTTTCTATTTTGCAGAAGTACAATCTAGGTTGTTATACGGCATTATGCTTTGGGAAATTCTCCTTACGCAAAACGTATCTTTTCTATCCAAAACAAATCCTAAGATGCATGGTTAATGCCAATAGGTTTGATACCTGCAAGCCCATTTTTCGACAATTGGGCATAATGTCCTTACCTTGCCTATATATTTACTCTGTTGCTATTTATGTGCGTAAGAACCTGCTTTTATTTTCTACAAACTTCTCAATTCATGGTCTTAATACAAGGTTCTGTGGAAATTTTGTAATTCCTCAACACCGATTGGCCCTTACGGATAAGAGCTTTGTGTGTTTGGCTATGAAGGTTTACAATAAAGTACACATTGACATTAAGAATGCTCATACTTATAAAATGTTTAAAGTTAAGCTTAGAAATATGCTAGTGAACAATTGCTACTATGCAGTTCAAGATTTTCTGTAAAATGGACTTATAGACCTATCACACATTGTAATATTGTGACTAATAAATGATTGATTGATTGATTGATTGATTTAGTTTAAGGGTCGTTGCCATTTCCAAGACTAACCTTCGTGTGCTTCTAGTGGTGTTTATGTTTGTAGTAGACTATTAGGACTATTAAAGAATTGCACGTGAAACTTATTTTCCACTCCTTTACGAGGTACAGTTTATTTAGTTTAATGGTTGCTGCTACCCCGAAGACTGGCTTTGGCACAGCATTGCCTGAGAGTGGTTTTGAAGGAAACTATTAGAAGATTGCATGTGAAAATTTTAAAAATTATGTATCGTGCCATTTATAAACTATAATGTTTTTCAGTATAGGGGTTGCTGCCGTCTTCAAGACTGGCTTTAATGCACCGTTGCTAGTAAATATTTTTATATTAAATTATAGGATTGCATGTGATAATTTAAAAATTTTTACATCGCATCGTTTACGAACTACAATTTCTTTTATAAAATTTTTTAACCAGATACAATTTATTTAGTTTAGGGGTTGTTTCCACCCCAAGACTGGCTTTGGCTCGCCATTGCTAGTGGATGATTATTTTATAGACTCTTAAACAGCGCATGCGAAAATTTTTAAATTCTTCTAACGAGTTGTTTAGGAGCTTAACATTTTTTTAGCATAGGGGTTGCTCCGCCCTCTAGACTGACTTTGGTGCAACGTTGCTGACTGATGATTTGTAATGTACTATTAGAGAATTGTATAAAAATCTTAAAAACTTTTTATCCCGTTATTTACGAACTACAATTTTTGTAATAAAGGGGTTGCTGCCACCACAAGACTGGCTTTTGTGAACCTTTTGTTGATGTATATTTCTATTATAAACAATTGGAGCATTGGATGCAAACGTTTTGAATATTTTCTATTGCGTTATTTATGAGTTATAATTTGTTCAGTGTAAGGGTGAAACTATTCCTTAAGTATGATAAGGGAGAATTATGTGCAAAATTATAAGTACCGATGTAGTCAGACACAATTTGCAAAATTCGAAATCTATATGTAAATATTTGTAATAAAATATTTAAATTATATTTTCTAAGCTTCACAAAATCGTTGCTAGAAAACAGTAAATAACATCATACACATATAGAAATATGATAGGACATCATTTATACGATTTTGCAACCTAAAAAAATTAATAAATCCCCTCAAGTACAAGATATATATTAGTAGATAAAAGTTTGCATTCTCTGAAACTATACGGATGCAACTTCTACATAACTGTTCGTTGCCCTATCATCTAAGCAGACTAACTGGCGCCACGCTCTGTTGCCATTTAGCGGATGTAAAGATGATAACATAATGAAATATTACGTATATTAAAATATATTCTGTGGCGCCCTTGACGGAAAATCGCTAGACTAAAACTATACGATTCCTGTACATTTTCCTATCAATTTTAAAGCCACTTTGCGTTTCTTAAATATTTAAAATAGAAATTTGTACACAAACTCATTTACTTTGATGTATTCCAAATCCTACCAATTTAGGTCTTCTTCCATATAAATATCTTAGCCAAAGAAATTCCATGTCAATAACGCCAAAAAGTTAAAAAGTTCATCTTGCGTCCGATATACGGTAGTAAGTTTACAAGGGACGCAAGTTTAAATGTAAATTTCAGTCTATCGGGTGCAGAAATGATAGTAGGATGTATATTGCTATGATATTAGAAGAATTATCATGCCCCGACGTTGGGCTGTTATATTTATTTGCTATGAATACCTCTCTAAATTATCGTGCCCCTACTTTGGGCGACCCTTATTTATTTTGCTATGATATTAAATACTCATCATGCTCCTACTTTGGGCTGCATTATTTATTTTCTACGTACTCTAAATTATTGGACCACCATTTTATTATTCACGATTAAGTGTAATTATCTCCTCCTCCAGCTGTTTTCTTAATATTGCTATCAACTGGACTTTATCTTTAAACAACTCTATCTACCAATGGCAAAATTCGATACGTTACCGCCTTGCGGGTTATCACTTTCCTATTCAACTTGTGGCTCCGCCTTGTAGTATTTAATCTTATTACCTCGGCTAGCATTTATTTGCAATTATAAAATTCAGTAAATTTAGATTTTATATAATGAAACCAATGCGTTATGTACAGCTTTTGAAATTATTTGTAATACATTTCTTATAAATTTCATTTATTAACAACCATCTAGTATGTACTCAAAAACCCAAAGTCACCAAAGAAAACTTATTATCTTTACCAACAAAGTGTAGAATATTCTAAACCTGTTTTCTTATTACTCATTCAATACGTATGCAACCTCCCTTGTTGACTTCTTCACAAGCATATCATATTTAGCTAATTCAATATTAAAAATAAAATAAAAATTCATATAGAAAAACAAATGTCTTATAACTAAAAATCTGACCTGGTTTTATCTTTTTCACATCGACGCTTCCAATAAAAATGATCTTCCCACCACCATTAAATTATATACCCCAATTTATTTCAATTCTTCAAACTTAGACTTTTATCATTCTTGCCCCAGACTTAAAATTGTAGTTTGTTTCACCCCTGTACTTCAAGATTGTATTATTCTTCTTTTCCCCTTGACATTTAAATTGTATTACTGTATTTTTTTCTTAACATCAGAATCCTAGTCTATTTCCCTCAGACCTCGAAACCCTATTATTTTTATGTCTTAGTTTACAATAAATTCATTAAAAACGTACTTACGTTTAAACGGCAATTGTAATCTTCATATTCGTACTCATTTTATTTTCACTTTTATACTTATTACGTATTACTTTGTTTAATGGCAATGCACTTCGGCCTTCATTGAGTTCAAAACTGACTTTCTTATCAAAGTGCTTGCTAATATAATCTCGAATTCCCACTCCATCCGTGGGTTTGGTCTAGAACTCGTCGCTTGTCTCTGACCAATCAAATAATTACATATTGAGCAGTTTCTGATGCAATGCTCCACGTTTTCCCATAATCACAACCTGCCCACATCTGTCTTACATTATCAACATGCTGTATTTTTATAGATTACTTGCTTTTCTATAAACAACTGATGCAACCCGACTTTAAATTTTCATGTTTACATGCGATTCACGCAATTTTTAATCATTTCTCTTATCAAAATAGTTAGATCTTTGTACGCATTTATATTAACTACCTGAAACTCTATTTCTATATCCGTATTAATTTAATCGTCTGGAACTCTTCTTCTTAATGCGTGTCTAATTACACTTTATCATTTATTTCTCAATATACGCGTACTTCCACTGAAAAATATCCTTATTTGTTTTACCTAAATTAACTAAACTTTATCTACAGGGTATTTAATATTTACTATCTACTTAATACATGTATTTCTCATTCCTACGCCAACTATGCGTCTTCCTATGTTTACCTGCGTCGCCCAAAAACTATTTCTACTTTATATACAGGGTGTTGACTACTTACTATCTACAAACTATGTCTATTTCTTAATTATTTCCTTAAATAAGTGCAGTTTTCTGCTGACTATTCTAATTACTCCTTCCCGAACGACCTTTACTATAACGTGCACCCTTAAGCAACCCCTTATCACAGCAATATATATATATATATATATATATATATATATTACTCATAGTTAGACCAGGGTAGAAAATTAATTAATTACATCAAATAATTTTAATCACCATGTATAAGGAATTTTATTAGATAATACGCTTTATTAAAAAAAAAACTGTGGAGCATAAAAATTCAGTCGTTTCATTAAAAATAAGGGATTTAAATTATTTACAAGACGCTTTCTATAAAAAGAAGCAGTATTAAAATGCTCAACGTGTAGTTTAATTATTCCAAGTAAAGAAACACATGGAAATTACGTGCAAAATTTATATTAATTAATTCAAGTTTAAGTATCGAGTATTAAACAAAATGTACAAATAATAATTGAATATTTAATTAGGATTCACTAAAAATTAAAGGGTATTATTTTAATTGGAGTTAATTGAACCATTAGTAACATATAATATGCATAAAAGCTTGTAAAAACCCAATAATATTCAAATCGTAGAAGTGTTAGTTAGAAGTAGGACGATTGAACACCTGCGTATTTTTAAAAGTCTCGTTCTGCGTAAATTTTGCAGATAACAAATGGTTACAGAGAATGTTGGAGAAACCGTCGCTTAATATTCACGAGAAATGCTAATAAGGTGGGTTATTTCACAGTCCACGTGGATTGAAAATAACCGATACTAAAGAATATCGATTTGTACCACTCAGAACAGGGTAGATAGAGACGGATAATATGAGCAAGACAGAGACACATATAGTAACAGGCGTGATTTGAGCAACGTCACTGGGTTGCGATAGGGTGAAAATAAGAGGCAAACATGAGAGGTAAAAATAACATTTCTGTATAAAAATTAATTAGTTATTCTCAGACGTTGCGTGCCGTGTGTAAAATTTCTGAGACTTAACTGGTGCGAGTGCAAATTTAATAAGAACCGCGTGCCGGGCGGTCGAGATGGGAACATAGTATGCGAAATTCTAGAAACCGCCCGTTTTGGGGACAAAAGCGACATACAGGCTAGCGATTATATATACCCGTGTTAATATGAGTTTCTCTCTCTTAGATTTTCGATTTTGATTCAATAATTTAAACAGTTTGCTCGTATATTTTGGTGATTATTTAATACTTTAAAACAGTTTGTTCTTTACGTGCTACAATGAAAGTAATTTAGTGCACTTAGAAAAAAAGATGCAAGGTAATAAAGTCTAGTTATAATTGCGAGTACTGTACCAATTATTCAAATTTGCAACGACAAATGAATAAACAAAAGTAGGCAGTTTTGGCGTATAGCGTGAAAGAAGTATGAATTTCTTTGCTATTTTTCGGGGGTGTTAATAATTAAATGATTCGTAAACGTGACTGGATCCACAAAACAAGATACAGATATACACATATGAGTTCCGGAAAAGCACTGAAACAACTTTAGATGAATGGTGGTGTAGAAATTTTTGAAGGCGACCAGTAATCCGAGGACCTAAACATAACCCAGTTGGGATGGTGTGATTAACAGAGGACGATGTACATTGGAGCCACGAGTGCATTAACCTTCAGGTAACTTATGCTTTGTTGTTCGATTTTTGATGTTTTGGTGTGTGTTGAATAACTTTATAATTTATTTACTTAAAAAGGACAGTAGTGAATTTGTACTAACAACAAATTTTTAATTTTAAGGTGAAATTTTCTTGTTTAAGTAGAAAGGAGTATTTAGTATTTATGTTCTTGATGAAAATTTGGGTATGTCTTTGAGCTCAATTAGACGAACCTGGTTAATTAATGTAAAGGGGTGGGAGATGCTCCCTTTGTACTCAGACTCAGGTCTGCATATATTGTTATATTAATTAGTAGGCATCCTACAAGGACTTTAATTCAGGATGCACATTAAAATGATAATAAATTTAATCTTGAAGTTTTCTGATACTGAAATTTATGCTGAATTTTAATTTTGAAATTTTAATGTATTGTGAATATTGATGTAAATAGAGTTAACGTTGGTGTTTGTGGTAGGAATGTGTTTGTTTTTTTATGAATGAGGATGAAAGTTTTAACTAGGTGAGCAGCCGAGGCGGAAAAGTGTAAAGAGGCGATTAACAGAAGAAAGTCAACGGACCAGTTAATTTAAAAGGTTTCACAGCATTCCTGACGCCCAATCTGTGGTGCTTGATTCGAAAACCGTAGTTCCCGGATTTTGGTGGGTTCACAGCATTCCTGGCGCCCAACGTGACGCTCGATTTGAAAACCTTAGTTTAAGATTAATGGAGAGGCTTTTTGTACATTTCACAGCATTTTTGGCGACCCAAAAGTGAGGCTCGAGTTCCAAATAACATTTTTGTGATTTTATTCCAGAAAACTGGCGATCTGAGAGAGAGAGAGTTTCTGTTTGTGTATAAATTTAAGAGTATTTTAGAGTGTGTGTGAGTGATTTGAATGTATGCAGAGAAAGGAGTGGTTAAGGAGTCAAGGAGTGGAAATTGGGAGTGACGATAGTGCAGTGTGTGAAAAAAATTCGAAAATAGAAGAAGCTGGAGGCAGTAGAGATCAGTCGAGGACGGAATCAGGGGATCAAGGAAACGAGATGATAATGAGAATGCTAGAGAGGATGAATGAAGAAGCCAATAGAGCTAGGGATGAATCGAATAGAGCGAGAGAGGACTCAAATCGAAAATTTGAGCAAATGAGTGAAGAATCGAACAGGAAGTTAGAGGAGATTAGTCAGAAAATAGATAAGACGAATCAAGAAGTTTTAGAATTTAAAAATAGTCTTACCCTGAAACTGGGGGAAGTAGAAAGTAGGGTTGATAGGAATGAGAAAAACATTACAGGTCTTTGACAGGAAATGGGACATTTAAAGTCCGAAGTACGCCATTTTTTGTGAAGAAGAAATAAATGTAAAAATGACTGAAGTAACGGACTCATGTAGGGATCAGTTAGGCAGGGTAGAACGTGAAGTTAGTAGTATTAAATACAACATGTCGAGTTTAACGGGGGATGGTCCCAGATTTTATACAGGTGGAGTATCATTGGACCAACACATGAAATTTTATGGCGGTAACAGGGTAAATCCACAAATTTTTATCAATAGTGTAAGAAATCTAGTGGGAAATTTATTTGACAAACAGACTAAACTGAATACGATAAAAGCTTTATTGAAAGACAACGCGGAAGCATGGTACAATTTAGTAGGACAGGACATAGACACGTATCAGGACTTTGAAAACAAATTTTTACAACACTACTGGAGTGATCACAAACAGGATCAGATTAGGGACGACTTGATTACAGGAAAATTTAAGGGAGAGTTTGCAGGATCTAGGGAGCAATATGCCATCCGCAAATACAGTGTGGCCAAACAACTTCATCCACCATTGACGGACAGACAAATTATCAAGTACTTATCACGACATTTTGAACTGGAAATTAGACAACACGTAGCCTTACAAAATATCACAGAACGGGAGACCTTTTTAGAGTATTTGCAGAGATATGACGATGTATGTGTAGGACGGACAAGAGAAATACGAGAACGAAACATTAACACGGTTAGGTTTGACAACAGGACACAGAATTTTGCGAGACGGTCTGACTATAACAGAAATTTTCGACAGAATTGGGAACGACGAGGACAGGAATACAGAAGTAATAGTGCGGCTAGGGGACCGACGCTAAGACCGAGTTACACGAGGCAGAACAGTTTACCGGAAGTAAACAGGACTGTGACGAGCACGCCGAATAGAGACAGGGACACGGATACAAATACAAGGAGGACGTATGCACAGGTTGTAGAAGGACAAGCAGGACCGAGCACAGAAAACTGGACGAGACAGGATTTTTAGAACGCGACAGACCACTAGATTTCAGTGTAAATGTATATGAACATCCACGTGAATTTTTCAAAATTGAGGAGGAAGTAGAGCCAGAAACTGAGGAAAAATTATGTTTGCCAATTGTTAATATAGGAATTTTTGAGAATAATGTAGAAGTATTACTTGATACAGGGGCAGACGCGAGTTTAATATCGGAGGAATTCGTCAGCAAAATTAGGGATAAGGTTTGTGATAGAATTATGCCTATAAAGCGTAGCCATTTAGTAGCTCCAAATAAAAAGAAGTTTGCTGTAGTAAATAGTGTTGTGGTGCTTAGGATAAATATAGGAGGTTTAAGCTGTGAACAGGAGTTTGTAATTGTACCTGGACTGAAGTTTCAGAGCATTTTAGGTGTTGACTGTATGATGCAGTTAGGGGTTTTGATAGATATGGAAAGGAAGGTAGTAAGGATTAAGGATAGGGTAGTGCCATGGAAGGGCAGTTATGAAGTCACAGAGGATGACACGGGGTTGAGTATTAATGTAGTAGAGGTAGAGGATAATGAAGGTAAACACATCAACACAATAAGATGTCCAGAGGATAGGATAGTAGAGGTTCAAGCTTTAGTACAAAAACATGCAGAATTAGTGGGGGTAGAAGCAACAGCAGCAGATCGGGAGCAGGTGAAGGCAGAATTAAGTAAAGATGCACGTAAAATTAACCAATGGACCAAACCGCAATTCCATTGTCCACCATCCATGGACACATTTTTGACGAGGTTAAATGGCAAGTTTGTTTTTAATAAAGTAGATTTAAGGAATTCATTCTGGCTGATTCCATTACACAAGAATTCTAGAAGGTACATAAGATTTTCTGTAGAGAGAAAAATCGAGAATTTTAAAGTAGTATCGTTTGGTTTGTCGGTAGAAAAGAAAATAAGAATAAATAAGAAACAGACAAGTGTAGGGACTGAAGAAGAAGTAATATTTAAGAGTCAGGATAATAGGGATGATAAATTTATTTTATGTGAGATAACAGGGATGATAAGTATAGATATAAAAGGAGGAGAAATAGGGACGAAGAGTATTAGGATGGTGAGAAAAAAGACTTGGAGGGTCAAGAAGAGAGTTAGATTTAAATAACTTGATGAACAGAGGATAGAGATAGGTGAATTTTAGTATAGATATAGAATAGAGAGTAGGTAGGTGTATGATAGAGTAAAATTTAAATAGGATAGGAGTAGGAATAGGTGTATATAGAAGAGTAGAAGTAGGTGTTTATAGAAAATAAAGCTAGGTATAGGATAAATATGGGAGATAGTTAGATATAGGTATATAGGATGAGAAGGAAAATTAAATGTAAGAAGAAAATAAGATAGGTTAAGTGTAGATATTTCTTATAAGATTAGTGGAGAGTTAGGAATAGAATAAGAATAGGATAGGTATATATGATTAGGTAGGGGGAAGTGAGTATAGTTAAAAGTTAAGAATAGGATAGGTAGATAAGATGTATATAGGATGTTTATAAAATTAGGTGATAGTTAGGAATAGGATAGGGATATAGGACAGGTGTAAATATTTTTTTTGAGTGGATAAGGTAGGTAAGTTAGATAGATAAGGGTAGAGAGAGATAGGCAATTTTTTTGTCAGTCTAAATGCTTTATATTTGCATTCAAATAAGTGGGATTATTTGTATTCAAATAGGGGGAAAATACTCATAGTTAGACCAGGGTAGAAAATTAATTAATTACATCAAATAATTTTAATCACCGTGTATAAGGAATTTTATTACATAATACGCTTTATTAAAAAAAAACCGTGGAACATAAAAATTCAGTCGTTTCATTAAAAATAAGGGATTTAAATTATTTACAAGACGCTTTCTATAAAAAGAAGCAGTATTAAAATGTTCAACGTGTAGTTTAATTATTCCAAGTAAAGAAACACATGGAAATTACGTGCAAAATTTATATTAATTAATTCAAGTTTAAGTAACGAGTATTAAACAAAATGTACAAATAATAATTGAATATTTAATTAGGATTCACTAAAAATTAAAGGGTATTATTTTAATTGGAGTTAATTGAACCATTAGTAACATATAATATGCATAAAAGCTTGTAAAAGCCCAATAATATTCAAATCGTAGAAGTGTTAGTTAGAAGTAGGACGATTGAACACCTGCGTATTTTTAAAAGTCTCGTTCTGCGTAAATTTTGCAGATAACAAATGGTTACAGAGAATGTTGGAGAAACCGTCGCTAAATATTCACGAGAAATGCTAATAAGGTGGGTTATTTCACAGTCCACGTGAATTGAAAATAACCGATACTAAAGAATATCGATTTGTACCACTCAGAACAGGGTAGATAGAGACGGATAATAAGCGCAAGACAGAGACACATATAGTAAAAGGCGTGATTTGAGCAACGTCACTGGGTTGCGATTGGATGAAAATAAGAGGCAAACATGAGAGGTAAAAATAACATTTCTGTATAAAAATTAATTAGTTATTCTCAGACGTTGCGTGCCGTGTGTAAAATTTCTGAGATTTAACTGGTGCGAGTGCAAATTTAATAAGAACCGCGTGCCGGGCGGTCGAGATGGGAACATAGTATGCGAAATTCTAGAAACTGTCCGTTTTGGGGACAAAAGCGACGTACAGGCTAGCGATTATATATACCCGTGTTAATATGAGTTTCTCTCTCTTAGATTTTCGATTTTGATTCAATAATTTAAACAGTTTGCTCGTATATTTTGGTGATTATTTAATACTTTAAAACAGTTTGTTCTTTACGTGCTACAATGAAAGTAATTTAGTGCACTTAGAAAAAAAGATGCAAGGTAATAAAGTCTAGTTATAATTGCGAGTACTGTACCAATTATTCAAATTTGCAACGACAAATGAATAAACAAAAGTAGGCAGTTTTGGCGTATAGCGTGAAAGAAGTATGAATTTCTTTGCTATTTTTCGGGGGTGTTAATAATTAAATGATTCGTAAACGTGACTGGATCCACAAAACAAGATACAGATATACACAGGTGAGTTCCGGAAAAGCACTGAAACAACTTTAGATGAATGGTGGTGTAGAAATTTTTGAAGGCGACCAGTAATCCGAGGACCTAAACATAACCCAGTTGGGATGGTGTGATTAACAGAGGACGATGTACATTGGAGCCACGAGTGCATTAACCTTCAGGTAACTTATGCTTTGTTGTTCGATTTTTGATGTTTTGGTGTGTGTTGAATAACTTTATAATTTATTTACTTAAAATGGACAGTAGTGAATTTGTACTAACAACAAATTTTTAATTTTAAGGTGAAATTTTCTTGTTTAAGTAGAAAGGAGTATTTAGTATTTATGTTCTTGATGAAAATTTGGGTATGTCTTTGAGCTCAATTAGACGAACCTGGTTAATTAACGTAAAGGGGTGGGAGATGCTCCCTTTGTACTCAGACTCAGGTCTGCATATATTGTTATATTGATTAGTAGGCATCCTACAAGGACTTTAATTCAGGATGCACATTAAAATGATAATAAATTTAATCTTGAAGTTTTCTGATACTGAAATTTATGCTGAATTTTAATTTTGAAATTTTAATGTATTGTGAATATTGATGTAAATAGAGTTAACGTTGGTGTTTGTGGTAGGAATGTGTTTGTTTTTTTTATGAATGAGGATGAAAGTTTTAACTAGGTGAGCAGCCGAGGCGGAAAAGTGTAAAGAGGCGATTAACAGAAGAAAGTCAACGGACCAGTTAATTTAAAAGGTTTCACAGCATTCTTGACGCCCAATCTGTGGGGCTTGATTCGAAAACCGTAGTTCCCGGATTTTGGTGGATTCACAGCAATATATATTACTCATATTTAGACCAGGGTAGAAAATTAAATAATCACATCAAATAATTTTAATCACCGTGTATAAGGAATTTCATTAAATAATACGCGTTATTAAAACCATGAAGCATAAATAAACTCGGTTGTTTCAGTAAAAATAAGAAATTTAAATTATTTATAAGACGCTTTATATCAAAAGAAGCAGTATTGAAAAGCTCTGCGTGTAATGTAATTATTTCTAAACAAAGAGAAATTACGTGCAAAATTTATCTTAATTAACTCTATTTAAGTAACCGGTAGTAAAACAAAGTGTACCTATAATAATTAATATTTAAGTTGTATTCGCTAAAAATGAAAAGGATAGAAATCAATTTTAATTGGAGTTAATTAAACCGTTAATAACATATAATACCTATTGAAACTTGTAAAACCCAAGATTAAAATACCACGGAATAAAGCTCTGAGAATTAATATTATTTTGAACACCTGCGTAGTTTAAATATCACATTCGGCGTAAATTTTGCAGATAATTAATGTTTCAAAGAATCTTGGAGAAACCGGGGCTTAGTATTCACGAGAATGTGCGATACGGGTTTATTAAACCCAGATAACAGTCCGCGTGGACTGAAATAATCGATAATGAAGAGTGTCAATTTGCACCAATAAGAACACGGTAGAGAAGGAAAGAGAAAATGCGTCAAGCAAAGACACATATTGTAAAAGGCGGGATTCAAGCAACGTCACGGGGGTCACAATTGGTTAAAAATAGGATGCAAATATCAGAGGTAGAACAACAATTTCTGTACAAAATCAATTAGTTTTTCTCGGACATGCTTGCGTGCCGTGTGGAAATTTTCTGAGATTTGAATGGGGCGAGTGAAAATTCGTAAAAATCGACGCGTGAGCGGCAGACTGGGAACATGGCATGAGAAATTCTTTAGAATTACCCGTTTTGGGGAACAGACCGATAGACAGGCTTTTTGCTATATATACCGGCGGTAATATGAATTTCGGCCTCTTAGACTCTGAGACTTTTGACGATTCGATGCGTTAAAAGCTCGTACATACGCGACTTGATTGAAAATGTTAAACCGTGCATTTTAGTTTGATTAAATAATTTAAAGTTTGCTAGTATATTTTAGTGATTCAAAATAGCTTGTTATTTACGTGTTAACATGAATGTACTTCAGTGCACTTAGATACAAGGTAATAAAATTTAGTTTCACTGTACCAATAAGCAAAACTTACAACGACGAATGTATACACAAAAGTAGGCAGTTTTGGCGTATATATGGGTGACAGAAGCATGAAGTTATTTGCTATTTTTCGGGGGTGTTAATAATTAAATGGTTCAAATACGTGTCTGGATCCATGAAACAAGGGTCAGATAAACACAGATGAGTTCCGGAAAGGCCCAGAAACGACTTTGAATGGATGGTGATGGAGAAAATTTTAAAAGCGTAGAGAATCAGAAGCCGTAATTATAATCCTGTTGAATGGTGTGATTAACTAAAGAAACGATACTTTGAAACGACGAGGACAGTAACCTTCAGGTAAATTATACTATTTTGTTTGACATTTTGTGTGTATTGAATGACTTTATAATTGATTTACTTTAAATGGACATTAGTGAAATTGTTCTAACCATAAAAGTTTAATTTTAAGATGAAATTTGCTTGTTTAAGTAAAAGGGTATTTTGTTTTGATGTTCGGGAATATGATGAAACTTTGGGTATGTCTTTGAGCTCAATTAGACAAACCTGGTTAATTAACGTAAAGGGTGGTAGATGCTCCTTTGTACTCAGACTCCAGTCTGCTTATATTGTTATATTAATTAGTAGGCATCCAACAAGGACTTGAATTCTGGATGCACGTTAAAGTGATAATAAAATTAATTTTGAAATTCCTTTTAAAACTGAATTTTATGCTGAAATTTAATTTGAAAATTTAATGTATTCTGAATATTGATGTAAATAGAGTTAACGTTGATGTTTGTGGTAGGAATGTGTTTAATTTTATGAATGAGGAGATTTATAAAATTAGGTGAGCAGCCGAGGCGAAAAGCGTAGTTCACGGATTTGGAGGTTTCACAGCATAATTTGGCAACCCAAAAGTGAGGCTCGAATTCCAAATAAAATTTTGTTATTTTATTCCAGGAAACTGGCGATCTGAGAGAGAGTTTCTGTGTGTATAAATTTAAGAGTATTTTAGAGTGTGTGTGAGTGATTAGAACGTATGCAGAGAAAAGAGTGGTTAAGGAGTCAAGGAGTGGAAATTGGAAGTGACGATAGTGCATTGTGTGAGAAAATTTCTAAAATGGAAGATGCTGGAGGCAGTAGAGATCAGTCGAGGACGGAATCAGGGATCAAGGAAACGAGATGATATTGAGAATGTTAGAGAGGATGAGTGAAGAATCTAATAGAGCTAGGGAAGAATCGAATAGAGCGATGGAGGAGTCCAATAGAAAATTAGAACAGCTAAGCGATGAATCTAATAGAGCTAGGGAAGAATCGAGCAGGAAGTTAGAAGAGATTAGAGAAATGAGTGAGGAATCGAATCGTAAGTTTGAACAAATTAGTCAGAAAATAGATAAGACGAATCAAGAAGTTTCAGAATTTAAAAATAGTCTTACCGTAAAGATGGGGAAGTTGAAAATAGGGTTGAAAAAATGAACGTGATATTACAGGTCTTCGACAGGAAATGGGACATTTAAGATCCGAAGTACGCATTTTCTGTGAAGAAGAAATAAACGTAAAATGACTGAAGTAACGGACTCATGTAGGGATCAGTTAGGCAGGGTAGAACGTGAAGTTAGTAGTATTAAATACAACATGTCAAATTTAACGGGGATGGTCCCAGATTTTATACAGGTGGAGTATCATTGGACCAACACATGAAGTTTTATGGCGATAACAGGGTAAATCCACAAATTTTTATAAATAGTGTAATAAATCTAGTGGGAAATTTATTTGACGAACAGACCAAACTAAATACGATAAAGGCTTTATTAAAGGACAACGCGGAAGCATGGTACAATTTGGTAGGACAGGACATAGACACGTATCACGACTTTGAAGACAAATTTTACAACATTACTGGAGTGATCACAAACAGGATCAGATTATGGACGACTTGATTACAGGAAAATTTAAGGAGAGTTTGCAGGTTCTAGGAGCAATATGCCATCCGCAAGTACAGTGTGGCCAAACAACTGAATCCACCATTGACGGACAGACAGATTATTAAGTACCTATCACGACATTTTGAACTGGAAATTAGACAACACGTGGCCTTACAAAACATCACAGAACGGGAGACATTTTTAGAGTATTTGCAGAAATATGACGATGTATGTGTAGGACGGACAAGAGAAATACGAGAACGAAACGTTAACACAGTTAGGTTTGACAACAGGACACCAAATTATCCGAGACGGCCTGACTACAGCAGAAATTTTCGACCGAATTGGGAACGACGAGGACAGGAATACAGAAGTAATAGTGCGACTAGGGGACCGACGCCAAGACCTAGTTACACGCGACAGAACAGTTTACCGGAAGTAAACAGGACTGTGACCAGCACGCCGAATAGAGACAGGGACACGGATATTAACACGAGGAGGACGTACGCACAGGTTGTAGAAGGACAACCAGGACCAAGCACGGAAAACAGGATGAGACAGGATTTTTAGAACGTGACAGACCACTAGATTTCTGTGTAAATGTATACGAACATCCACGTGAATTTTTCAAAATTGAGGAGGAAGTAGAGCCAGAAACTGTAGAAAAATTATATTTGGAAATTATTAATTTAGAAATTTTTGAGAATAATGTAGAAGTATTACTTGATACAGGGGCAGAGGCGAGTTTAATATCGGAGGAATTCGTCAGCAAAATTAGGGATAAGGTTTGTGATAGAATTATGCCTATAAAGCGTAGCCATTTAGTAGCTCCAAATAAAAAGAAGTTTGCTGTAGTAAATAGTGTTGTGGTGCTTAGGATAGATATAGGAGATTTAAGCTGTGAACAGGAGTTTGTAATTGTACCTGGACTGAAGTTTCAGAGCATTTTAGGTGTTGACTGTATGATGAAGTTAGGGGTTTTGATAGATATGGAAAGGAAGGTAATAAGGATTAAGGATAGGGTAGTGCCATGGAAGGGCAGTTATGAAGTCACAGAGGATGACACTGGGTTTAGTATTAATGTAATAGAGGTAGAGGATGATGAAGTAAAACAGATCAACACAATAAGATGTCCAGAGGATAGGAAAGTAGAGGTTCAAGCTTTAATACAAAAACATGCAGAAGTAGTGGGGGTAGAAGCAGCATATCAGGAGCAGGTGAAGGCGAAATTAAGTAAAGATGGCAAGTTTGTTTTTAATCAAGTAGATTTAAGGGATTCATTCTGGCGGATTCCATTACACAAGCATTCTAGAAGGTACGTTGGATTTTCCGTAGAGGGAAAATTTGATAATTTTAAAGTAGTATCGTTTGGTTTGTCGGCAGAAAAGGAAATGATAATGAATAAGAAACAGACAAGTGTAGGGACTGAAGAAGAAGTAATATTTAAGAGTGAGGATAATAGGGATAAGTTTATTGTATGTGAGATAATAGGGATGATAAGTATAGATATAGAAGGGGGAGAAATAGGAATGAAGAGTATTAGGTTGGTGAGAAGAAAGACTTGGAGGGTCAAGAAGAGAGTTAGATTTAAATAGGATAGGGATAGGATAGGTGTATATAGAAAAGTAGAAGTAAGTGTTTATAGAAAATAAAGCTAGGTATAGGATAAATATGGGAGATAATTAGGAATAGGTTTAGGATGAGAATAAAGAGTAAATGTAGGAAGAAAATAAGATAGGTTAAGTGTAGATATTTCATAGAAGATTAGTGGAGAGTTAGGAATAGAGTAAAAGTAGGATAGGCATATAGGATTAGGTAGGGGGAAGTAAAGTATGGTGAAGATTAGTTAAAAGTTAGGGATATGATAGGTATATAGGATGTATATAGGATTAGATGGATAAGTAGGATGGAGTTAGGGATAATTTCAGTTTATAGAAGTAGGTGAGAGTTAGGAATAGGATAGGGATATAGGATAGGTGTAAATATTTTTTTTGGATTGGAGACAAAGTAGGTAAGTTAGATAGATAAGGGTAGAGAGAGATAGGCAATTTTTTTTTGTACTGTTTTGTCTAAATGCTTTATATTTGCATTCAAATAAGTGGGATTATTTGTATTCAAATAGGGGGAAAATACTCATATTTAGACCAGGGTAGAAAATTAAATAATCACATCAAATAATTTTAATCACCGTGTATAAGGAATTTCATTAAATAATACGCGTTATTAAAACCATGAAGCATAAATAAACTCGGTTGTTTCAGTAAAATAAGAAATTTAAATTATTTATAAGACGCTTTATATCAAAAGAAGCAGTATTGAAAAGCTCTGCGTGTAATGTAATTATTTCTAAACAAAGAGAAATTACGTGCAAAATTTATCTTAATTAACTCTATTTAAGTAACCGGTAGTAAAACAAAGTGTACCTATAATAATTAATATTTAAGTTGTATTCGCTAAAAATGAAAAGGATAGAAATCAATTTTAATTGGAGTTAATTAAACCGTTAATAACATATAATACCTATTGAAACTTGTAAAACCCAAGATTAAAATACCACGGAATAAAGCTCTGAGAATTAATATTATTTTGAACACCTGCGTAGTTTAAATATCACATTCGGCGTAAATTTTGCAGATAATTAATGTTTCAAAGAATCTTGGAGAAACCGGGGCTTAGTATTCACGAGAATGTGCGATACGGGTTTATTAAACCCAGATAACAGTCCGCGTGGACTGAAATAATCGATAATGAAGAGTGTCAATTTGCACCAATAAGAACACGGTAGAGAAGGAAAGAAAATGCGTCAAGCAAAGACACATATTGTAAAAGGCGGGATTCAAGCAACGTCACGGGGTCACAATTGGTTAAAATAGGATGCAAATATCAGAGGTAGAACAACAATTTCTGTACAAAATCAATTAGTTTTTCTCGGACATGCTTGCGTGCCGTGGAAATTTTCTGAGATTTGAATGGGGCGAGTGAAAATTGTAAAATCGACGCGTGAGCGGCAGACTGGGAACATGGCATGAGAAATTCTTTAGAATTACCCGTTTTGGGGAACAGACCGATAGACAGGCTTTTGCTATATATACCGGCGGTAATATGAATTTCGGCCTCTTAGACTCTGAGACTTTTGACGATTCGATGCGTTAAAAGCTCGTACATACGCGACTTGATTGAAAATGTTAAACCGTGCATTTTAGTTTGATTAAATAATTTAAAGTTTGCTAGTATATTTTAGTGATTCAAAATAGCTTGTTATTTACGTGTTAACATGAATGTACTTCAGTGCACTTAGATACAAGGTAATAAAATTTAGTTTCACTGTACCAATAAGCAAAACTTACAACGACGAATGTATACACAAAAGTAGGCAGTTTTGGCGTATATATGGGTGACAGAAGCATGAAGTTATTTGTTCGGGTTTAATAATAAATGGTTCAAATACGTGTCTGGATCCATGAAACAAGGGTCAGATAAACACAGATGAGTTCCGGAAAGGCCCAGAAACGACTTTGAATGGATGGTGATGGAGAAAATTTTAAAGCGTAGAGAATCAGAAGCCGTAATTATAATCCTGTTGAATGGTGTGATTAACTAAAGAAACGATACTTTGAAACGACGAGACAGTAACCTTCAGGTAATTATACTATTTTGTTTGACATTTTGTGTGTATTGAATGACTTTATAATTGATTTACTTTAAATGGACATTAGTGAAATTGTTCTAACCATAAAAGTTTAATTTTAAGATGAAATTTGCTTGTTTAAGTAAAAGGGTATTTGTTTTGATGTTCGGGAATATGATGAAACTTTGGTATGTCTTTGAGCTCAATTAGACAAACCTGGTTAATTAACGTAAAGGGTGGTAGATGCTCCTTTGTACTCAGACTCGGTCTGCTTATATTGTTATATTAATTAGTAGGCATCCAACAAGGACTTGAATTCTGGATGCACGTTAAAGTGATAATAAAATTAATTTTGAAATTCCTTTTAAAACTGAATTTTATGCTGAAATTTAATTTGAAAATTTAATGTATTCTGAATATTGATGTAAATAGAGTTAACGTTGATGTTTGTGGTAGGAATGTGTTTAATTTTATGAATGAGGAGATTTATAAAATTAGGTGAGCAGCCGAGGCGAAAAGCGTAGTTCACGGATTTGAGGTTTCACAGCAATATATATATATATATATATATATATATATATATATTGCTGTGATATACTCCTTGAATGCGGGAACTGGGTCCTTTCAACAAAAAATTCTAGTCCCACAGATTGGGCGTCATAAACGGCTGTGATCCTCTTTTCGCCTCGGCTGCTCACCTAATGTTATAAACCTCCTCATTCATAAAAAACACAACACATTCCTACCAAAACATCAACGTTAACTCTATTTACATCAATATTCAGAATACATTAAAATTTCAAAATTAAAACTCAGCATAAATTTCAGTTTTAAAAGAATTTCAAGATTAATTTTATTATCATTTTAATGTGCATCCAAAATTAAAGTCCTTGTTGGATGCCTACTAATTAATATAACAATATAAGCAGACCGGAGTCTGAGTATAAAGGAGCATCTACCACCCTTTACTTTAATTAACCAGGTTCGTCTAATTGAGCTCAAAGACATACCCAAATTTTCATCATATTACCGAACATCAAAACTAAATATTTTCTACTTCAACAAGCAAATTTCATCTTAAAATTAAAATTTTATGGTTAGTACAATTTCACTAATGTCCATTTAAAGTAAATCAATTATAAAGTTATTCAACACACACAAAAATGTCAAACAAAATAGTATAATTTACCTGAAGGTTACTGTCCTCGTAGCTTCAAAGTACATCGTCCCTTTAGTTAATCACACCATTCCAACAGGATTATATTTACGGCTTCTAATTCTCAACGCTTTTAAAATTTTCTCCATCACCAGTTGTTTCTGGGCTTTTCCGGAACTCATCTATGTATATCTGACCCTTGTTTCGTGGATCCAGACACGTATTTGAACCATTTAATTATTAACACCCCGAAAATAGCAAATAACTTCATACTTCTTTCACCAATATACGCCAAAACTGCCTACTTTGTGTATACATTTGTCGTTGTAAATTTTGCTAATTGGTACAGTGAAACTAAATTTTATTACCTTGTATCTAAGTGCACTGAAGTACATTCATGTTAGCACGTAAATAACCAACTATTTTGAATCACTAAAATATACGAGCAAAATTTTAAATTATTTTATCAAACTAAAATGCACTGTTTAACATCTTCAATCAAGTCGCGGATGTAAGAGCTTTTAACGCATCGAATAGTCAAAAGTCTAAGAGTCTAAGAGGGCTTGTTTATATTCATCTCGGTATATATAGCAAAAGCCGGCACGTCGCTTTTGTCCTCAAAACGGGTAATTCTAAAGAATTCCTCATTCTATGTTCCCAGTCTGTCGCTCGCGCGTCGATTTTACGAATTTTCACTCGTCCCATTTAAATCTCAGAAATTTCAACACACGGCACGCAAGCATGTCCGAGAAAAACTAATTAATTTTGTACAGAAATTGTTGTTTCTACCTCTGATATTTGCATCCTATTTTCAACCAATTGTGACCCTCGTGACGTTGCTTAAATCCCGCCTTTACTATATGTGTCTTTGCTTGACGCATTTTCTTCCTTTTCTAACCTGTTCGTATTGGTGCAAATTGATATTCTTTATTATCGATTATATTTTAGTCCATGTGGACTGTTATCTGGGTTTAATAACCCCGTATCGCACATTCTCGTGAATATTAAGCCCCGGTTTCTCCAAGATTCTTTGAAACTATTAATTATCTACAAAATTTACGCCGTATGTGATATTTAAACTACGCAGGTGTTCAAAATAATATTAATTCTCAGAGCTTTTAAATAAACCCTGTTTTGTATTTTGTGCTAAAGCATCTGACCGTTTCCAATATCCTTAGACTCGACATGTTTATCTACACAAATTAAACTGAAATTGCCTTTTAAAAACATCCTACTTCTAACTAACACTTCTAGGATTTGCATTATTGGGTTTTTACAAGTTTCTATAGATATTATCTGTACGTTTTGTTCAATACCGGTTATTTGAAATAGAGTTAATTAAGATAAATTTTGCACGTAATTTCCATTTGTTTCTTTTGATATAAAGCGTCTTATAAATAATTTAAATTTCTTATTTTTACTGAAACGGCCGAGTTTATTTATGCTTCAAGGTTTTAATAAAGCGTATTATTTAATGAAATTCCTTATACACGGTGATTAAAATTATTTGATGTGATTATTTAATTTTCTACCCTGGTCTAAATATGAGTAATATATATATATATATATATATATATATCGAAAAATGCGCTAGAAATTATCAGCATGACACCTTTTTCCGAGTGCGTGCTAGACCAGAAATTAAAAAATTATCTAAAAATAGTTAGCCACTGGAACTCAGGCTAAAAGTGATCGTAGTTGTTAGAACCCATGTAGAATTGTCGATATATATTTAAAAATGCTCTAGAAATGATCAGCACGACACTTTTTTCCAAGTGTTGTGCTAGACCAAATATTAAAAAATTATTTAAAAATGGTTAGCCACTGAAACTCAGGCTAAAAGTGATTATAGTTGTTAGAACTGTCGATACATATCAAAAAATGCGCTAGAAATGATCAACACGACACTTTTTTCCAAGTTCGTGCTAGATCAAGAATTAAAAAATTATTTAAAAATGAATAGCCACTGAAACTCAGATAAAAAGTGGTCGTAGATGTTAGAACTCATGTAGAACTGTCGATATATATTTAAAAATGCTCTAGAAATGATCAGCACGACACTTTTTTCCAAGTGTTGTGCTAGACCAAATATTAAAGAATTATTTAAAAATGGTTAGCCACTGAAACTCAGGCTAAAAGTGATTATAGTTGTTAGAACTGTCAATACATATCAAAAAATGCGCTAGAAATGATCAACACGACACTTTTTTCCGAGTTCGTGCTAGATCAAGAATTAAAAAATTATTTAAAAATGAATAGCCACTGAAACTCAGATAAAAAGTGGTCGTAGATGTTAGAACTCATGTAGAACTGTCGATGTATATCGAAAAATGCGCTAGAAATAATCAGCACGACAATTTTCCCGAGTGTAGTACTACACCGGAAATTAAAAAGCTATTTAAAAATGGTTAGCCACTGAAACTCAGGCTAAAAGTGATTATAGTTGTTAGAACTGTCGATACATATCAAAAAATGCGCTAGAAATGATCAACACGACACTTTTTTCCAAGTTCGTGCTAGATCAAGAATTAAAAAATTATTTAAAAATGAATAGCCACTGAAACTCAGATAAAAAGTGGTCGTAGATGTTAGAACTCATGTAGAACTGTCGATGTATATCGAAAAATGCGCTAGAAATAATCAGCACGACAATTTTCCCGAGTGTAGTACTACACCGGAAATTAAAAAGCTATTTAAAAATGGTTAGCCACTGAAACTCAAGCTAAAAGTGATCGTAGCTGTCAGAACTCATGTAGAACTGTCGATACATATCAAAAAATGCGCTAGAAATGATCAGCACGATACTTTTTTACAAGTGTCGTGCTAGACCAAGAATTAAAAATTATTTAAAAATGGATAGTCACTGGAACTTAGACTAAAAGTAATCGTAGTTGTTAGCACTGGCAATATATATCAAAAAATGCGCTAGAAATGATTAGCACGACACCTTTTCCGAGTGTCGCGAGTTATGTATCCCCAATTTACTTATATATATATATATATATATATATATATATATTAAATAATAGAATCTAATAGGAATCATTAGAAATTGTTAAATAAATCATTAATCAATTGCAACAATGTAATACAAGGATAAACCAGACAGGTTATTAACAGTTCATGAGAACGAATATGCAACTTTGTATCCGAGACGACAGTGATACTGCAGGTGTCAGATCACAGACGGTTAAGATATGTAATTACCTAGAAATAAGATTGAAACAATGTAGCAAAGTGTAGAATTAAGAGTAAAGCAGACATGAGATCTGCAAGTTCCCACAGCCATGTGAGGGGGCAGGATATTATAAAAAGCCCGAGAGCTTATGGCCCGGCAGTCAGTCTTTAAACTCCATACTTAGTTGTTCAAGCTACTCAAAGGAGTCAGTCTGAGTATTACAGCTTTTGTATTGTTGTTTGCCTAGTCTACTCGCCCTAATATTAGTACAGTTTGTCAAAATTCCATAATAATTTCTGTTTAAAATAAATAAATTTGTTAAGCTTTGGAAACGTTTTTTAAAAACATCGCTCCAAAGGGCCGAACCTTAACTGGCGCAGCGTGCGGATGTCAAAAGGACACTAAGAATCCAAAAATTGGAAAACTGGTGACCAAGAATTTCAATTCGCAATTTTGACAGAACTCAAACAAGGTTGGAAGTACACGAATCGACCGAATCCAGCAAAACAAGCCAACATGGAGGATATACAAAATCGATCGAGTACACAAAAGAAACAGATGAAGAAATTAATGTAAGTTCATTTCCTTTAAAACCAAATTGATTTCACAAACTATAATTGCTATATGCTAGTATAAGAAAACATTTTATTATTTTAATATTTGATAACATTTTATGTACAGAATTTTATTTTATGCCAATATTTTTTAAAAATAGTTTACGAAGAGAAATTATTTTCAAACAAGAATTTATTTTGAGAAAGTTTATTTTATGAGACTTGAATTTTAAAGAGATTTTTTTAAAGCAAAAGAGACTTGATTTTTAAGAGTTTTTAAAATTATTAAAACAAACCGAAAATAAACCAAAAATAACTGATGCACATCCATTAATATCAAACGTAACCAAAGTATAAATAATTATTAAATTAACTAGCGCGATACAAATACGTCACCGTTAATCCAGCAAACTAAAAACAGCACGCAAATTAACTGCATCACATAACACCAAAGCTAAACGTAATTCCTATAAATTTGACCTCCATCATACCTTTCTAAATTACAGCAAAGCACTCTGCAAATCTATCATTAGCTTAAACCATTGTATTTAAAAACCAGCGTGCAAATTTATAATACATTCATCACATAAGATAAGACCGGTGAATGAAACATCATTCATCACGGAAACGATTTACTCCAGACTTAAAAAAACGATTATTTAAGCAATTTACTTTCAGAACCTTTTCTATAAATTAAAGAAACGCATTTTGCATTACGATCTATAACTAATTAATCCATCACGAAGTGAAATAAAACGCATTGAACGAAAACTATTCATCACCGCAAACTATATATTGAATTACTAAAAGACTATTTATTCCAGTACAATACTGAATAAGGATAAACGCTCATCATAAAAGCTATAATTAACCCATATTAAAACGCGTATTGCAAACTTTAAATCTACATTACGGAGAGCTACAATTACAAAGACGGAGATATCTAAAAATAACCAGCAGACGCAACATTTATGCAAGTATTTAACGAAGTGAAAAAGCGAATTATCTAATTTCCACACCAACTGAAAATAACACCTTTCAGAAAAATAACTCCAACAAGTATAATCGCATATTACGCAATTAAATAACCAAGAGACTAAACTACATCTTCAAGTAGACAAAACTGTGTGATTAAATTACAAAGATAAAGTGTAACAAAGTAATTAACTGAAAACCTGCAAGTTATATTTAGAATTCAAGGAGACGAGACAGACGAACTATACGTTTATGCAGTTCAATTAAAACCCACGGAAAAGATATAATTACAATAGACTGAAAAAATCAGCAGAACCGAACGAAGACAAAGCCATAACTAACGCAAAACATACAAACTAAAGCAAGTACCGCAAGAAATTAATTATCCACACCAGATTCTTTCAGGAAGCAAAACTCAAGTGGAACTCACGACAAATTAACGTCCGCGAGATAGAAACAAGCGAATTCAAGGCTACAGCAATTAATCCAACATTATCGAGTATAAATGCCACAAATTAATTACCGCACCGTGTAACCGAGTGCAAATAACAGCAACTACGATTCTATAAATAACCCGACGCAATCTGAACTGAAAATTAATAAATCCAACCCAAAAAATAACGATACAAATAGCAAAATAAATCCAAATTTTTACAAAATTTGAAATTACTCAAAGGCGAAAGCAACCCTTAACCAAAATAAGTAGAGATATGAAACTTTACCTGGAAACAATCCAAATTTTTGATGGCCAGCAAGCTCATCTCGGAAACTTTATCGGAGCATGCGAAATGTTCCTGAAAACCTTCTACAAACCCGGAGATAACGAAACAAACTCATTACTTTTACGCCTGCTAATAAGCAAACTGACCGGAAGGGCACTAACCTTAATTGTCAGTAGGGACGATCTACAGGAATGGCAAGATTTTAAACAAATACTAATCGCATATTTCGGCGACCAACGTAACATAAAATGCCTGGTACGTGACCCGATAAACCTCAGAATGAAAAACAACCAATCCCCATATCAATTCGGAATGAAATGCCAAGACGTGAGAAATCTAATCCTAACGAAATTAAAAATCGAAGAATCCGATCAAAATATTCGACATTTAAAAACGAAAATGTATGATGAAATGGCACTGGACACATATATAAACGCTTTACCAGAACGACTATCAGATAAGATCAGATTCCAACGTCCCCAAAACCTAAAGGAAGCCATGAACCTAGTAATAAAAGAAGAAAATGTAATGTATTACCGCAACAGACTATACAACCCCAACGCAAATAAAAGTTATTCACCAATAAACACCATGCAAGCCGCGAGACAAACAATCCCTCAACAAAAATTCACACCCTTCAATGCACAAACGAATCAACCGCGAATTAATAGTCCAAGTTTCAACAATACGAATTTTAATAATCAATATAAACATTTTCCAAAACCAAGGTTTAACCCAAATTTTACGAAACCCGCATTCCAACCAAGAATCAATCAAAACCTAAACCAACAAAGACCAGCGTTCAGCGCGAACCCCAGTAGAAATACACCAATGAATAATAATAATAATAACAACCCTAATAATTATTATAAACCAACACCAATGGATACCTCATCTGGTAACACCAGACAAAATACAAAAATAATCCATATACGACCAAATCCTCATCAAAAACGCAATTTTACATCGGAAGAACTATTTCACCAAGAAGTAGAAAAACTTGACAATGACCAGAATAATTACATTCAGCCCAGTACGAACGATGAATCAAACCATGCAGAAACTTATGAACGCGACGAACAATACGAAACTTACGGGGAGGATAACGAAGAAAACTCGTGCTAAATTTTCAGATAGACCGATTCATAAACGACCAAACTTAATAAACCTTAATAACATAAATCACCTAGTACTACCATACATAGAAATACCCCACGTCGAATTTAAACTATTAATCGATACCGGATCCTTGAAAACATTAATTAGAACCAGAACCGTGAAGAAACATTATTTAGATTATGTAGAAAGAGAACCATTTAAAATTAAAACAGCCCATCAAACAACACTACACCAATTCGTAGCTAATATACCCTTACCAAGAACATTTAATGTAAAAATGAAACATAAATTTTGTATTTTCGAATTTAACGACAAATATGACTGACTAATCGGAATGGACCTTCTAAGAAAATTAGGAGCCAACATTGACATAAAGAACCGTTTATTAAAGACGAAATACAAAAAGATCCCCATTGAATTTCAAAACACTCAAAAAAAACAAAAATACACAATAGAACCCTGAATGGAAAGAAAAATAACAATCGCAGTAAATTCTAGCAAAAAAGTAGGAATAATAAATCACATAACATTTCAACAAGGAGTAGAAACCCCAACTGCCTTAGTACAAATAAAAGATAATTATGCCACTACAACAATATTAAATTCAAACGACTATCCCGTAGAACTATCATTAACAGACCCAATTAACGTATAAGAATTAAATTTTAACGAAATGGAAATAGACGAAAATTTAGAAAACGATTACAACCCAATAGAGCATGACAAAATGTTAAGAGAAAATTTAAGTAACATCCGCTTTAATACCGACATCAATCAACAAAAGCAAAGAGCAATTAAAAACTTATGTTTTGAATACCGCAACATATTCCACTGCGAAAGAATACCCCTAACATTCACCAACACAGTGAAACATAATATCGAACTAACAGACAACAAGCCAATCTTTACAAAAGCATATAGACTACCTCATGCGAGCCAAGAAGAAGCTGACCGACAAGTAGCAGACTTATTAGAACAGGACATAATCCAGCACTCCAACTCACCATGGAGCAGCCCTGTGTTAATAGTACCTTAGAAGTTAGACGCAACCGGAAAGAGAAAGTACAGAATGGTAATAGACTACAAAAAGTTAAATGAAAAAACGGCAGATGACAAATATTCACTACCAAATACAACCGAAATTTTAGACAAATTAGGCAAATGCCAATATTTTTCAACATTAGACCTAGCATCAGGATACCATCAAGTAGAAATGGAAGAAAAAGATATATCAAAAACAGCCTTCAGCACACTTAGAGGACATTATGAATACAAACGAATGCCATTTGGATTAAAAAACACACCCGCTACTTTTCAGAGAGTCATGGACAATATATTACAAGGAATTCACTATGAAAAATGCCTTGTGTACCTAGATGACACCATAGTTTATTCCACATCATTGGTAAAACACATAGAAAAACTGAAAAAAGTATTTGAAAAACTAAGACAAGCACATTTCAAAGTACAATTGGGCAAAAGTGAATTTTTACAAAAAGAAGTATCATTTTTAGGACATAATAACACCCCACGGAGTAATGCCAAATCCCGATAAAACAAATGCAGTTCTAAATTACCCCTTACCAAAGACAACCAAAGAAATTAAAGTATTTCTAGGACTTAGTGGTTACTACCGCAAATTCATTAAAGGTTACGCTCAGATAACCAAGCCCCTGACAAATTGTTTAAAAAAGGGAAACAAAATTGAACACACCCCGGAATTCATTAAAGCGGTAGACAAAATTAAAAATATATTAACGAATCACCCCGTGTTAGGATACCGACTTTTCAAAACCATTTATACTAACGACAGACGCATCAAATGTAGAATTAGGCGCAGTATTGAGTCAAGGAAAAGTCAGTAGCGATAAACCCATCAGCTACGCATCCAGAACCCTAAATGAAACCGAGCAGAAACATAGCACCATAAAAAAAGAATTATTAGCCATAATTTGAGCAACAAAATATTTTAGACCTTACTTATATGGAAGAAAACTTTACATATACACCGATCATAGACCATTAGTATGGCTATGCAAACTTAAAGAACCAAATTCAAAATTACAACGATGGCGAATCAAACTAGAAAAATATAATTACGAAATTATATATAAAAAGGGAATTTATAACAACAACGTAGACGCTTTAAGTAGAAATGTGTAAAAATATTAAAAACCAAATAAACAACTAAAATGCAGGCTCAAATTCTTCTGTCAAGTGACATGCGGACTAAGTTAAAAATTACATCACAATAGGTGACACACAAAGTGCTACTAAATATATCTAAGTAACTGAATAGTTTGAATCTAGAATTATAGAAGAAATCGAATGTATCATCATCAAACTCCTGAACAGGAAAAGTATGAAAAAATGAAAACTATATTAATAAAACGGTTAAACTAAATCTGTTCAAGTCACTCTTGAAAACAACAAATGGTTAGCAGATGCAATTTATAAAACCAACTTCACTCACGGCAATAATCACCTCTAATAGTAGATTGATCAATAAAGCAACTACTCTCAAAACAACTTCAACTAGCGCAAACACATCCAAACCATGCACTCGAAACCAAAACAAGATGGTAACTCATAAAATTCAGCACTAAAGTAAAAAAATATTCATCGCCTGCAATTATAACTCAAGAAAACATCAAAGTCAGGCAATGCATTTCAGGCTGACAATGCTCTGTATTCAATTTGATGTCATTCATATGTGAAAGATGGGGTCTCATACACAATTTTGGGTCAACACTGATGCATGTCTGGATGTTTACAAAACAGCGGTGTAAGATAAAACAGAGGCACAAATTACGAACTGTATACTGCAAAAAACATCATCAATACATAAGGTGTTGTTACACTCTCATTAGATTCGGAACTAAGACGATATTTACATGGCGATTCATAGTACTCGATGTCAAGAACTGTATAATTGGATAGGTTTCCTTGCGCATGATGTACTCAAGTTGATACAGACTCAGAGACAAAATTTTCTTTGCAAGAGGCCAGCATGCCAACAATAATTAATGCGATAATGTGTTCATAATCAACTCAATGTATCATAAGATCCTTAGCAAATATTCGCATCTAACTCATCTAAGTGGTCCACCCATATCGAAACATGAAACAAAGCACCATATCCTAACTATCCTATTACAATATCGGTAAACTTAAGTTCAGCAATGATGAATTCACAATAGCCATTAGGAATCAATTAACAATCAATGAGCCTGTAGGCATCTTTGTTTTTGGTAGCTAAGAAAAACAAGGAATGGTAGACAAGCAGCACTCACAGAGTCCTTTAATGTTCAAACCAGGCCAGATATACTTTCCAATACCATTTGCATAATACTTCACAATTATATCGCAGCAAAACATTCTTCACGACTATCTGGCTAGAGCATATCACAATAAATTTAATAATAAAATAATAACATTAAAACAATTTGATACGTTTGGCATAGCAGACGACAATCAAGGAGGCGAGAAGATAATGGAGAAACGAGCAGCGATGTACCATCCATGGAGGCAAATCAAGCTATCCATTATTGTTATTTGATACTGCATCTCTTATAATATGGAGTTTTAACAAAAATACCTTACTGTTTACCAACAGTCTTATAGTTTTTGGAACAAAATGCAAACAACGAATGGTATCAGGTGTAAAAAACCAAAAACTAAGTTAGATTATGCACGTGGGTGCAATTAATAAAGTTCAACAATAATAATTAAATTTAATTAGTAGTCAAGTTTACAGATGGACTAATTGGATGAAATGGAAACAAAAGTTTCAAATTTATTTAAAGGCACATAAGAAAATAAATTAAACGAAAGACGTAAAAATTGCTGTATTGTTGAATGCGATACCAGGTGATAAAGGCCTGGACATTTATAACACATTCAATCAGAAAGAAACTGGAACTCTAGACAAAGCACTGGCATCATACGGTGAGCACATTGATCCAAAAATAAGTCATACATTAGAATCATATAAGTTTAATAACTTAATGCAAAAGCAAGGCTGAAGTACCCATAGTTTCAGCACAGAATTAAAGAACCAGGCACAAATGTGTGACTTTGTATGCTCTAATAAATCAGGTAAAAAATTATTAGCAACAAAAGATTAACAATGGACATAACTGGTATATATGACAAACAAATACAACAATGCTTAATCCATAAACAAAAGTCTGATACAATTAAAGTTCTACAATATTGTAGATCAATTTACTTATTCTTTATAATTATAATCTTTGGCTATGGAAAAGGCAGTTGAACCGGATCTCCTCCATGCCGAGTGTTGATAAAACCTGCAAAGTCAGGTGAAATAGCACGAAGGCACAAATTGTGGGCTAGGTGATGCTGTACTTCACATAATGTGTTCGTGTTAACTATTACATCTTTGCTACTCCTGTCCTGATGAGCCCCAATAAGGGCGAAACGCATCTGCTCTTGTGGTTAATATTGAGTCACTCGCTATGAAATTTCATTCTTTGATATTACTTTTGGACCTACTCTTTATATCTATATATCTATATATATATATATATATATATATATATATATATTTTACTGCGATGTTTGGTCTGTTTAAGACAGCTTAAAAAAAGAAACCCCCTAAAATGCTACTACTACAGCCCCACGATTGGGTGTCATTAAAATACTACGAACCTCCGTTGTCCTATGGCTCGAGCGCCACGTTTGGGTGCCAAAAATACTACGAACTTCACTTAATTGTACAAAAAGCCTCACCTCTAGGCGTCATAAATACTGCAAACTTCAAGCTCAACTGTTGAGCGTCATTAAAATTCAGCGAAATCCGCTGCTGATCGTCACTCAATAATACAAAAAGCTCCACTTTCTATATTACATTAATTCTGCGAGAGCTGCTCTGATTCTAACTCTGGTTATGATGATGTCCCTCATTCATGGGCGCCAAAATGCCACCAACCTGCGGTGCTACTTATATACCTAAAAAGCTTAAAAATTTCTGCTTCGCAATGAAGTTTGCTATGGCTGCTCAACTGTTTTCTGCAATTCAACTAATACACAAACAAAAAAATAGCTGCCACGGACAATCACATACATTTATTACATGCTCATAAAAAATATACATGCCAAATCACAATTAAAATCCTCGTTCACACATTATTTATACATGATATATAACCCCTTTTTAAAATAATACATTTCGAGATCAATAATTCCCCCAGATTAATTATTTTCCATTGATTATCCAAAAAAGTAACAGGGCTTTACCACATATTTTACTCTAACCTAGGTTTAATAAGAGCTCCTAGTAACCATAACCTCTAGTGCTACTTTCCGCACGTCAAACAGAAAAAGTCCCTTTTACTTTGCACAAACAAATATTACCAATATCCTAAACCTTTTTCTCTTAATATAAATTCCCACATAAAAGTACAGTAAAATAATACAACAAAAAAAAATTCAATTAGTAACTCTTTCCAAGTTTGTCCTTTTTTGTTCGTAAATTATACCCACAATGCACAAAAGTCATTGATCACCAGTTTATACACAAAGTCAATAAAAAGCAACAGTTACCTGGATACTATTTCTGCTTACGGCCGGCTATCATTCCTTCAAAGACTGCAGCATACAGGAACATGATCTTGACTAGCAATAACTATAACTGCCAGCAACAACCATTTGACCATGACATCAACTCATCTACCATATTGAAGATGCATCCAATTTCCCCAAGCTCTTCTACTAATATAATTGAATGTTGATACACAACCAAATTAACCAACCACAGATATCTACCCCATTTCCATTTGCATGGTTTTGCACACTTAGTGCAAATTTAAATTAAAACAATCTTTATTTACGTAAAGTACTCTTTTATTCTACTCATTAACGTATTTTATACTTGTAGCCATCAACTGGTTGTGGATTAAATAAAAGCTTTCCGCTAT
Source organism: Platerodrilus igneus (assembly GCA_036346225.1). NCBI lineage: Eukaryota > Metazoa > Arthropoda > Insecta > Coleoptera > Lycidae > Platerodrilus > Platerodrilus igneus. Next base: position 733,097 of record JARFIW010001518.1, on the reverse strand, counting down.
TCTAACTCGGAGACTAAGAAGAACTAAGAGAGCACCACAACAACCTGTTGGGGTTTATATTCGTTTCTCACCCCACAAAAGCCTATCAATTCCTGCAACTTTCAATTCAATTTAATTTATTTGAGAAAACGTTTACAAAAAAAACAAAACTAATATCTTTATTGTGTTACAAGATGGATTTTTCAATGCCAGCAATAATGTCTTCCAAAGGAGTTTTCAAATGATCTACTCCAAATTTTAGGCCTCGATCAAGGAAAGTCAACTCTTCATTATTAAAGATTTTCGACGATTCGTTAACAACTATTGACTCTAATTTAGGTGAAGTAATTTCCAGTTTTTTAGGAGGTACATTGACATTGTGTTTCTTTAAAAGAAACTTCAACTTAGTGTTTTGACTATTAATTTTGTCTAACAATTTATGATTGTTGACTTCAAAAACAAATCTCTGGAAATTATTCCATTCCTGAAAACCGGACTCGGATAAATTGCACGTCAAAAATCTTTAATAATGAAGAGTTGACTTTCCTTGATCGAGGCCTAAAATTTGGAGTAGATCATTTGAAAACTCCTTTGAAGACATTATTGCTGGCATTGAAAATCCATTTCAAAATTAGATGACAATTCAAAAACTTTATTAGAAACGCGTGCAAAATTCAACTTTCGAACAACTTACGCACTTGCGCAAGGAATGCCTCAGAACAAACAAGGAAAGATCATCTGATTATTAAAGATTTACGACAAAAGAATTGTTATTATTTAAAGGCTGATAAGGGAATAGGTTGGTTATTCTGGATAAACAAGACTATGTTGATAGAGTAGAGACTTTGCTGTCTGAGGGTCCTTACAGACCAATAGTCAAAAAACGTAAAAATGAAGTTCCTTTAAATAAAATGATTAAAATCAACAGAGTCCGTTTTGAAAGAATGTCCAAACCTAATTTCGCCCACACTAAAATTAAAATTAACAATTTCAAATCCTGAAATGCCAAAACTTTACTGTTTACCAAAGATTCACAAAAATAATAAATCGATGAGACCGATAGTTTCAGGTATCAACTCACCGACTTACTATTTATCACGATGGCTGTCAAATGAATTTAAGAATTTAAAGTTTAATAGTTTGTCTGTACAAAACTCTTTAGAGTTCATTAATAAAATTAAAAATATCACATTAGAAGAGAACGAAATCTTACTTTCATTTGATGTCAGTTCATTATTCCCTAGTGTTCCAATACCACGTACTTTAACATATTTAAAGGATGTTCTTATAGATAGTGATATTGATGATGATAAAGTTGAGGACTATATCAAGCTTGTTTCGCATTGCATGTCCCAGAACTGTTTTCAATTCAACAACAAGTTGTACGAACAACATGAAGGCACAGCAATGGGAAATAGCTTATCACCTTTCATAGCAAATTTATTTATGTCTCGTTTTGAAACCGAGTTAAAAGAAAACTCCAAATACTTCCCAAGAATATGGTTAAGGTACGTGGATGATATTTTGCAGTTTTGACACTTCTAAATCAAATGTTGATGATTTTCTTAAAGAAATGAATTCAAAATTTCAAAGCATAAAATTTACATATGAACTAGAGAATAATGGACAATTACCCTTTTAGATACATTAGTAATTAGAAATGGTAATAAATTAGAATTTGACATTTATAGAAAAGAAACCAATGTAAATCGCTTTATTTTGTCTTCCTCTAATCATAGCATACAACATAAGTTGGCTTCATTTAACTTTTAATTAATAGATTATTGAATTTCCTTTAAATAAAAACAGATTTAATAAAGAATTTGCTCTTATTAAACAAATAGCGAATTACAATGGTTTCTCTTCTGATATTATGGATAATATTTTTAGAAAGTGTAAAAATAAGATCAACATCCGTAAATCAACGACTTTGCAATCAACCACCTCTAACGATAATGTTAAATATGTTAAACTTCCGTTTCACAAAACCACAAAGGGTCTTGATAAAATATTCAAACAGTGTAATTTCAAAATTGCTTTCACTAATACTAATAAAATTAAAGATTTGCTAGGTAATCCAAAAGACAAGGGGGAAAAATTGCAAAAGTCGGGAATTTATGAAATTAGTTGTGCAGGGCCAGGGTGTTTTCAAAAATATATTGGTCAGACCAAAAGGAATATAACAACAAGATTTAAAGAACACATTGCTCACTTCAAATATGGTAAATATGAAAGGTTTCAGGTCGCCAAACATATATTTGAAACCAGCCACCCCGTTAAACTAGAAAATGTTAAATTGTTGAAAGCGGTACCAACGTTTTCCTCCTGAAATGCCTATGAATCAATTAAAATTGTTAAACATAAAGGACCCCTCTTAAACACCGATAAAAGGCCAATAGAGTCATCTGCTTTGCTTTCCCTATTGGTCAACAACCAATGAGAAAGCAAGATTAAATTGGTTCCGCTTCAGTAGATTTAGAATTAGTATAAATTAAGTAGATTTAAGTTATAATGTCACAATTCACTTGTTTGTTGTTGAGAACACCAGCCTGCGGGTGAGGAGAATATCCTCGATAGTGTTTAAAACAACAATATAGTAAATTATAGGTTGGGAAGGTTCACTTCAGCCTAAGTGGTGAGGAGAATATCCTCTGAAGTGTTCCAGAACAACAGCTATTTATTTATTTATTTATTTTTTTTTTTTTTAATTACAGGTTTTCTACTGATGATGACCACATAGTGGTCAAAATACGTATTTAGTAATTTAAATATTTTTTGTGGTGAAGGGTTTTTATTTAATTTTATTTAAATAGGTGTATGTTGTTTATTTGCTTTATATCTAGAGGTAACTTGTTATATAGTAAAGGACCAGTATAAGTTAAGAATTTTTGTTCTGATTTTAGAAGTAGTAATATAGGAATTTAACGTGTTTCTTGTGCTGTAAACATGGTTAAGTTTATTCCGGAGATTGGGATTTTTATATAAGAAAGCTAAAACAGCTTTGTTATATTTATTTTTAACATTTAATAATTGAGAATCTAGATATAAGAGGCGAGAGGGGTATAATTTATGCATTTTAAAAATTATTTTTAATATCATTTTATGTAATATTTCAAAAGGTTTAATTGATTCATTATTTATTCCACCCCAATTTATTATAGAATAGATTAATACAGAATCCACAAGAGCATAATATATCCTTTTTAGTACTTTTATATTTAGAAAGTTTCTTACATTATATAGTATATATATTGATATGATAACGCTATACTAGGTGTTCTGAACGTTTTACTTAACGTCACCGCTCTGTGTTCTCACTTCAAATTTTACTAATTTTATTATTATTATTATGCCACGGCTAGCTCTTTTTAATCTACACAGAGTGCACAACGTTACAATGATCAATTTTTCTCTTCTCCACCCCTTTATGATTACCTATTTGTTTGAACTGATAAAACCAAGTCAATTAGTTTCATATAATGAAAAGAAATATTATTTACAATTTTTGAAATTCTTTAAATACACTCCTCAATCAATCAATATAATATGTATTATTTATCCCAAAATTTATATACTTTAAATTCAATCTAAAGTCACCAAAAACTATCTCTTTACAAAAAAAATCTGGAACGTTCTAGATTTCTTTATATTACGTAAGTTTAACGTATGCAAATGTTTGTTGTTGACTTCATTACAAGTTTTATATAAATTGAATAAATTCAGTATTGAAATTTAAATAGAAAAATATTTTAAAATTAAATAGATCTGACCTGCGACATGATCTTCAGGTTGTGGATCAACACCGCTTTGTTGTCCTCATTCGTCTACCAATGCTCTGCTTAGTTGAACCAGTATTTGAGTACAGTTACCCCTCGTTTTCCATAAATTACTTCGTGCCTCTTTATTTTATACGCCTTGAATCTCTTCCCTTCAATGCTTTCGACGCAAATCAAAATTGTACCAGAATTGTACCAAAATATAATTGTCGACGCTGATTTGAAATATTATATTGACCCAGATTTGAATTATTCTTATCGACACATACTTGAAATATTATTATCGACGCAACTTGAATTGTTCAGAAATACACCACAAATTTGAAATATTCAGAAATGTACCACCTATTTGAAATGTTATATCGACCCAAATTTGAAGTCCTATTATTATAAATATTTGATTTAAATCAATTACCCAATTCTACTCACGTTTTCTATTAAAAAAAACGGCAAAAATTCTTCTTAATTGTTGCACTATTATCACTGTAACATACACTTGATATTCTATTATATTTAGATTACGCATGACTTTCTGGTCAACAGTGACGCAGCTTCGTCGTGCATGAGTTGTAAACTGACCAGTCTTATCATTTCTCTGTGTTATATAGACTCTTCCCACTTACATGTGGGTTGAGTTTTCAAGCAGTTTTGCAGATTATCTCAACCAACCAGGCCCTGCCTCCAACATTCCCTGCATTTTCTGATGTAATTTATTCGATTTTCCGTGTAATGTTTATTTGCTATTAATACATTGTTATCTTTGCCAGACGTTCAACTTTAAGTCTGTTGTATTGTATAGATATCGCCTTTTGGATAATTGAACAAAATAAATGATGTAATTCCAATGCTGTTTTCGTTTATGTATTTTTATGCGTCTTTGAAAACTGCGTTTTCTTATCAAAGCGTTTATTGTTTCCGCGTAATTGCATAAAGCTTTGATAGGTTTTATCTTTCTACTGCGTATTTGTTTTATAACTAATTAGAACACTTCTCAACGCGTGTTTAATCACATGTACTATCATTTCTTTGAATACGCGTTCTATTGTTGAAAGGTATGCTCACTGGCATTACTTAAAATTAATAACGGTCTATATACAGAGTGTTAAATGCTTGCTATTTACATAATGTATGAATTACCTGTTTTTCTGCTAAATACGCGTTCTATTGTTGTAAGATACGCTTACTTGCATTGCTTAAAGCTAATTACGGTCTATATACAGGGTGTTAAATGCTTGCTATTTACATAGTGTATGAATTACCTATTTTTCTGCTAAATAAATGCAGTTTTCTGATTCCTATAGTTTAATTCATTTACTTTGCTAATTGAGCAGCAAGAACATCCATCTTTACTACAACAATCAGAATTATGCAGTTTTCGTTCAGGAATATCTGGTTGGTGATTTTTATAAATAGTAAAAAGCATAGATTTTTTTTAATGTTTAATGAGAGTAGAATCAAGTCTAGATAATTTTTAATTACTTTCATTCCTTTAGTTGCACTTTTCATAGCTTCCTCCCAAGTTTCACCTACAAAAATCAAAACTGTATCATCTGCATAAGAAATAAATTTTGCGCCTACTCGGTAAAAACGATTTACTTGAGGTTACCAAATATATTGTGTCAATAATATTTTGTTATGCTGAGACAAATATATTTTAATTAAACATTTTCATAATTGAATCAAATATTAGAACTTTTTAAGCAAGTAAAAGATTTATTTGAAATCTTTCTTGAATTAACAAAAACATTTTCTACTTAACCCATAAACCATTTTTATTTAAAGAATGTTAACTATCCAAATAACCCCGTCGTAAAACTTAAAACAAATATTGATGTGAATTGAATTGAGTAAACATAGTTTCTAAAGCGAGTAAAATTATTTAATTCTCTTGAATTTGTGGGTTTTTTAAATCAAAATAATTATTCTTTGAAGGTAAAATACATTTATTTATAGCAATTCATGTTTGCTTTGATTTGACATTATGGAAACGTGCAACAACAAAGCCGTTTTGTTCGTCAAATAGATGCCCTTTGCGTGCGCGTACATAGAACATGTACTATTCGTTTGCCGTTATAGTGACGAACCGTCTCGCGGTAGAAATAACGCGGCTGTAATGACAGTTGTAGACAGATTGAGGTTACGTAATTTTTTTGTTTACATATAGTGAATGAGATCCATGGAAATTACCTATTAATTTTGTTTATCGTGTTATTTGTAAACAAGGAGTAAAAATGAATACTTACGAAGATTGAGGTTTTGAGTTTACACAAAAGAAGAATTTGTATGCCCATTTAAGAAAGATTCATAATTTTGAATATAGGAAACCAGTTACTTTAACTAGTAAATTTTTGTGTGATACATGTGGCAAATCCTTGACCAGTAAAGCAACTTTACGTCGTCATTGCAGAACTGTTCATAAAAGTATTCCAATAATTCTCAACTCGTCAAGAATCAAGTGCTTTTATGAAAAATTGTACAACACATCTAAAGGGATATAAAAAACTTCGACAACATTTGGCAAATGAACATCAAATTGAAACTAAACTTGATCAACTACATTTTAATTCACAATTAGGTTTGAAGATTATTATGCAAAGTGTTAATTATATACTAATTTTATTCTGTTCAACAGAGTTCAAAAACTGAAAAAACCAAGAACAGGAAAAATCTTTGGCAATGTATATACTTCACAGTTCAGCTAAATTATTGTCTGATGGCACCAAAAAGGAGTACTATAATTGCCATCGATTGTACAACTACATTCCAAAAGGCAAGGGTTTTAGAAGCTTAAAAAGCACAGGCACTAATAAAATTGGAAGTGTTTGTCTCTCAAGAATGGAAGCGACGATAAAGAACGATGGGTCTGTTGCAGTAGACTTCTGGACAACTCATGTTGGACATACCAACGATATTGGTCGAGTTTTTTTAAGTAAAGAGAGTAAAGCAGAAATTGCAGGTATTTTCGAACATAAAGTTCTAGTTTGAAATTTTACAATTGATGTGTTTCAGGAAAATTAAAGGAAGGTATTACATTTCAACATATATTGGATGATGTTCGTGATTCTGCTTTAAAACAAGAAAATTCACAGAGAATTTTGTTGTTAGAAACAAAAGGTATGCACAATATTGTTAGGGGCTTCAATATTGAGTATGGTGTGAAACGTCACCTAAATGATGCAATTAGCGTATGGCTCTGGGTAGAAGAGATGATGAACTTAGGAAGCGACTGCCCAGTGTTATATTATAAAAGCCAAGGTGTAGAAGGAAACCCAAATGATTCAAAAATAATTTTAGATGTTCAAGATTTTGCATTAGTCATAATCACTTCTTTTCAACGTGAACAGTTGCTTAAATTTGGGAACGACAAGTTGTGCGTTGATGGTACACACGGTACAAATAGTTACAATTTTCAGCTCTACACACTAATGACTGGATGAAATTGGTTCAGGGTGCCCAGTGACATTTTGTTTTTCAAATCGTGCTGATGAAATGATTTTCAAGTTGTTTTTTGGAAAAATTAAATCAAGAGTGGGTATTATATCAACTACTGTTTTTATTTCTGATGATGCTCCAGCATTTTATAATGCATGGTCTTATGTTATGGCCAAGGTACCTCACCAGTTGCTATGTACCTGGCATGTGAATCGTAATTGGCACAAGAATTTGTCAAAAATCAAAGGAGGGATTGAAAAGAAAGTAGTAGTATATAAATCCCTTCGTGTTTTATTACAGTGTGTATCTATTGATGAATTTAATGACATTTTAAATCAGGTAGTAGAAGATCTTTATGACGATGTTGATACACAATCATTTGCTGAATATTTTCATAATAATTATGCAAATCGTCCAACATCTTAGGCATATTGCTATCAATTGGGTTTAGGGATAAACACTAACATGTATCTTGAATCGATGCACAATGTTTTGAAGTATGTGTATTTGGAAGGTCGGAAAGTAAAACGTTTGGACAAAAGCATTAATGCAGTAATGAAAATTGCTCGAGATAGCTTGTTTAAACGTATAATTAAACTTGCAAAGAATACTTCCAATGACAAAATTAATAGAATTAAACAAAGTCATAAAGCAAGTCTAACAATTACATCAGATTTTATTAGACGTCTTGAAAATGATAAGGAATTTTTAGTTAGATCGTCCACTTGTGCTTTTCAACAGTATCAAGTTACTAGAGTAGATGACGCCTGTGAAGGTTCATGCCTAAGTTGTACAAAGTGCAGCATATGTGTTCATACATTTCAATGCACCTGTATTGACAACATGATAAAGCTTAACATTTGCAAACACATACATGCTTGTGCGATACAGTTTTACAAATCGAATCTTGACATTGCCACACCTTTGCATATTAATAACATTTAATGAACTTTTCAGCAGTAATATTTTACATGAAGCAAAATCTTCAAAAAATGATATTATTAAAAAAAAGAGCCGAGCTAATAATAGGCCTTTGTGAGAATGCTTCGTTAACTGATGACAAACATCTGGCTATAATGAGACAATTTGATAAAATCATTGACACATTAAATAAAGCAAAATCTATTGATCTAAAAACTACAGAGGAGATTAGTATTAATAAAAAAGTTGAACATCAGGTGCGGCTTTTTTCAACAAAGAAGAAATCAACAACGAATAATGATCTTAAAAAGCCTACCCTAACAGAAAAATTTTTTATTAGGGATAGTTTGGTTAATAACATTAGTGTTAATATTCATACAAGATCTGACCATACATCACCTGATTTTATGTTAAGATAAGACAATGTATTACCTCAGTAGAAAGATGGTTTATTTAACGCTAAAGCTTATAAGGTTGGATTTTGTTCTTCTTTCTCTTGTTTGGGAGTAAAATCCGATGGAAACCACTCACAGAAATACATGTACAAATTACTGGAAATTACTACAATCCCAGCGATGTTGATGGAAAACCTACAAGTACGCGACTAATCTAGTTCTCACTTTGTTTTATCAGTGTTACAAGCGCTGGTAAGTTATTGTAATTTCGTCAAATCTGTCGGATTGAGTGTTCTTATATTAACAGTGCAGTATTTTAGTTTTACTTTTAGTGGAAGTACCAAAATAATCTGAATTTTCTACCTTGTTTTTTTACATATTTTAGTCGATTGACAGTGCAAATAAAATTCTCGACAAAATAAAATTAGTTTCTTTCTTAATTAATTTAGGTATTTATTGAGAATGTATATGGGTACATAACGTGTTCACTATTTGAAAAATAAAAATACAATTTTTGAAACCTCAAGCCTCTATTACTATTATTAAACACATTTCACTCGAGTAATTAATAATTTACAAATCAAATTAAAGAAATACCAGCAAACTACCTTTAAACTGCATATTGACACAAGTACGAAAGATACCTAGAATAGCGACAAGTTAGTACAAAATACCAAGTTGTTTACATACAAGAGCTAACATATATAGATAACATTCGTGTAAAGTTAATTTCCTTCATTGCACTAAATTTAACTTCTTTTTTATCTAAAGTTGGTTGCTTATAGAAACTGGTCTCTTATATTCAAATCATAAAATTTTCTTAAGTGGCCATACAAAGTTTTATTTTACGTAAATTCAGAACCACAATCTAGGCAAATATTCATTTTTTACTTCTCCTATATAAATAAGGAGATAAACAATCAATTTAACATTAACACAGACCTCATCCAATTTACGTAAACAAAAAAATTACGTAACCTCAATCTGTTTACAACTGTAATTACAGCCGCGTTATTTCTACCGCGAGACGCTCGTAACCCAACCAACCGCCCGACCGCCATTAATCATTGTCGCCCTGGCACTTCGATCTTCAGCGTGTACAGTTTCAAGGTAAGTATGAAATTTACAGTTACTATAATTAGACAGAATTATTTAGTCAGTTAATACAATTGTTTTAGATGGAAATTGAATATGAGGATTTGTTGGAGGAAGCTGGCCTATCTACCCTAAAGGAGCTTTTAAAAAGTAGGTACACATGCACATAGTAATCTTAAGTAATTGGTGTTACAATATCTAGTGACTAACCGCCTTAGGCATATTTATTTCGGTTCCATAATTTCCAAATGGTTAGTGGAACGATTTGTGTTGTTCAATGAATGCTTTATGTAATAACTGGAGCAGAAACTAATGTAGGTGTTATATTAGTTTTAGTTTTAATAAAGTAAAATTTTAAGTGCATACGTACACAATTATACACAAGTATCTTCCCATTAAAGAAGTGAGGTTAGTTAATCCTGTGATATATTAAATAATTATATTTATTTATTTATTTATTTATTTATTGATAAATCCACGGACACAAAGGTCCTTATACAAAATTAATAAAGAATAACAAAATAAAGGGCTATAAAATATAACTTAGTTATAAACTATAACAAAATGTATATAAGAATCAGTACCTATGCAGTAATTCACGAATAATAGGTTTAAAGCAACTTAAGCGATCAGAATTTCGCACAGTCTCATCAAGAGAATTCCACTTCCTACGCAGTCTAGGACAGGCAGAATAGAAAGCAAAATTAAATTTATGCGTTTGCTCCCGCAGTAAACGATGATGTCTAGTCGGATATGAATTAAGACTAAGGGCAAAATGCCCCACTGTAAATTCACAATTTAAGAAACCATTTAGAACCTTATAAACAAAGATAACATCAGAAATATCATGCATTGATTTTATGGTGGGCAAATTAAATTTAGAAGCCACAGGACCATAATTATGATCAAATGGTAACATAGGAGATCCACTCTTGAATGCCAGATATCTGAGTAACAAATGTTGAACTTTATCAAGTTTTACTGTATCACAAGCAGTATATGGCGTCCAAATAACAGAGGCTTACATAAGAATAGGCATGACCAAAGCACTATACAAAGAAATAACAGAGTTTGTAGATTTAAAGTCCTTAGTAGATCGAATAATAAAGCCTAGCATCCTAAGAGATCTAGTTATAACATAATCTAAATGCATATTAAAACTAAAATTGTATTGCAGAAAGATCCCAAGATCTTTTATAGAATTAGTGTTTTCTAAATCAATACCCAATATACTGTAATCGAAAGTAAGAGCAGAACGCCTAGTAAAGGACATAGTTTTACATTTCGCAATGTTTAACAACAAATCATTTTCGACTGACCATCTAACAACTTCATTAAGATCTGACTGCAAATTAATACAGTCAGTGGTATTACTTATATTACAATATAACTTGAGATCATCCGCATATAAAAGGATTTTAGAAAATTTTACTACATTGCAGACATCATTTATGAATAGTATGAACAAAAGCGGACCTAAATTTGAACCCTGCGGAACCCCAGAAGTAGCACGAATAGGACTTGATAAACACCCACCAATCTTCACTACTTGAACCCTATTTTCCAGGTAAGATTTAAACCAAGAGAGAAATTCATTTCTAATACCAAAACAAAATAATTTGTGAATAAGAAGACCATGATTAACGGTATCAAAAGCTTTGGCAAAATCTAGAAACAAAGCATCAACCTGTCCTTCCAATTCAAGAGACTCACATAAATTTGTGGTAAACTGAAGAGAGTTAGTCAGAGTAGATCTTCCCGCAATAAAACCATGTTGACTACTATTAATCAAAGGATAAACTAGACTAGTTAGTTTACTAACGATTATTGACTCAAAAAGCTTAGAGAAAGAGCCAAGCAGTGAAATGGGCCTATAATTCGAAATATCTTGTCTATCGCCAGACTTAAAAATCGGAGTAATATGCGCAAGTTTCAAGAAGTAGGAAAGACACCCAATTTGATAGATTTATTAAATAATACAAGAAGAGGCTTCTTCAATGAGGCAATACATTTCTTCAATAACCTAGTTGGTAATAAACCAGGACCTGTACTGTCACTTACGTTCATACTCTTAATACAATAGTCAATATCTTCAGAACTAATCAAAGGCACATCAAGTTCAGGACAACTATTCAAGAATGGAGCATTAAGATTCGGCGTTACCCTATAAACAGAACTGAAACAATCAGAGAACAGCTGAGCAATCTCAGACTCAGTACGACCATAACAACTATTAAGTCGCATAACAGCTGGAAAACTAGTAGAACATCTTTTTTTATTGACAAATGACCAGAATGACTTAATATTGCTTATAGAACTATTCTCAACCTTTAGTATAAAATCATTGTAATTTAATCTAGACAGTCTCAGACATTTTGCTCTTAACATCTTAAATTCGATAAAGTCATGAAGTTTACCAGAGGTTTTCCAGCGCCTATGTGCAATCTTCTTAGATACTAAATATTTACAAAGTTCAGCAGAAAACCAACTTGGATAGGAAAAAATACGTCTAGTTTTCAAAGGCACATTTCGACTTATAATATTATGGACTAGATCTTCAAAGCAAGCAACATCTAAATTTACATCATTAGAATTTAAGAGAGAGTCCCAGTCAACATTATCAAATTCAAGACTTAGTTTATCACAATCAGCATTGTAGAAATCAAAACTTTTAATTACGCTACGCAAATTAACAAAAGAGCCTGGCAAAATATCAATACCAAAGTAGCAAGGGACATGGTGAATATCAACCGGTAATATATACTCATCAGAAGAAATTACACTGATTTTAGCCAAAGTAGAAAATAGTAAATCCAAAGAATATGGCTTATTATTAGGTAAAGGAAAGTACTGCTTTAAACCAAAGGTATTCACCATATCACTCACCACTTCAACGGCAGACGCAGAACTAGGATTAAGATAACCTAAAATCTTGAACGAGCAATCCTCTTCATTTGTCCATATGACTTGCGGCAAATTATAATCTCCCAGCAAGATAACATCCATTTCATCATTAGTAAAAGAATTAAGTAGAGACTCCAAAGCAGCAGAATGAGTCTGATATACTTGTATAGAGGACATCGGAGGTATATAGGCTGCTCCAATAATCAATTTCTTGAAATTTAGATTAATCTTTACAAAGACCTGCTCACAGCAACTATCATCAACTTCACATAAAGCAGAATGAAAAGATTTGCTTACAGCAACAAGCACACCTCCACCCGCGTAAGGTTACTATGCTGAACAGACCTATCAGTTCTATATAGCACATAATTATCCAGGCCAATTTCACTATCCAGTACAGCATTATCCAACCAGGTCTCGGTGAAAACTATAACATCAGGCGAAATAGTCAGCTGACTTAAATTTACTTGTAATGTACGAAACTTATTCTTCAGACTCCTACAGTTCTGATAATAGATGACTAGATTAGATTTATCAACATGAACTAGTTTTTTGTCTGTGACTGAGAAGTAATACTGCTCTTTTGAACAACAGTGGGAACGTTATCCAAATACTTGACCACAAGGTCAACTTCCCAGCAGACGATCTTGTCCTAAGTTCAGAGAGCATTAGCATATTGCTGCTGCTGAGATTTCGTCTTATCAAACGATACTCTGATTGGGTGCTTCAATTTAAACCTGTTCCTGAAAACAATAGAAACATCTCTAGAGCTGTTAAGCGTTACAATAACAGGTCTAGTCTTATTATTATTGTTAACATTAAGCCGCCCAATTCTCTTAACTTTAATATCACAAAGTTCAATACCAATGGGCTCCAATACAGTTTTCACAAGATTAATGTCATCAATTGCATTACCATTACTTGACTCCTGAAGGTTGAAAAGAATGACATTACATGAACGTGAGATACGATCTTGAAATTCAGAGAACATCTTCTCAGTATTATTAGTGGAGCAGGGATTTGCAGATTCCAGTTAAGATATTCTCAGCTGTAGGGTTTCAACTTTGCACTGTAGACGAGGCAGCTCTTCTAGTGATTTCACAATACCATCAATATGAGACTTGACATCTGCTAATTCAGTCTGGAGTGTTGACAAAATTCCACAAGATGCTTTAATATCTTTAAGGTCAGCAGACAGAGAGTGAACATCAACAAAATTGTTTCCTCTGCCATTAGAATGGCAATTTATACATTTATAGACCATCATCTGCTTCTTCTTTAGGTCCAAAACTTTTGTTTCAGAAGCAGATAGACCTGCACAACCAATGTGGCATGAAATAAATTTGAACAAACGGAGCATGGTACAATATATGAAGAAGCATTGAATGGAATTTTACAAGCTATACAAATAGACATGATTATAAAGTAAGAGCACTAAAGGAGACTTCACTGTAGCAGATATGATATTATCAAACATATGTCTGATATAATAATAATAATAATCAACTCAACACTAGGCTAGCCACATTAGATTTAAAGTTTACTTTAGGAAAATAAACTAACCAGCAATTAAATAACCTAAGATAACTAACATTCTCCAAATCCTTTCAATTGCCTAATCATTTTCCTACAAGTTTGATGTTGATGTTATATATTTTAGTTCTCCTGAGCAGATGAGATAAAATAAATTGTGTGCTCTTAAAACTAAATAAATATGTAGTATTTCCGGAAATTAAGTAAGTACTGTGTGTTCATGTGATTACCATAAACTTCAATAATAGCATTGTGAAGGATTTGTACTTTTTATATAATTCCAAGGAATTATGAAACAAGCAGGTATATATTATAACAACATATTTACTGTGTTATTCACAGATGAGGTTTTTCTAAAACTTCAGCACTATTTTGTAAAGCTCAACAGTCTTACATTTGAGGTTACGCAGATTTCTAATGGCCTTGCTGTTGAAGATAATATACTAAACTAAAAAAATGTTATTGATAAATTAAATGATTTTTTAGTGATGGGCACTATCGATAGTTATGTATCAATCGATAGTTAAACTATCAATGGTACTCCCAATAATCTGCAAAGTTATTGTTTAGTTTAAATGAGATACATTGTTAATCAATTTATCGGTGGACTTAATAATAATTTGTAAACCATAGTATACTGTTAGTTAATGTTAATGCTTGATAGTTTTTAAATTATAGTAATATTGATTATTGACGCATTAACCATTAAAGAGAAACCCGGGACTCGACTAAAGTCACTGCCGACTGTCGGTTATGCAATGCACGAGCATACATGTCCCATTTTCATACATATTTTCTATGTAATTCACTGCAGTGAAAGTGAAAAATAGGTATCGTGTTAGAACATAGCGCTTTAATAGTAAATAGTGATATAGTCTAAGCCGTCGATGGTTCAAGATATTATCAACAGTACACTACAATCGTAAGTTATCGATAAAAATTTATTCATTAAAAAAATGATTCAATAGCAACTATCGACAGTACAAACTATCAATTGCTTCTTGATAGACTATCAATTGTGCTCATCACTAGTTCTTCCATGTGGGTAGTTCATAGTGCTAAATAAAATTCTGTTACAGAACACTTTCTTTTCAAATAATATTATGTAGTCGCCATCATTATTTAGTACTGTAAACGTTCATATTAGTTTTTACAACAAATTTTAAGTTTTTTAAAAATGAAGGGATATAGAGTATATTCTAATAGCTTAACACTTGAAGAATTTTTTACACAGCTAAGCATGCCTTTCTTTTTTCTAATCGACCTTATACGTGAGGAGAGCCTGTTATATAATAAATGGAGCAGCAAGTGATTGGTATGGCATGTAAGTATGTAAGTATGGTATGTAAGGATAAATTCTTTTTCTGAATGTATATTGTTTTATTATGTGCTTTGTTTTTAATTTGTTTAAAACTAGTGATATTAGCTTTTACGCCTAAAATTAAAAATTTAATTTTTAATATTCATCTTGCGCACGTGCAAATGTGAAGTCGTTCAAATCATAATTTCTTCCAATCTAATAGTCCAAATTTGCTAAAATTTGTAGGATAGTTGGGAATTTACCCTTAAATGATCCCAAATGAATTTTATCTTGATCGGATTATTAATAACCATTGTGCAAGTGCAAGAATAAAATCCTTACAGCATGCATATCTTCCACAATTTCCATCCAATTTTGACAAAATTTTGTAGGGATTATGTGGATTAGGTCTAGATGGTTCCCCATAGATTTCCGTGCTGTCAGATTAATGATGCATCTTGCAAATGCACAAGTGTGAAATTTTTTAAACAGCAACTTCGCACTATCTAATAGTCAAAAGTACATATTGTAGCCTCTTTTCTGCTTCCGATTCTACATTTGCACACACTCGAGGAAGCTACGTGGCACACCTTCTTGGCAGATGTTTTCTTGTTATTGCATGCATTTATAAACTAGTAAAGAACTATATCGCATCAACCAAATGATTTGGTTTTGCCCCATTCATGTAGTGCTTGCAAGATCTTTAAATTTTTACAGGTTGATGGCACACGATTAATTTAATTATTACTGCTGCCATATCCCTCACACAGATTTTATACATGCCAAAAAAAAGTTGATACGATTTTGGCTGCAAGTGGTCTTGTTTCATACTTATTAAAAATTAATAAATTCTGTAATCTTAAGGTCAACGAATAAATTTGCATTTGTGCGGATTATGTATTGTATTGCAATTTAAACACCGTGCTGCTACAGATTTTACACAAGTGTTAGTAATTGAAATAATTTATTTAATTTTGTGGCCGGCAGTCTCACTGAAGTTATAAAACACCATAGATTATAGTAATCAATCATTATAGTTATTATACCTTGCTTGTCCTTTATGTTAATAGTATGGGAAAACATCATAGTTTATAATCAACCTACTATTTTCAATGCTTATCTTAATATCTTAGAAATATAGTTTAAAACTCGTTTAGTAAACTTAACTTTAATATATACAGACGATGACATCGATTTGGAAATTGCCAAAAATTTAACAACAGCAGAAATTAAAGAACTTATTCCCTCAATAGGCTTGAGAAAGAAATTCGTAAATATGATTATAAATATAAAGCAAAATGAATCTTTGCAAAGTACACCTGAAGTATATGAATATGCAGGACAGAATATTTTGATGGAGATAGCCAACACATCTTATTCGGATCCAGCTTCACCATCAACATCTAATTCTGCACTCTCGGGGGCATCTTTCGATCAGATGGCCATATTAGTTGGTGTTGAAAATGCTCCAGCTGCCATTTTGCCAGAGTTTGATCTTAAAATACTTTTAGAAACAACTCCATTAGGCATGACAATATTGAATTATTATCAGAGCACTTCTCGGCTTAACAATTCTAAGACAACTTTTAGTTGAAATTATCGTTAAAAGAATCTTTAATTTCATAGTTAAACATCGAATGACTCATAGCGAGTATAATATATTAGCAGCCAAAATATGTATACTGTTTTCAAACGAGTGTGCAGATACGTATTATGTACCAGCTACATCTAAAAAGCATTCTATTACAAATAAGCCCATTGTTGCCAAAGGAAAGCTGATGGATAAAGTGAGAAATATTCTTAGACAAAACACAGAGTTTTCCCTGAACAAAAAGGTAGACAAAACACAGAAGATATTCACTGATAATTTTAAATTGGAAAAGACATGGCTGGATGTGCGTAATGAACCGTGGAGCGAGGTCTTGGAAAAATGGACTTCTACATACGGCATGAGAAGGTATTGTGATTTTAAAACAGTCAAGGAGTTTTTTGAAAAATGGCCCATCTTAAAAATCATCGAGCAAATGTTCTTGTATGTTTTTTTGTTAATTGTTAATTGTATTACAAAGATATTATTTGCAGATTGATGTGGATTATGATTTAATGTATCCTGAGTCTGGGACAAACATTTTCGTGAATTGGTTTCCAGTTATAGAAAACCTGATTAACTTGAAAAAGGATAGTGTTAGGGATCAGGAAGCATTTAATCTTTTAGAACTGTTGCAACAAAGTGAATACTCTGAAAGCAAGTTATATAAAAATTGCAATATTGTGCTGTAAGATATCTATGTAGTTGCATTCTTTTTAGACACGAAAGTGATTATTCATTTGTATTTATTACCCCATTTCATACTACCCAAAGCAAGAATAAAACTACCGAATCATAAGGATTGGAAATTTTCAACTGCAGAAGTAATTGAAAGTATGATACTAAAAGCAAATATAACTCATTTTGCTTTAATAATTATTCAACTATTCTGTACCAAGTTTTGCTTATATAGCAAATCTGACAAATAATAATTGAATTAATGAAATTGTAGACCAAGGTGAATTTTAACGGCTAGAGGTTGTGAATTTCACCTAGCTTGTTTCCTAAGTGTACCTTATTTGACAGGTCTTATTCACCTCTGCACCAGAGGCGTGTTTTTGATGGAAACTAGGGAAGCACAGCTTCTATCAAAAAATCTATAAAATAAATTTATATTGGAAGTAAAATCATAAGCAGCTTACAATACATAATGCAAGTTGCATTGCCGTAACTATAAACAGAGGGTGTCGAGCTTCGTTGACTTGTACATTTAATTGAATTAAGGTATTTTAAGAGTATTTTATACTTTTAGTGTTAAATTTACATTTATACAGGGTGAGTCACGGATAACGCCACGGAGTTTTATAGCAAAACGGTGTATTTTTAAAAATTTTCATTATGCAGGCCAGAAAGGACTACATTTTAAAAATATTTTGAAATCTACAGGGTGTCCCACAAAAAATATAACTTTGATATGTAACTTTTTTTGTAGGACACCCTGTAGATTTTGACATATTTTTAAAATGTAGCTCTTTCCAACCTGCATAGGCCTGCCATAAAGAGCATTTTTAAAAATACACCGTTCGCTATAAAACTCCGTGTCATTCCTCGTGACTCGCCCTATATATGTACTTTGGGCTTTTTAATTATATATTAATATACTATATACGTGAATAGCGCCTCTTAGTCAATTTAAACTTAAAATACAGTTTACGTTTCACGAATTTAACACTGTTGTATGCTGTATTTCGATAGCTTACACCTAAATACCTATTTAGTTATTGACTTGCAAACAGTTCATAAATAATCTAAATTCCCTGAAGTTAAATGATAATAGTTTAAGTGTATGACATTAAATAAGCTGCTTGTTTGTAGCATATTTTATGACAATTAATTGGTTTAATCAATGCTTGTGTATGTTTATTTATTACCTACGTACAGTTTTTGCATTTTAACATTTTAATTCTGACAACAAGTAACTATTTTACTTGACAGTTATTCTGTAAAATTTGTTCAATACAGCACAGTTGTAGTTACCTACTTATTAAGCTCTGCAGGGAAAGAAACAAAACTTTTAAATATAGAGGTTGTAAGCTGTGAGCAAGCAGAGTACAAGTGAAGCATCGGAGCGCATAGTCGTCATAAGCTAATGGTTAATTTAGGTTCGTGTTTTAAACATATATGGACTAAAAAATAAGGCAATATTTAATTTATCCTTATTGTTAGTGTTATTTGATAATATTCTTGTATAAATGTAGCTATGTAGAAGACTATAAAATATTTAAATTCTGCAGAAACGTCCAATCTCTGGCATGAATTGGTGTAATTGTAATCTTTGGACAGATAGATTGAAAATGAAATGGATGGAACAGGTTCATCAATGTCTACATCTCAGCGCAGTAAATGTGAATGTATTGTGTGCAATTTAATACTAAATGAACTTAGACATTATTGATGAATTTTCCAAAAAAAAATAGAAGAATTCCTCTTAATAAAGTTCAATTTATTATAGCTTTCCTTATTATAAATTCCACGCCATGCCACTGCTCTGCATTAGGTGGAGTTTGGTACAACCGCCATTGTTTTAATTTAAATTAATATGAAATAGATACTTTGCTTGAAGTATATGAGTAAAGAAAAGTGGTTGGATTATATCAAATTTTTGGTGTGCAACTTTGACATATCTTAACGTTTTGAGGTCTAGAGATTCTAAAAAGTGGTTTTGACCCTGACATGCAGTTGATACTTTCAAACAATTAATGGCTTTTTATTGAGACTAAAATGTAGCTAGTAAATGCGAAATGAAGTTTCATGTTCTTTTCTCTTTTAATATATGTATGTACTTTTGTAGGTGCCTGGTGACATACAGTTGTCTATGCAACAATATAAAGAAAAAATGTACTCAAAAGAACAGAGTGTACAACCGTATATTCTATTTGAAGGAAGTATACAGGACGTGTGAAATATATATGTTGTTGTAGATAAACTACAATATAAATGTGATAGTTTGTTAAAAGCAATTGATTTAACATTTAAAATATTTCACATATGCAAAGCATGCTATCATAAACAATCAAAGTATCTGTGGTTATTGATCCAAAAAACTATATATAAGTTTTCAACGCCGCAGGATGCAGCAATCCCTTATATGTTTGATATTATCAATTCATTGCTGTAAATGTTCTTGATAAAACATTGTATAATATAAAATCACTAATTCATGCTTATTTTTCTTTGTTTTTGAAGATGCTGTATGTTGAATCAGTTCATTTAGAGTAATTGTATTTTAGTTTTTGTTCATTCATTAATTAATTACGCTCTTAGTATTGATTGATCATTTTTATTTTGTATACTAAATATAATTAGAAATGAAGTGTGCAATATGCTATGAGACATATACTAACCCAAATACATATATTGCACATTTAACATTGAACCATGGGATTTCCGATAGATACACTTGTATTGAAACTGAATGTAACAGATGCATTTAAAAAGCATCTTGTTGCAAACCATTTGAATGATTTCTTGTATTCAACGTCTAAATGTGCCGAAGCTAATGTTGAACCAGAACACCCAGTGCCTGTAGATATCGAGGTTAATTGTCCCAAAGTAAAAAGAACTAAACAGAACCTGGAAAATAATGAAACTTATAGCAGTACTGGTCAAACAAGCGACAATTTATTCCAATCATTCATTAAATTATTGGAATCAAGTGTGGATATTTTTATAGCATCGTTATATAAACTACTTACTTTAAATCGTTCATTAATACAAGAGATTATAACAGCAGCATCAAAAATTCTTTCATCTGGAATAATTAAAATACTTAAACATGCAATACTTAATGGAAACGTTAAGGATACTATTTCAATGTTACATTATTTTGAAAATGCTTTTAAAAATTTTGATACCGATCATAAACGCGTCAAACATTTTGAAAATAGCAAATGTTTCATTAAACCTATTCCATTTGATTTTGGTTTTGTGGAAGATTCTACCACAAAGAAAGGTAACGTTTGACTTGTTTTAAAACAACATTTTGGATACTTTGTACCTATTAGTACTCAGTTAATAGCCATTTTAGAACTGCCACATGTTTATAAGAAAATGATAGAATACAAAGATAGAATTATGTCAGGGATGGTGGAACATAATGATTATTTTGTGAATATTATGCAAGCTAAACTATGGCAAGACCAGATGCAATCTTCTGCTGGAAAAAATATTTTTCCTCTAATACTTTATTTTGATGATTTTGAAGTCTGTAATCCTCTAGGTAGTCATGCTGGAGTTTATAAACAAAGTGCTGTATACTTTTCTGTTCCATCTTTTCCTCCACAGTATAACAGTAGGCTAGAGAATATTTTCTTACTTATGTTGTTCCATAGTAATGATCGTATATTATTTGGAAATAGAGCAACCTTTGATATTTTGGTCAAGGAGTTGCAATTATTAGAAACTCAAAGTATTACAATTAAGATAAATGAAACAAATGTGGTGCTTTATTTTGCATGATAGTGATTTGTGGGGATAATTTAGGTCTACATTCGTTGTTCGAACACGCTGAATTATTTTCTGCTAACTATTTTTGTAGATTTTGCAAATTAAGTAAAGATGAAATGCAAGTTGTATGTGTTGAGAAGGCGGCTCCGTGGTGTAGTGGTATGTGTGTGACTACTACGCCCAAGGTCCCGGGTTCGAATCCCGACACGGTCCGCTTGAAAAATGTTAGGCGAGCATTTTTCACAAAAATACACCCTCGTTCGGATGAGAGGTAAAATGGAGGTCCCGTGTGTGAGTGTTGTCACGCACGTTAAAGATCCCTACCTTGCTTGGAACAGCAAGGGTTCGGCAAAATTCAAAATTTTTCAGGTAACAAAAACTCGCTTCCTGGCCAATGTAGTACCTTCGGGTGGAGCATTGGAAAATCACATGTAATGTATGTGTTGAGAACAAAGATTTCTTGAGAACTGTAAATGAGTATATTACATTTGTGCAAGACAAATCTTATGGAGTGAAAGAACAATGTGTGTTTCATTGTTGGCCAAATTTTCACATTTATGAAAATCTATCTTGCGATATTATGCATGATATTTTTAAAGGTGTACATAGATATGCTATGGCAGTAGTTATACGAAGTTTAATTTCAAATAATCACTTTACTCTAGAGATTTTAAATGAAAGAATAAAGTATTTTAACTACAGTTATTTAGAGAAAAATAAACCACCACCTATTAACAAAGAACATTTAAGAAATGATCGTATAATTCTTTCTTCTTCTGCTGTCTTTGGTTTTAAATTTCAAATTTATTGTAGGTGATCTTGTTCCAATGGACATCGGAATTTGGAAGTTTTATCTCATTTTATTAGAAGTCGCTGAAACTGCAATATCTGCAAGTATATCGAAACCATTAATTGAGGTATTTAAAACTCTTGTTGAAGAACTAAATTATTTGTATATTAACATTTTCAAACAACATTTGAAGCCAAAATTTCATTTTCTTTTACAATATCCAAGAATCATGGAACTTATAGGACCACTGCGTTACGTACAGTCTATTCGATTTGAAGCTAATCATAAATAATTTAAAACAAGTGCTCATGTTGTATCAAGTCGAAAAAATATTTCTTTGACACTTGCATTTCGGATTCAATTAAAACTATGTCATAGACTGTTAACACTTAAAGGCTTAGATGACATGCATGCAATGGGTCCTCTGTATGATTTTCCACATTATAAACTAAACTCTACAATAATTGAAGTGTTTTCCCATGAAACTCTATGTTGCACCAATTGGTATGAGTATAATGGTATAAAATACACTAACCAAAGTGTTCTAGTTTTCGATGTTACTAGTGACACACCCCATTTTTTAAAAATAGAACATATCACTTTAGCAGATACTATGCTCTATTTTTTAGTTTCAACTTTGGTAACAAAATATTTCAATTTGCATTTGAGATTATTTGAAGTTGAAAGGAGTTTTGTAGAGTTAAAATTAGTTGACTTTTGCAGTTTTAAAAATGTTAAACCTACATTTATTTATAATTCTCCTAATGGGTTACAGTATGTCTCGTTAGCAAAAGTAGTTTAAAGTCATTTGCTTGTTTTAATGTATATAATTTTTCTTATGGTTTTTATTAAAAGAATACATTGTTCAAATTATTTGCTTATAAATTATTTCTTCAAAACACTTGTAACTAAAGGGAGTATGGATATGAACTTAAAATAGGAAAGTTAGAACTAACTGGTGTTTTTGGTAACGAGAGTATATTTCCATATTTCATATTTGCAAGCGGATTGATGTATTATGACTGAAAAGTGTACTATTTAACTGGAGTTAAGTGTAAGTTAGCAGAGTGAATTAAATTAATCAAAGAGTTAGCACAATCGCGCATTATTTTTGACATTGTCCTTTAAGCTGAGTATATAAATTTATGCATTCAAACCATTGGACTCGCTTGGATTAATAACAATGTGTGATTATTTTAAAAACGAAATTAATTCGGCTGAATACAATATTTTGTTGATTTTACAAATAAGTATTTGGAAATAATAAAATAAAATTTTTGGAAATACCAGGGGCATTATTAAGTCAATTAAACTGGATGTTTCATTTGAGAAGGCCAAATGTCAACTCAACAAAGGATTTTTTTGAGTTAACAAAATTAAATGTATTATTTCTATTTAGGTGCTATCTTAAAATGAAGTAGGCAAATACTTCAATTAATAAAAATGTTTGGTTATTTTAAAAATTAAATTCATTTAATTCAACAAAACTGTTTTGTCGATTTCATGAATACCTAAATTAGCTAGAATAAACAAGTATGTTGAAATAAGAAACAACATAATCAAACAATAAAATGTGTTTTTCTTTTTAACAAAGCGAAATTTCTACCTAACAAAATATTTTGTTAAACCAGCAAAATTAGGTGTGGTAATTCAATGTAATAACTATGTTAGAATGAATTGTGCAAAGTGTTAAATGGAAAGAATTGAGTGTTGTAATAAAATTACAAGATGCTTAATGAACAATATATTTTGTTGAGTGAATCCTTATTTATTTGTTTTAAATAAATTTATTTGTACCTTTAACAAAAATATTTATTTGTGGGAAAATCAATATTTCCCTGTGGCTATGTGACACTGTAATTTATTTGGACCAAATAAAATTTTGTTCAATTAAGCATTTTTTTTCTCTGTGTACATGTATTGAGTAAAGGTCATTAATATATACTAAAAATAGTGTAGGTCCCAGTACCGTTCCTTGCGGAACACCAAGCGAATTAAGCCTTCCCCACTGATTCATTATTGACTTTCACCCTTTGAGTGTAATTGTTTAAATAATTTTTTAAAAGCATTAATGGAATTCCTTGAATACTCATATGTTGCAATTTGGTTAGTAATATGTCATGCTGTACAGTGTCGAAAGCTTTTGCCAGATCGAGAAAAACATCTAACTTCTTTTTATTGTGATCTAAACCTTCTATAATATTATCAACTAATTCATATATAACTATATTAGTAGACATGTTGCTTCTAAATCCATACTGGGAACTTGATAGTAGGTTATGTTTTTCAAAGAAAGATAATAATCTAACATTAATTATTTTTTCAAATATTTTTGCGGTATTACTAATAAGAGAAATAAGACGATAATTGGAAATAATATTTCGCGCAGAAGCTTTATGAAAATTGGTATAACAGTTGCATGTTTTGAAAGGTCTGGAAAAATTCCTTTGGATATAGTTAGATTAATTATGTATTGGAGTGGCCCGAGTATATAATAAATAAATATATATATATATATATATATATATATATATATATATATATATATGTTTTAAAATTTTACTGAAAATATTACCAGGACACGAGGATGTATTGTTCTTAAGAGAATTGATAAAATCTTCAATTTCTTGTTTAGTAGTTGGAGGCAGGTATAGTGAGCGGGTAACTGGTTTTTGTTTAGTGAAATTATTATGTATATTGTGTAAATTACTTATTTTACTGGCCAAGTTTTAACCTACAGTTAAATAGAAACATTCACTTCCACATAAAACTTGCAACCGTCCACAAATCTTAAAATTTCACCACACAAACAAGCTCCAACAGCCACCGTTTTCCTGTAATATTATAATGTACGTTCAAAATTCCTTGTAATTTCACTAACAGCCACGATTTCTTAAAACATTTCCTTGAAAATCCAACTAACGCTCCTAACCCACACTCTTACTCAACTTGTTTTCCCATATTCAAAACATCTCTCATCAATTACGTTGTGTATATTTAACTCCCAACTGACAAAGTTAACATTTAATACTCCCCTAATGCAACATGTGTACTATATATCTCACTCTAACCAACGTCCAAAAATCACTTCTCTCTTACTTTGTGTTCATAACACGTGTTATTCTTATCTCATTCTAACATACATGCTAAAGCAACTATCCTTTATTTCGTCTGCCTTCCCCGTTGTCAACAAACGTTAAGCATTCAATCTATGCCTATCTCACTTGTACCTATCCTATCTAATACTCCCTCTTTGTTTTCTGGTTGACAAGTTGGATTTGTAACTGCCAAAATTATTTATCCATTCCATCTATAAATCTATTTAATTGACAGTGATAACCAATACTACCAGGAATTTGCTGTTGTTTGTTCAACGTTATCTATGATATATTAAGACGGTTACATTGGTTTATTTAATGTTAGTAGGAAAACTTTCGACAAACAGCTTCAAACTTTTAACAAATGTAATACGCAGAAACTAAAATGGTTTCAAATGCTAAAGCATTTTGACATTATACATCCACCTTTGCTATAATTAAATATGAAGGTTTAAATTGTTTTACGATATAAAATTTAGATGTTCGCTTCTTTCTCTACATATTCCTGTACTTAAATACGATTGTTAAAATGTTTATAACCATCAAGTTTGAAAATGCTATCTTATATATGCTATACCTTATGAATATTTACATCTGCAAGATTATAAAAATTTAACTTTTGGCTTCCTAAAATATTACGGTAGAATTATTGATTTCTACACTAACGATTTGAAAAACGTTTTCAAATTGTACTTTGTTGTTTTTACATGCTAAATAACGAAATAAATTGCAAAATGAATACTAATACTCTTATATCCCCCAAATATCACGGTATCTATACAAGGCGTGTTTTTAAGTAAGTACCGTGTTTTGAAATTCTGCCACTGCAGCGTTGCGGTTGGTGTTTAGCAAATGCACACTGTGTACCTACATCTGTTGGCTAGCCACAGATGCCATTGCAGCAACAATCAGTCATTTATAATTTGCTTATGTGTATTTACAATTCCTTCAATGATTGAGAATCCCGCTGACTATGAAATATGCGCTGTTAATCGTTTTCTTACTGCTAGAGGCGTGAAAGCAGTTGAAATTCACGATTTGTGAAGTGTACGGAGAAAACATTATGAGTGATTGGATGGTACGCAAATGGCTAAGACTTTTCAAAGATGACCGAAAGAATGTTCATGATGAGGAATGAAGTGGGCGACCCTCAGTGATCACTGACGAATCGGTGCAAAAAGTTGACAAGAAAGTGACAGAATAGATGCTTAACGATTTCTTCATTATCAGAGACGTTTCCTCAAGTTTCAAGAAGCGTTATCTACGAAATCGTTACGGCACGCTGTCAAATCAGGCGGTAAACTTCTATGAGGACGGATATAAAAGCTTGTTGTTCAATATGACAAAAACCTTAATATTATTGACAGTTATGTGGAAAAGTAAATAAAAGTGTGGTCTTTCATGTAAAAATAAAAACGTTACAAAAAGTTTACTTGTTATTTTTACATATCAAAACAGTACTTACTTAAAAAACATGCCTTGTATACACGGAAAGAAAAAAAATACAAAATTTCATCAAAATCCGAGAGGTGGCTCACTTCAGCAATACTGTCCCATTTTGGCTCGAAATCTCTGGCAGACTAATGGAAATCCCTCGCAGTCGCATTAAAATTGTCCAAAATAGCAAAAATCGCACAAAAGTCGCCCTGTAGTCTTTAGAAACCGCCCGCAGACTCCAGAAATTTTTTAAAGACTAGAAAACACCGCAGCCTCCAGAAATCGTCCACAATTTTTAGAAATCCCTGAAAACTAATTTCGACTTCCAATTTCCTTTTATGACAATTCTACAGAACCCTTAAGATTAAATCGCCCAAATATAATATTGGATCAGTATTCGAAATTTTCAGGAAATCAATAAGCTAAATACGAAAGCAGTTAAAACAGGGGCTGATTCGAGCTTGAAACAACAGGCTAGCCGATCTGAATATTTTGTTATTTTTATTTGTGAATATTTAGTGTATATTTCTAATTTGAATAATTTACAAATTGCTTTCATAAAAATTTTATGTGAGGGTCAACAAAGATCGTATTTTATAAACGTTATAAATTACGTAAATTTTATAGGAAGTTTAATGGACGTTGATGGGGCTTCAGATAATAATAATAATAAGGGTGATTTTTGCTGTATTTTTGATTAATCTTTGGAATGATAATTATTAAAAGAATTTTATTTCAATTATTAAAAGGAAATTCTATTTAGAGAATTCTTAAGCATTCCATAAATTGTAAATATTTTTGAGAATATTATAGTAATTGTGCTTAATGGTGTTTTGACTTAAAGAAACAGGAAGTAGAGATAAAAAAAATTTAAAGGTTTTGTTGTCGTATTGTCGCAAGCTCCGTGCGTGATTAAAACTGAGCTAGTCGCGGTATTAAAAATGAAAATCAAAATTAAAAATTAGAATTGATAAAAAGAAAATTTTAACTTTTTTATTTCACAAAAAGAAGAGTTATTGCAATGATATCACATCAACGTTAGATTATAGTAATTGTGCTTAATGGTGCTTTGACTTAAAGAAACAGAAGGTAGAGGTAAAAAGAAAATTTAAAGGTTTTGTTGTCATATTGTCGCAAGCGCCGTGCATGATTAAAACTGAGCTAGTCACGGTATTAAAAATTAAAATTAAAAACTAAAATTGATTGATAGGAAACCTCTTTTATAAAGTGATAACAGATTCCTTCTGTCAAAAAGTTTTAAACAAGATGCCTATGACACGTTTTAAATACATCTTCCTATAATTAACATTATATAAATTACAATAGGGGTTGCAAATTTTAAATGAATAATCATTAAGACATCAATGCATTTTGGAGAAATCATGAAGGTTGTATACCTTTACTAACTCCTCTGGATCGGAAATAATTTTTGCCTTCGATATAAGTGTAGTATAACAACCATAGAACGCTCAAATCATTAACAAAACCAAGACTCGGATAGCAAATACATTTATTTTATAAAGCATTAAAATCAATTGTTTATTAGTGACGAATCCTCAGTTTGCAGTAACTGAATGCTTATCATAACAAATGCTAAAACTATATACATATTATACTTGCTTGCTTCACTTTTCTAATTTGCATAATATACACACACAAAAAAAACTAGTAATAATTAAGAAGACAGCGGTCGCCCGTGCGAACCGCATGGAAAACGGAACGTGAACTGTGAACCTTGGTTGTATAGTGTTGTAACGGGGGTGACCGCTGTAGGAAGGGATGATAGAAACATACAAGCAGGGGCGTATCGTGTGAGTTGAAACCGAACACATTTAATGATACCCAATTAATAATATCATTTCCAAAAATGCTTAATTTTTTCAATTTTCCGAAATTTTCAATAAATATTCGCCGATATTCCCTGCGATTTCATTAAGATGTAACGGTTTCAATAAAACCTTTCCAAATAAAATAAAACATCAATATTACAATATAATTGCATAATTCCTTAGGATAAGTTCAATGAAATCCTATGTATGGCAACAGCTTGTCAACTTATACATATGCTAATAAAAACCGAGCATAAGGTTCAAAATAGTATCTTTTTCTTGAAAGCAGCAAAACCACGTGGTTAAAATAAGAAAAGATAATCCTTATCTTGCAACTCTAAACACCTACAATGAGACCTGCAAACAAAACACCTGTAAATTCCAAGATGATCCCTTCGCCCTTTCAATTAAGACCCCGTAAATCTGTATCAACGATTTAAACATTTTATTAACATGTATCTAACGGTTTTTGTTAAAATGCTGCATGATTGCAGCTTTTCAATTTATACAAACGCCCATAAAATCAGCGAGTATAAGGTTCAAAATTACATCTTTTACTTTAAAGCAGCAAAACAAGTAATAAAAGGAGAGAAAAATTCCTAGATCTCTGCACACTAAACACCTGCAATCCAAGATGATCCTTTCTCCCTCTATTTTTAGGACCCCCGCAAATCTGTATCAACGAATTAAACAATAACCAATAATTGCCGCTTCTACACCTCCACCTCGACCTCCTCTAATTAGCTATCGCAATTTTTTCATGAAAGGGATTTTTGGGCGCGTCCGAGGGCGCATCTTAGTATTTAATTTATTACTTCGAAAGTTATACCGGATGAAAAATCATCAATTAGTTTCGTTTAGTTGAGTGTTTAGTTATATTTGGTTATTTTACATTATTAAAAGTGCGTTTGAAGAAGATAATATAAAGTCTATTCTTACTATTGTTGCTTTGCATGTTCTAACTGTTCCAAATTTAGTGTTTATTAACGTAAAATTAGAAAAGATGATGCTGTTATTCGCTTTTTGCACTTTTTAAGAAATATGAAAATAAAAAACGACTTGAATTTTTTAAGTGATAAGATTTTTTACATAAATTTTATAGCTCGCTTTATAGGTTTTGTGTTTTAAAATTTTGTATAACCATATTGCTTCTCTTATGCATACTTTACTGTTATAGGTAGCTTGAAATATGCCTAATAAAAGATTCGTGGATTCTAAACAAAAAAATTTGGAAATATTATCTTCATTAAATATAGAAGAATTTCCACCTTATATGATAAAATTCTTAGCCTACACAGGATTTAACAATTTTAAATCGTAAAACTTATTCAACAAAACAGATTTAAATAAAGTTGAAGTCTTTGCAAAATACACTTAATCAAAGCATTTGAATAGTGAAGAAAACGATGAGTTTTTTGGAATATTTGCAACAGATGTTTTTCATTTTACATTGTCGAAGGAGATAAAAAATTACTAAATCTACTTGTTGAAGGTTGTAAATATTATTTACAAACCAATTAAAATATAAATACCAAAAAATGCAAATTAAGTCGAGATGAACATGAAAATAGAAAAATACAAAATGCAAAACCACTACATCAACTCGTGTAAATGCCGAATCTAAATCCTGGGACTTCAGTTGAGTTAAGTGAAAGATATCAAAATAGAGAAAACTGTACAGAAAAGAAAAATCGGATCATTGAACATAATAAAAGTATTGTGAAAAGTATCAAATAAATTGTTTAAATACTCTTAATAAGGAAGTAAAGGAAAGTACAATTAATTTAATAGAAAACACTCATGTTGAATTAGAGTCTAATTGCGCATACGTGCAATGTGTAAAATGTAATTTTAAATCTAGAGCTTACTGTCAGCAGGAAAATGGTAGATTCAAGTGGGTTTTATCCAATATAAATAGACACTTTAAACACACTTTAAAGATAGTACAGGTTCAGTTGTTCGCAAGAACAAAAAATATCAAGCTAAAAACACAATTATTCCGTTTCTTAAAAATGCCAAAGCCTTTGAGAGAAATTCTCAAATTACTTCAGATTCGGATTTGCTAGAAGTTAGTTATGCACATCCAAAAGCTTGCCGCGAACAAACAAGTACTTATCAAATATTGGATAACCAGCCAAAAAATGTTTGTAATACTATTGTAAGGATAGTGATCAGTTAGTCATTGCGAAAAGTGCAGTAGCTCCAGGCACAAGAAAACCAATTCACAAAAATTATCGATACAGATAAGGATTTATCTAGGGCCGTATTAAGCTATTGTGGGGCCCGGGGCTAAGCAATTGAAAGGGGCCCTTTAATTAAACAAAGATATAATAATAACATTTATTATATTCTGTAGTATGTATACTATCCGAGATACTTCCTATTATTTGATTATAATTTTACAGTAAAAATTCTCAAAACGCAATTAGAAATTGGTATAGCTAAATAAATTTGCAAAAGAGTGTATACGTTAGGGAAAGGGCCAATCAGTTGATGTTTTAAGATATACTTTAAACACTGAAGGGAGTCATTTAGTTTAACAGACTCTACCTTGGAATTTGCAAGTAGTTCACAAAAAAATACCAAGTTCACTAAGTTAATATTGATATCATCTTTATACACGTTGTTGATTTTCACTGAAAATTACAATTTCGGTTCTTGATAAGTTTGAATTAAGTTTTGAAATTAATCCAAATAAATTAACATTATTTGTGTAAGCATCACACCGTCGTTGTAATTTGACCACGAGTTTGTCAATTATAAGTATAAAAGTTTGTGTTCTAAACATTTCTCTTCCGTTTAAGGGTGCTTCATCTATGCCGACGGGAAACTTCTTTTATCGTTTGGATCTGTCCGTTGGATATATATATATATATATATATATATATATATATTGCTACGATAAGAGGGTAGTTTAAGGGTAGATTAAGTCATAGGGGTCGTAGGATATATATATATATATATATATATATATATATAAATAACTTTAAGAAAATCAAATAATTCCATCAATTATAGGAGTAAATCGACTATTCTACAAAAAGTCAATTGCGAAGACACTGTATATAAAGGATATTTGATCTAATGCATGAGAACAAAGCTCATTTAGTAATAATCCGATACCATTTAATTAAAATAGTGATGTGTGCGTCGTATAATTTGTTTAAGTATAATTTATCAGTAAAGATAAGTTTTAGAAGCAAGTAATTGCATCAAAATAAATTATCTGGAAACATAGATAAATTGGCATTCCTAATATTTAATAATTACCTCGAAAATATCAACGCATCTATATGCAAACGCATCTCAATACGTCATTATTAGAAAATGGATACGTGACTACAAAGAATACATTTGTTCAGAAAACCAACATTCTGTAACAAACAAATAAACACCAAGCGGTTCATTATATGATGTTTTGGACTTATAAACTACAAACATAAAATTACGTGATTGAATGTGGGTAATAATTGGAAATCCTGAGAAATAACCATATAATACAGAACGCTTACGTGACTAATAAAGCATTGTTACCACAAATTAGACAGAGATTTTGAAAAAATACCGAGTTCGGCCAGAGATAAGGCAAAGTACAAGCCTTGATCGATAAACACACCAATGGGAACGATTGGTGGGAAGAGCTTATAAATACAATAGGAAATGAATAAAGAGTTGCGTTCATATTCAACCAAGCACAAACTATGCTCAAATGCAGTAGAAATTTACGTGATGATATTAATTAATGAAACGTTAAAATTCAGAATAAGTGAAATTTGAAAGTGCAAAAATTGTACAAATAGATGTAAGTTAAACAATTAATTAAATTTATTTTTAATATTTAACTAAACAGGGCTTTTGTTGAGACGGTTTTTGTTGATGCCACTTTTGTTGATGTTAGTTTCATTGATGTCATATGTCCTAAGTTGATATTTAAGTTTATATGCAAGTTGGTGTTCATGTCGAGATCTAAGCCTCCAATACAAATCTAAAAATACGTCTGAAAGTGAGATCAAAAGGGTACTCCAAGTTAATTCAAGGAAAAATACCAGAAATCAAAAATGGATAATTCTGGCCAATAAGTAGAGCGGGCATGGCAATTGATGCAGACCACAGATACTATGAAACAACTCCAGTAACTGTTCCAGGTTAGCGATCTTTAAACATTTTATTATTTAAAGTCTGTTTCAAATCTAATATTTGCTATACATTATGTATTTGTAAGAGTCATCAGAAAGGTCATTTGAAAATATGATAACAGGAAAATCATCTTAGAACTTTTGAAGATACTTGATAGTAATTAAAAAATATTTTTGCTGGCTTTCAGGAAGGCAAAAATTTGGTAAATGTAAAAATAACATACAAATCGTGGGGCTTAATAAAGGATATCACAGCAATATAATAGTACGCCCAATCGTGGGGCATTTCATATCAAAATAATGGCACCCATCGTACGGGCTTGAAATCCAAAAAGGCTATATATATATATATATATATATATATATATATATATATATATATCCATGTCCAACGGACTTTCTGTGAGAGTAAATTTTTTGCTTCTTCAAAAACATCAAATTGGCCTCGGTATGAAGAAGTAATTGCTATAAGAGTTTTCAATACATTCTCACCAAATAACAAATCGAGGCTTGGTTTCTAAAGTATTTTGGAAGCCTCACCAAAATGTCCTAAAATTTTATTCCAAAATGTAGTTATAACAAGATTTTCTATTTTTATCATTTGTTTAGATAGACCCAGCACTTCTAATTTTGTTTCATTTTTTTCTAAGGGTCCTTTGATATATTTTCTACACAATCATATATTTAAGAATAACTTGTAATTAAACTTTTGCCGCATCTTCCTTACAGCTCCAACAAGTGTTACTAAGCAACACGGTAATAGTTTTTTTTGTATATGCTGTTGTAGTAAATGCCACCGGTGTGTGGAGGCTCCAAAAAATGCATACAATCTTAGCAAAAAAGAAAAAATTTTGTGGTCTCAAGGCATACGCCAACAGCACATTCTTCAACTAAATTAAGTGAATGCGTAAAAAATGGGAAAATAAGCAACATCTACTATTTCGCAAATGTAGGCCTGTAGATCCTCATACTGTCCGGCCATGTTACTTGCGTTGTCGTTTGACTGCCCGCGACAATATTTTAAACTAAGTTCGCTTTCTGTAAGAAAATTGATCACCACCTTGGTTAAAAATTTTCCTGTATGAGAAAACATAGGTACAAAACCTAAAAATCTTTCATGCACTTGTACGCCTCCTTCAGTTGCACAGTAGCGAATAACAATTGATAATTGATCCACGTTCGACAGATCTGGAGTTGAGTCTATTATTAGCAAATAATACTTCGCCAGTTTAATATTTTCTATAATTTTTGTACGAATTTTTGCGGGCATTAATTCAATAAACTCCTCACATATGGTTTTGGACAGGTAAAAAACATTGCCCTTTCCTTTATTGCCTAAACTATCAATATGGTTCTTTAGAAACGAATCGAATGCAGCAACTACTTCCAATATTCCCATATAAAGACCGTTTGGTTGGGACCCGAAAATCTCGTTATCGCCACGAAATGGCAAACCTCTTTACGCTAAAAATTTAATCACAACAACAATTCTTTTACGTACTTCTATCCAATAAGCCTTTTCTTATGCACTTGGTTCATAAATATTTGAATCTACTCTACTTTTGGAATTACTCCTCAAAAGAACCATATTCATAGCCTTTCTATGATCAGTGCTGCTTTCGTGTGATGCGATTTTTTCAATGCCTTTTTTCCAATCCGACAATCCATGGTTAAATGGAACGCCTTTGTTTCAATTGAAAAGCTTGAATCAAAACAGAAAATGTTGTCATTGGTAAGGGAATATAACAACCACTGACGATTAACAGTTTCTCCATTCACCAGAGTTTTGTACAACATTGTATCGGAATACTTTCTATTTTGTGATTTATATGATCTTAATGTAGCCTTATATTGTTAAACAGATTCACAATTTTGAAAATACTCGGCTCCTTTTTCTAAGTAACTATCAATTACATTATCGTTTACTATCTCAGGCCATAAAGCCGGATCGCTGTTTGGTAGGCAATAATCATCCCGATTAGGAGTCGATACTGGAGAGTTCTTTGTAAATCCTACTGAAACTAAATTCAAAACTAAATATGAATTATACCCGCAACTAGAAACATTACCTTCGTGCTGTTGCAAATTTCGCGTATTCGCTAAACTATGTAGATTATCACTGCTGCTTATGTCATCACTTGTATTTTCTAGAAAAATTAATACCTCTTTTCTAAATATACAAAAAGAATATTAGATAGAATACCTTCAATTGTTACGTTGTCATCATAACTAAAATTTGCAAACTCAACTATTTCCGCATTCGGATTACTTGACGTAGAAGTAGAAGGCGCTACTGAATCTGTCACGTTAGTACGTGCGTTAAAAAACTAGTAATTTTGGTCAGTTTATTTACAGCTTTTAATTTCTCATCGGCCGCCTATAATTATTTTAGCAAAATATTGTAGCAGTGGCATAAAAAAAGTTAAGCTTACTTTTCTTTTCTGAAAGTCGCTTTTGTAGCGATTCTGTTTTTTATTCATGTTAATAAATTTCAAACTGTTTATAAACGCAAACACGCAATAAGCTAAATAACATAGTGTAGTATTCAATTAACTGCACTATAGTAACAGTAGTAGTAGTAAATATGCTTTCAGTTAGAGCTTTTGGGCAACTGAATAAGAATAAGAATATAAAAAAGAAAAAGAAACTTCTAACTGTAAAATTATCTTACCAGGTTCAAATCCAAAAATTCGAAAAATGTGGACAGTGCGCTATTATATCTGCCACCCACACGATTAGATTAGTTCGAGTTACCTCTTGAAACGACTATCAGCAGAATAATAAAACATAAAGGTGTGCATTTAAAGCAAGGAAGATTATTCTTTTTATTTTAAATAAAAATCTAAATGAATTGAAACGATGGGGTTTTGTCTTGCTTACTACTAAATAAAAACTAGATGATAACGCTGCCAAGGTATAAAAAATCAGTAAAATACAAGTTACCTTCATTGACGTGGGGCCTCTTAATGTCATGGGGCCCGGGGCTGCAGCCCCGTTAGTCCCCCACCCCCTTCCCATAATCCAGGCCTGGATTTATCCATAAACATTATTGCGAGTGAGGATGAAATAAGCACAATTCGAAAAACTGTTAGTCAATGTCCTCGCAGTCATAAAGAAAAGGATTTAAAAAAAGGAACCTGCTTTTTGATCAAAAGCAATTAAAAATGACTGACTATTTTCAAATTTGTGAAAAAATCCAATGCCATATTGAGAAGAACAAAATTTTGAATAATGCCGTTATTTAAACAAGATAGCAAATGAACATTTTGAATATGAGCCAAAAGCAAAGTATTGTTTAATATTCTTTGAAATCTTAAAAGTTGCTTCTCAAAAAAAGTCATTCGCGCAATCGAAATCAGAAAACCACTTCTCTTCTTGAAAAATATATGTTTGTACCTTCTAATAACTGCAGGTAGGGTGGCATATGAAACATTGGCAGCTAACTTTTCAAACGCATTACCATCAGTTGCCACATTAAACAGATGTTTATCAACATTTGGTGTATATACTGAGGAAGATTTGGCCATGGAAGAACTAAGGATATTTTTAGACAAACAAAACTATCCTCGACGCGTTTTCATATCTGAAGATCAAATTGAAATAATGAAAAGAATTCGGTATAGAAGCGCCACAGATCAGTTAGTAAGTTGCGTTTTAAAAATATTTATGAGCACTGGATTTCCTGATAAGGGCCAAAATAAAGCAACGTCATTGTCATCAATAAGGGAATGTATTGAAAATAACTAATGCTAAAAGAATGCGTATATATTTATGGCGCAACCCTTGGTAGAAAAGGCTGCAGCTTTTTGTTTGTCAATATTTGGTATTGACAACTGCTTTGTATATGAAAAGGTATTGCTAAGGTGGAATTATATCTTACAAGTAGCTAAGAATCACGGAATTGAAGTTGGGGGGATTTTCATCAGACAAAGATACGAGGTGCCTAAAGGCAATGAAGATTATTGAATTGCCAAAATAAAAGAAGCAGACGATGAAACAGGTCCATATTTACCTTACTTTCAGGTAAGTAATAAAGTAATTTTTATTTAAAAATAATATGCTGTCCTAGGCAAACTTTTCATTAAGTAATCCCGTTGTATTCCAAGATACTGTACATATAGCCACAAAAATAAAAACAAGGTTATTGAATAGTTCAATAAGCTTACAAATGGGTAACTATGAGGTTCAGAAAAACACTTGGAAGATCTGATTCAGAATTATGATGGAGATAAACATTTTCTATATCCAAGTTATCTTGATGGTTAGTTGTATATGTTTAATTTGTGACGTTTTTCTACAATCTTTTCTAACTCAATTTTAGGTGCTGACAAAATCAATTTTAAAGCTATTGATAAATTGCGTTCTTTCAGAGTAACAAATTTACTTCATTCAGACAATACTAAGACCACAAAGCAGCTACTAGTAATAACAAGACATACCTTAGATATGTTTTTAGATAAATCTTTAAAAATTGAAGAAAGAGTGTATAAAATTTGGTAGGTAGTGTTCTTCCTGCATCTTTGGAGGTCCTGGATTCAAAACACAGATAATTTGACACTTACAAAGAATTATCTTTCCTTAAATGTATATGCATGCATCGAATTAAATGAACGCAGGCTGTTAATGTTTATAGAAAGATGTAGATCACATAAAAAATCATTGCTGCCATGGCTTCGTAGCAGTCAGCCCTGCGAAAAATTTTTCAGGCAAGCCCGCTCTATGACATTCACTTATTTCACGATGGTTAATTTTGATTTATTGGATATTGTTGAAAGAAGACACAGAAAACAAGCTATCAATACTGTTGTTAGCGATGCAGGTTAGTTTATAATTTTATCTTTATATTTGTATTACTCGCCATATAATTTTAGGTAAAACATTTATTTTTCCTAGAGCAAAAAGTACGGTATGGGAAGTAATTTGCTAACTGAGGAATTTAACATTACATGGATGGGAGAGTTGGAACATATTTTAGAGATGGCAAAGTTGGAGGCAATTACATCAACAAATTGCTTGGGAATTCAATTAACTGAAACTTTTCAAACCATGGCTTTAACGAATGCTTCTGTCTCGGAACTAAAAATATCGAACTATCAAAATAACACGTCAATATTAAATGCAAAATTTACAGAGTCGATCAATGATACACGCATAAACAAAGAAGATGTAGGTGATATTGATATAAATATTTTTGAAAATATCACAAATCTTAATTTAAAAGATTACATGGATTCAAAACCTCTTAACGATTATCGTTATTAAAAATCCAAGTCAATGAAAAACAGATGTTAGTAAAGAAGTCAACTTTGTGTTGGTTTTTCTTTTCCAAACCTGGAAAACTTTAGAGTGACAGACTCCTACGTTGTATGAATATGAGCACTGCACAAAGTTGACGTGGAAATATAATAAGTACGAAAAAACAGAAGAAAAGTTTGAGGACAAATTTTATGGATGAAGATGAAACATCAGAAAGTGGAAATTATAACGAAGAAAATTATTCAGAAGAGGAAACTAATGAAAAAGAACCGGCAATAACAGTAGAAAATGAAATGTACTATGCTGTTTGTTATAGCACTTGGTATATTGGAAGGGTAACTCAAATACTAGATGAGCACAACAGTAAATTTAAATTTTTAAAAAATGAATTAAATGACTACATCTGGCCAAAAGATGAGGATGTCCAAATTGTAGAAAATAAATTTGTATTCCATGGTCCGTTGGAGTTAATAGGAAATGGACCTTTTCAATTAAAAAGATATGATAAAGTTCAAATTCAATCCAAATTCAAGACAATTAAAAGAAAACTAAGAGTACTTGTAGTAGCCCATTGAGAAGAAACAGTACTTGTTTGTTGTAACAACAATACTTTCAATAACATTACTTTTTAATGTTGCTCCAACAATTTTGGGGAATGAACATTAGACATAAGACCATTATTCAGAATGTTACTGCAAATTATAAATGTAGCGTTTCAAATGTAGAGGCTGATCCATCTTATTTTGACCGATGGTCATTTTCGTTGCTATTGGCCGTAGAAGAACGTTTAAATTACCAAAAATTTTTTAATTTGGAGTCAAAATAAACAAAACCACTGCAAAAGTCCAACGTTTTGACAAGAAATTAATTTGTCTTGTAAAAACGTTGGACTTTTGTAGCATTATGTATATTTTGACTTCAAATATAAAATTTGGTAATTTAAACGTTTTTCTAGGGCCAAGATAACAAAAATGACCATGGGTCAAAATAAGATGGATCACCCTTTACATTTGCAACTCTACATTTATGATATGTAGTAACATTCTGATTAATGGTCCCACATGTGCGTTTACCAAAATGGTTACAACATGAAAAAATTATGTTACTGAAAATATTTTTGTAACATACAGGCAATATCATATTTAGAAAGATTTGTACAGTGTCAAAAATTACTCTCATAGCGATTTGTGTACACAGATTTCAAAAATGCAATTCTTTCATTTATGCGAGACTCTTGCATCGAGTCGTTGCAAATAAAGCTGGCTTATTACACTGAATGAAATAGATTGCTATTGGCAACAAATTTTTGTTTGTTGGACGAAAATTTGTTGAAACTACTAAATTATATGTTAAATGAACTAATTCACAATTCTACATTTGTTCTAAAGGTAAACGAAACGTTGTTGTAGTAACCAATACAATTTAAATAATTTTTTTATTTTCCTCAGCAAATTTATTTGTTACCCCAAAAACTATTTATTTGTGTTAACAAAGTCAATGGTTGAAGTTTCTACTATAAGTAGAACTAACCAATCACAGGTGTAATTTCATTACATTACCATATATGGTCATAGCACACTAACGCTTCGTGCGTTAGTTTGTTTAACGATGTTTTACCGCGTTGATTTCGGTTTTGCTGCCGGCACACCGATGTACTGCACAAATATACAAGAACGGGATCCATTTATAGCCTTGTTCTCCAACCCTTCGTATTGGTTTTTTGTGGTGTTTTATATTAAAAATATTTTTATAAAAATGGATGTGGAAAATATTCTTGAAGATTGGGGTTTACCTGAATTGGTTGAAACATTCAAAGGTAAAAATTAAATTAGTATGTATAACATAATCAAGTAGTTTTTGAATGGGGATGTAGTGCATGTTGTATTTAATTATTTATTGTAACGTTGCATATTTTGCTGTTTAACTATTTGGTATCATACCGCTAAATTCATAAAATCAATATTATTGCGGAATCTATCGATAGCCGCGAATAGGTACTTACAACAATAACATACGTTCGTATCGGTAATACAGTTTCCGCAAGCGGATCTTAGTTTGACGTTGGCATAAATTATGGCCATAGAGCAGCGCTGCATATTTATGGCGCAAGCCGGCATGACACTGCATTATGTGTTATAGATTTCACAATATTGTGGTTTTAACAGTTTTCAGTTTTTATGTGTAGATGTGTAGTTCTAAATTACCGAAGAAACAATAGAAAAGGTAAGCTTTTAAGTACATAACCACAGTAGGGTATTGTGTATAAGATAATGAATTGGATATCTTTTAATTCTTCTTGTATAGGAAACAAATTCTTTTATTCTGGAAGTGCAATGACCTCAGGTTTTTAAACTTGTTTGAATTATATATGCTTGTCCATATAATACGAGTTGTTTTAATTTAAGTTAAGTAATCTATATGCTTCAAACGTTTATA
Organism: Platerodrilus igneus; assembly: GCA_036346225.1. Lineage (NCBI taxonomy): Eukaryota > Metazoa > Arthropoda > Insecta > Coleoptera > Lycidae > Platerodrilus > Platerodrilus igneus. The sequence goes on along the minus strand of JARFIW010001518.1, from coordinate 692,746 downwards.
CTAGACCAGCACAATCTTCAACACGTTCGTGTAATTAAGCGGCATACGGATGTAGCAATCAATTATACAAGGTATAGTGCGACCACAGTAGGATTGTTCACCTGTATTGTGATGTTATCGAATTGTTTCACACTTTCACAGTAAACCTTCCAAAAAATCTTTAGATCAATGAAATTTTTTTATTAAAAATTGAACAGATCATTCTTATTTCAGAATTTTGTGTTTATTACCATTAAGTACCGTACAAATTCAGAAACCTGGACACATATGGGACCAAGCCTCGTTCGGGTTTGGGGGTTTATATTTCTTAGGTACATGTTTATTTTATTAGTAGTTTTATATAGGAAATCGTTTAGTGCTGTCTACGAAAAACATAATTTTTTTGCATATACCAGGTGAGGCAGTTTCTGCATTTTTCAGTAATTTTTTTATGTTAAGAGAAGCGCAAAAATTATTTAACAAAAATTGCATTAAATATAGAAGGCTATAACTGTGTGAATTCATATTATCCCGATCGTCAAATGTCTCTATGTGACCATCCTATTAATTTTTTACGGTTCCATACCTTATAAGGTAAAACTGAACCTTTATAAGATTATTCTCATGTCTGTCACAGAGGTTTTTCTCGACAACTGTTTAATAAGAATTTGAAACTTGGCACAATGCTAGGTCTTTATGACGTGCACATATATCGACAATCAACAAATAGAAAAAAATTAGTTTTCGATAAAATGGCGGGGGTTAATTTTGTCAAAAGAAAAACGTTTTAATAAATATATCGTGTGAAGCATCATTTGAAAGGGGATTCTACAAGGTTTCTAAAAATATATTTTTTTTTTTAATTTTTGGTCCAGTAGTCTTCATGATATAGCTCAAAATGTGCTAAAAATGACCCCCCTTCAACCCTATACTCCTAGATCTCTAAAGCTAATATTTTGATTTTAATGGGATTAGTATAGATATTGAGTCATAGATTATAGGAAACTGCAGTTTTTTTTTAACAGTGTAATAGTTGCTGGGAAAAAATTTTAAGTAAAAATCCGTGTGTTTTTATGGGTATTAATTTCCATATAATTAAATTCATAAGTCTACATTTTATGTCGTTACAATTTTTAATTCCTTACTTCGCCATTAAATAGTAAAAATACATTCATTGAAATTGCATAAGAAAAGGTGATTTTAGCTATCACATCACATTTAACTCAAAACCAGTATGTTATCTGTAAAATTTCTGGTCACTGTAGAATGATTCATACAAGTCAAGTTACCTTATTTTTGTCAAGCACCTGTAAAATGTCAATCAAAATGTTCAAACCTAACAATAGGTGTTTATTGTTATCAGTTGTCTAACTTTGTAAAGAATTGTGACATATTTCAGATGCTTAAGCCTCACTTGATAACTTAAAAGATTATGAGTATCTATATATTTAATATTATTCATGGCAAAATGTTATTGGAAGATACGAAAATGGTCAAGTTAGTTAAGTCGCTTTCAGCAAAAAGCATCATATGACTTTTTTTTGCAAAAGTATAATAATCAGTTGGAAACAGATTGATTTGCAATTTTCAGTGGTATGTATTTAAAATCTTGAGTCTAAGAGTCAATTTTTAAGATATTATTTCTAATTTTTTTTTATAAAAGTGAACTTTGGTTAGGTATATGAGAATGTTTGAAATAGTTTGCGTTTTAGTATAGTTGTAAGAAAATTTGATCTGTTTTATACTGTATAATTTCGATTTCAAAGTGATGTTATCATTGATAATACAAAATTGTTCAAAGGAACAATTTTTAGTGCTAGTTTAAAATAATTTAAAAATTTGATACTAGATTAGGTTTTATAAATATCTGCAAAAAAATTGTGATTTTCTTCAACCCTAATTTTATGGCTACCTGATAGATTTAGAGAAAAATGCTTCAAACAAAAATTGCGTGAACCTTCAATGTTATTAATATGCCAACAGAAATTTTTCTTAAATTTTGTTGTAATAGAGTAACAATGAGTTTATTTTTTATAGTTGCTGTATTCAATTATTTCTTATTTAAAGTAACAAAAAATGCAGTTCAGGTGGAATGATGTAAACTTAAATCTTAACAACTTTGAAATTGAAACACTTTATACATTCACAAAGTGTAAGCGTTATTATTTGACAAAATTTGCTGCAGTTAATGAAGTATCATATGCTGCTTTTGAAGAACTAGATCGTGATGCAATAAGGGAACTAATACCAAAAATAGGACCCAAGATGCTCTTTTTAAAAAATTTTATCGACACAAAAATGACCAAAGGGCTAATAAATCAACTGATACCTTGTCTGTATCTTCAGTGAATACAGAGTCGTTAGCATCTCCTACGCCCTCAGACATCGACGAACCTGGTAGGTACACAAATTAATTTGAGTACTAAAAATATACTTATATATTTTAGTTAGTGTTTATTGGGGTGATGCAATAGTTAATCTAACTAATGAAGAAGTTTTACGAACTCCTGCCGGAAAAGCAAATTCCCAATACCAAAAGGAATGCTGTGAAGCTATTGGATTAATGGATTTATTGGAATCATCTGTTGGTGGCAAAGAAATTATTAGTGCATATGCTGCAACAAAGAAACTAACTGATCATGAACAGGATTTTTTGGCCAAAATAATACTTAATTGAAAATGAACTAAAAGATGACCTGGATAAAAGGTAATTTTTTAAAACAGGAACTGACTATACTATACATATTTTTTATCACTCGCCACATTGCAATCTCTTAAACAGCAAGATTTAGAAGAACGGTTAAATTATATAAAACTTGCATAATTTGTAGCAAAAGTGGTTGAGAAATATTTTCAGTATCAATTGCCATTCTCAAGTTAATACAGCAAAAGCAAAAAAATGTAATTTTTTGTTTGTGATACCACTCGGTTTTATTTAAAAAAATTGAAAAGTAAAAAGTTTTTCAAAGTTTTCTATAACATGGTGTTATCGAATCTTTACAATAAACAATTTACAGTGATCTTTGTTTCTTCAGGTGCATCAAGTTTTTTAAATACTGACCTAAATATTGATAGAGCATTGAAAGACTAATTCAGTATCATAAACCTTGAGTTTTTAATGACATTTTGTGTCGTTAATCATAGTCGGTGCCAAATCTTTTAATACAGTCCTGCTTCCTCTATAAAGTGTGTGCCACACTTTAACACTTTGCAAATAAAATGGTAAGAAATAACAAATTAATAGTGTATTTTTACAAATACAAACAATACTGATACAAAAATTAATTAAACTAAATTACTTATAATTAATGTTCAAATTGATGCCCACTATTTCTAGATAATATGTTGTTTGTAAATAATTTTTGTAACATTTTTGAGGTGATACTATTGCAAGCATCTCTATTATTTTTTGTTGAATCTACAAGCTTAATAGTAAAACTAGATTTTTGACGGTTACAACTATCCTCCTCAGTTGTAGTCCTTATTTATGTTACAATAAACTTACAGGGAATAGCCTATTCAGTTAAAAATTAGGATGTGTTAAGTAACTGTTACAAAGTTTGTTGTTTTGAATTTTATGTTTTAGTATTGTTTGCATTTGTAAGAATAAAATACATACTCATTTGTTATTTTTCACCATTTTATTTGCAATTGATAGCATGGTAAACACTTTAGAGAAGAAGGATTATATGACACTGTTATAAAAGAAAGTTTCATATTATCAAAGATTCTTTTTTCTACATTGTTTGATATTTTTGAAATAAAAAGGCACCAAGAAAAAAAATTACATTTTTTTTCTCTGTTTCACTTGATAACAAGGGATAATGTAATTTTTTTAACCACTCTCAAGTATGCAACTTTTTGTACTACCACTATTGGGAATTTTCAACAAAATATTTCAAAAAATTGACAATATATCGCAACTAAGGGATAATATTAAATACAATTGTTAACATTAAACATTTGTTGATGGATAACCTAAAACCGAATGTCTTGTGCATTTCAGGTTTTAGACCGTATGCGAAATACTACTAGGTAACATATTATAAATACATAGTTATTACATAGCTTTTAAATTTTTAGATTAACGGCATCACGTTACGAAATATTTGCTTGTGGAGTAATGGGACTATTTCCTACGGAGATCAAGGTAACGTTTAAAACATTTATAAACTTTTTCAATTTGCCTTTTTTTTAATTTTAGGAGGTTATTTTTCAACAACATTAAGACGCTGTAATGAAAGATGGAGAAAAGTTGGTGGAGGAAAATTGTTTAAAAGATATTACAACAGCAGAAGATCCTTGCAACAAAATGGTTTAATCCACAAACGATCAACTGGTGTGGAAAATGAAATACTTCCATCTACTAGTTCAGGTATAATTTATGTTTATGCAATTAGTCAGTTGTTCATACTCGAAATGATTGACAGATGTTGTAACAAAATGGGGTAACGTTTGTCTTGACAAAAGTGCATGTTAATCTCAGAATTAGTAAAAGTAGAATCAGGAAATGTCATTTCACGTTGGCTATTATGAAACAACTGAAATGACCCTAGGTTATTTCAGAGATCATTCAAAAATTGTCGTAGGTATGAACATCACAAATAGCGGGACAAACGCTTCATTTCCTATGATCATTGTCATCTGCAAACAACCCACTTTACACTACTTGTACACACATTACGTTGCACAATCAATTTGTTACAAATTGTCTAATTTCTACATCTATATACCATGTTGTAGTAGGTATTTATGCAAAAAATGCATAATTTAGGACTTTATTAAGGAGCCGTGTGTATGGTTTAGTGAGCAGCTAATAAATTAAATCAACCATTTAAATTCTCATTTGCGTTTTTGCTCAAAGATCTCATTAGCTTCGTCACTCAGCTAAATAACTTTTGTTGGTGTTGTATGTATAAATATTTGCTAGAATGCATTAAATACATAATCTGTTTCAGATGAAATATTTGATATGTCAATTTTGTTGGTCAGTTCTTTAGACATTTGCTTTGGCACGTTTATAATATTTATTACATCATATTTATCATTTGTGCATTGTCACAATTTGCGGGAGATGTTGCAATGTTATTGTATGGTAGATTGTAGTCTAATAATTTTTTTTGTAGCTATTGACAAAGAATTGCCTGATGAGGATGAAGATATAAAGTGGCTGATGAATAGTACTGATCCCTGGATCGACGTTATTCAGAAATGGCAGGCTACATATAGAAAGCGGCATGGATACAAGAATATACCGATTAATAACTACATAAAAAAATTTCCTGCATTGAGGACAAAATTGGGTTATACTTTAGTAGGTTTTTGCTTTATTTCTAAATAGAGATGCTGTGAATATTCAGTATTCAGAGTATTCGATTTTTTCAAGTATTTGATATTTACCTGAGTTTGGATTACTTGGTGAATGTTACAGGCAAATACTTATAATAATTGTACGTGTTTCGATTATTTCATCTAATTGTGTCAGATTCGTAAAATAATTTACAAACACGGACATCTTTACACAGGAGCATGTAATTCACATCCGCTGAAGTTGATTGTAGAATTGGTTTAACTTGATCTACTTACTACCCGAATAGGTCCAAACAAGTTCCACCTCATAAACTGCCAATTTATGAATAACATACTGTGTCACCAGACTCGTATTAAAACACAACTTTGTGGTTTATTTTTATTATTTGAAAAATATTCGGTATTTGACTGAATAATTTTTCTGGCTAATATTGAATATTCGATATTCATTATTCGGATAATTACTACTCACAGCATCTCTACTATAATCCTAACAAATTCACATTTCTTCAGAGATCTATCATTTGAAGGAATTTATAACTTTATAGATATCTGAAGAAATATGCTTTCTCATTTAATCATGTTTATACCTATAATTAATATTTCCTATTGTTTTATATTTTAGTTTGAATATGATTTTCAACAAATGTTTCCAGAAAAAGATATGCAAATGTTTTCACAAAATTTTGATCATTTTGCAACGAAAGTGATTGAAATTGCTAAATCGTCTAAAAAACCTGCTGTTATTAAATATATTGATATATTTGAAGAGAACTTACCCAAAGGTAACTTTTTAAATTGTAGTTATTTAATTTAAAAGAAAATTGTTTTAGATATATTTAATATCCATGCAATATTATTGCTCCCTCTATTACTAAAACCAACAATTATTAAAAAGAAGAAGGGAACTGGTAGCTGGAAACCTTCAATATTAGAAATCAGTGAAGGATTCATTACACATGTTAAAGTATGTATTATCAATAACTATTAATTAAAATTTCATTTCATAAATATTAACAATTTGACTGCCATGAAATTATAGTATGTAAATACTGTGTATTTAAAATTTTTGTCTTAATTATATATAATAATACATTATCAAGGACAGTATCATATGGTATGTGAATGCTTTGTAGATTAGTACAATATATTACATCTAAACATGATTTGGAACACTAGTGTGCGAATTATACTTTGTACTGAAATAGCATTACTGTCATTTTGAAATAATTACTTTCATACCTTATTTTTATGTGTATTTTGGGTGTAAGTGGTTTTATGGAAGAAGTTAGCTCTTTTATAATAGTTACATATAGGTTTAGCTTTCAAATCGCATATTTATAGCTCTTTTTTTTTAGGTTGCTGGAGATATTAAACCAGTTCTAGATCGTAAATCTACAAAATTAAATGCACTTGGGCTAACCCTCCAACCTACACCCATACTTGTTGGTCCTACGATACATGAGATTTCATCAAGTTACATAGCTGTCGATGAACTTATTTATCAGGTGCCAACACCAACTAAAGCGATAGATATTTGCTTTAAAATTATACATGCTTTTCATGCCTCGTACCCCCAAGAGGCAGAGCAAGCCTGGCTTATAATTCAACGTAGCATATATAAAATAACTACCCAGTTTGATAAGATGTAAAAAAATACTGAAAATATTCTAAAAGACATGTAATACTGTAGCAATTTTATTTTCTACCTCATATATATATATCTGTATAATCAATCCTTTTATTAAATATTAAATAATATAACACATTATAATGTTATCCAATCCACTTAATATAATTATATCTATTGTCCAATAAAGAACTAGTATTTAGTTCATGTTAAAAGTTGAATTCTACGGAGACAAGATAAAAGCTTTTGTTTGGTATCCTTCCTGGATCCCCTTCCACTCAGGAATCGTAACGTAACTTTGTTACTGGGCAGCAACAAGCGCCAGGTCACTTCCAACACAGCTGGGGTTCAAGCAGGTCGAAAGTTGTTCTTAGGAGCGATGTCCGTGATTGATTTTTGCTGTTGGAGGCGTGCACGATGGAAAATTGCCCGTGTATGCTATTAGGAACAGTAAGTGAATTTGTTTCTATAAAATATTAATTAAAATTTTCAGTGTAACTTTGGAAACTATTAAATTTAAAACATGTAACATTGGAGATTATTAAATTTGAATTTAAATTATATTGCAACGTAGATTGTGAATAAGCTCTTTTCTGAATGGTATTCATTCGAAGTTGATGGAAAACAATTGTATCTTTGTATAATATGGAATCACATATATAAAGTTGTTCGGATCAATTACAGACAACATTTGCTTTCTTGTGGTGTGAATTCTTGAAACGCAGTTAATGGAAGCCAAGTGACGGTTTTTCAGTAAGCGGCGCAGCTGTTTGTTTGGAATGGAATTTTCCGTTGTTCAAACATATGTCAGCATTCACGCAAGTATATAGGTGCAAATTGGAACTCTGGTATGTACAAAAAATTATGTTCGTATGTTGTCTGAACTGTCGACGTAGTAACGAGATAAATTTTGCTGTAATCGACTTGTGTTAACCGTAAATAGGTCAAGGCCAGACCTCGGTTATATTTTTCGTAGTCATACGATATGAAACTGTAATTTGTTTCTACAAATTCTTTTATTAACTCAAAGAAACATCAGAAGATGTCACTACTAATTAGATAAATTAAATTCTCATAATTTTAAACCTTTAGAAATTGAATCTTTACATTTGATATTTTATGAACAATTAGCTGTAATTATCTACTGTGAAATTAAGGTAAATTTACCATAATTAACTCTTTCTTTAAATAAGCAATTTTATGCTTTGTCAAATTGTTATATAAACTTCATTAAATAGTAAGTGGTACGGATACTTTCAGTACCATTGTAATTAACTCTTTCTAATTTAAATTAACTTATAAAGGAAGACATATTTTTTTGTAACCGAAAAATTACTTTATTGGATATCAAAAAGAATAGATTCTTATTTTCGGACTAAAGATTATCTTTTATTTAATAGGAATGAAAGTCGATTCTGATTGTATTTAATTATTTTTGAATTTGAATGCACAAACAGTGCTTTTCTTTGTTTAATCTGTTCACAGGTGCAGTGCAGGATTGCTAAGGTCAAGGTCGAACCATAAGGTAAGATACTTCAAGGATTAGGAGGTCTTTAAAAATTATATAGCGGTTATAGAAAATAGGTTTCCGCATTAGCCTTGTACAAGGGACTTGTTTCAGGTCTTCTCAGTATAAAAAAATACGGTGGCGCCTTATTCTTATTATTAGTGGTTGCAATTACACCCCGACCCACAGCTCATTCTCTACCCAGAGCATATAGTTCGACTAGCCGCTTGCCTTTGAAATTTCCTCAACTTAGAGCCACCTTCCATCTTAATTTGCCGTGGGCTCCATTTCTAATTATCGGAAATTCTCGTTAAACTAAATCCATACGTAAAAAGGTTTACAATACTTTTATTTTAACATTGTAGGAATATTCTAGGAGTTTAGTTTATTTACATATTTTTTAAATAGTTATATACATTTAATCGAATTTTGTCAGAATATTCTCAAAGATCTGAGATTAGTTTATTCAAATATTGAATGTTTTTGTTTTAACAGTTTGCAATGCCTGTGTGTTTTGTTTGTACTCATAATTTTCCATCAGTAGCCAGTTTGGTCATGCACATAAAAATTCAGCACCAACTAGACAATAATAGCGTGTATCGTTGCTCAGGAGTTAATTGTTTTCGTGATTTTTTGGGTTTGAAATCATTTAGAAACCATTTTAAAACAAAACATTCATTCAATGAACCTGAAAATTTTGTACCATTCAAGAAAATTATTTTAGACTATTCCATATCAAGTGAAATTCAAGTAAATGATGAAGTTGAAAGTGACACCTATGATTCGATTTTGTTCAATTTTAAACAAATGCTTCAAAAACAAGCTATTGCTTTTATTGCCAAACTTTACAATAATCCATTACTACCACGAAACGCTGTCCAACAAATAATTGAATATATTAATGAATTTTTAATAAGTGGATTTTTAAAAATTATAGAGTGTTACGTCTCGGATACATTAAAATCCTTAAATGTTTCTGCAGAAATTTTAAGTAATATATTGTCAATGTTTGATGAATTAATGAATTCTTTTGAAATTTTTAAAACTGAATATTTACGTTTTAAAGAGTTGGAAAAGTCTAGTTGTTATATCAAGCCAAATCAAATTGTGGTAGGACAATGGCACATGCCTGACAAAGTGGATTGTGCAATATCTTTAGATGTAGTAGATGTGACTGCACAATTTATTCCTCTCAGAACAGTTTTATTGAAACTTTTTAGTATGAAAGTTATTCTTAGTGATGTTATATTGTATATTAATTTTTAAAATTTAAATAGGAATTACCGTATTACCAATGTGTATCAGTCATCACTTTTTCAAGTTATTATTGAATCCTTTCCTTTTAAGGGCGCTGATGTATTAGTTCTTTCACTTGTTATGTATTATGATGATTACAAATCTGGTAATCCTTTGGGTTCACATTCAGGAGTTCACAAGCTCGGAGCTGTTTATGTTTCAGTACCTTGTTTTCCCCCAGAATACCAGTCGCTTTTAGAAAACATTTTTAGTATTACTTTTTCATAGTGCAGACAGAAAAGATTTTGGTAACCTAGCAATTTTCGGTGTTTTGGTAGACAAATTTGATTTTTTAGAAAAAAAATGGGATTACTGTTGATAGTGATAATGGTCCCATTCAAATATATTTTGTTCTTACTTTAATTTTGGGTGACAACTTAGGTTTACATTCTATTTTAGGATTTACAGAAAGTTTTAGTGCTAATTATTGTTGTCGATTTTGTGTAGCTAACAAGGAACAGTCTAGAAATCAAACATGCCAAGATATAACATCCTTAAGGACGTTAGATAATTATAATGAACATATAGTTAGGAACGATGTGCATCTACAGGTTTAAAGGAAGATTGCATATTTAATTCCTTGGGCTATATTCATGCAATTAGTAATTATGCAGTTGACATAATGCATGATCTTTTTGAGGGTGTGTGTCATTATGATATGAAACATATTTTAAATTATTTGATCAATTCTGTTGGATATTTTAGCATTGAGACGTTAAACAGTTGAATTGAATATTTTGATTTTGACTTTGAAGCTTCGAACAGATCACCAAAAATTAGCAGAGACTTTAATAGTAAAACCAAAAATCTCTATGTCGGCAAGTGAAATGTTATGCTTTGTTCGCTACTTTGGAATAATTGTGGGTGATTTAGTTCCTACAGTTGATGAGGTATGGAAATTTTATCTTTCACTTAGAGAACTTATAGATTTAGTTACTCTTGATACTATAACTGATGATATTAAGCAATTAGCCAACATTATTAGTAAACATAATTCTCTTTACCAAACACTTTTTTCAGACACTTTAAAACCTAAGCACAAGCACCACATGTTAGTTCATTATCCTCTAGTTATACAAAAAATTGGCCCTCTTAAAAACATACCATCAATGAGATATGAATCCAAACATAGACAGTCGAAATTATCTGCTTATGTGAATGCTTCAAGGAGAAATATAACTAAATCTCTTGCTAATAAGCATCAAGTTGTTATTAAATAATTTAGGTTTTCGTGATAGACTGAAGATGGGTAATAGTGAACATAGTTATTTGGACGATGTAAATGAAAGTGTTGACACATATCAGTCTTTAATCCCAAATGATTTTATCCTTAAATATATCATAAAGTGGGTATCTTTAGGAACTTTAAAAATTAATATTAATTCTGCAATTGTGGTTGATGTTACGAAGGATATGATTCTCAAATAAGATGTTGTAAAGAAATTTTTTGTCAGTGATTGCATGCGTATAGCCTTCGTGTACAAAGAATTAATAATTAATACATTTCAAGAGCATTTATATGCATTTGAAGTAGAAGAGACAAATAACACGAATATTACGTTAAATAGAGAGTTGTTTCAATACAGTATGGTATTATTGAACAAGGGTGCTGATGGGAAATTATATATTACAATAATAAATAGCAAGTAGTGTTTCTCAAGTTTATTATTGAATGTTTATAAGTATTATCTGTATTTATCAAGGTCTTTTTGGATAAGTAAAATTTTGTAGTAATATACGAATTTTCACTATAATGCAGTTTAAATTCTTCTGTTGTGACATGGATATCAAGAACCAAATACGTATTTGAGTTTGCAGAAAATGAAGGTACCTATATCCACTGAAAGTAAAGCTTCTAAATTGAAATTATTGTTCCTTAAATGAGATTGGCCTATGTTGTTCAACAAGAGACAGTGCCCTAGTATTGGAATCAACATTTTGTTACAAATAATTTTATTCTAGAATATGCTCAGCTTGCAAAAAATGAACGCTTATTGAAATTCAGTGTGCTTTATCTTCTAGTTTTTGAGATCACTGTACATGCAATGCCAACTTGGCTCACGAATAAATTACTTTGACTAACATTTTTACATGCATTACTAAGATATGAGTTTTTACAGCAACCTGCATTTGTCATTTCAACAAATTTTGATAGTCATAATTGTTGGTGCAACTACAAGTGTCCGTTATTTCAGCAAAAGTATTAATTTCTCTTGACAATTATTGTTTGTTGTTATAACAAATAAGTATTGTTATACTAACAAAGTTATTGTTAAGATAACTCATCCCTTTATTGTTGTGATTACCAAGATATGAGTTTTTACAGCAACCTGCATTTGTCATTTCAACAATTTCTGGTAGTCATAATTATTGGTGGAACTACAAGTGTCTGTTATTTCAACAAAAGTATTCATTTCTCTTGACAATTATTGTTTGTCATGCTAACAAATGTAGTACTTTATTTATTTGGACACAACAAACATGCATTTGTTCTTATAACAAAGAATAGATTACACTTGGTTAAACTAAAATTGTAGTTTAACAAACAAATTTTCTATTTGTTTGTTTTAATAATATGTCATTAGTAATAACAAACATTCCAAGCAACAAAAAACATTTGTTGGGTATACTAACATATTACTTGAGGCTATATCTACAAATAAAATTTGTTGGGAAAACTAACATTTGAGTTACCCTAACATTTTTTTTTCAGTGTACTCTCCCCTTCAACAGTGGCGTCATCACGTTGCAATTATATAACAAACACATTAATAGCGCCAACACCACAACCAATGGAAATAATTAGTAAGAATAGTCCTTTGTGACCCCTTTGTATCAGAAGTACCATGTAAGTAAGAGTTTTCCATTTTTGAAATCTGTGTACTCAAATTGCCATAAAAAGTAATTTTTGACACTACAAATTTTTGTAAATATTATAGTAGCTGAATACTAGTAATTTTTTTAAATGCTAAAGTAAGCAAGTTCATGTAACAAATACTTATTCCCTTACAAGTAATTAGTAAGATTATTTACAAATTACAGAAAGATATCAAAAATTTAACTTTTAAAAAAGGTTTATTTCAAAATATTTTAATGTCACAATATGTTTCAATCTTTTATGTTTATTTTTAATTAGTAGTAAATCGGCCCTTTGAAATTTAAATAGATCGTTACTCTACTCCGATTTAAAGGGCCATAAAATATAGATTCTACATCAACCCTTTGTGTCTTTATTTTTTGGCCATTTGTATTCATCCAGGTTTCTTTTGAGAACTTTAAAAGACACTCGTTAACATTAACCTATTATATTATTCTACTAATGCACCAATTGGAAAATAATATACAGTATAGTCTTTATGTCTTATTCCTTGTTTAATAAAGACATGCTATACATACAATTCTTTCGATACTTTTTGTTGTATTTTTATCTCGATTTTTATTAATGGCTGAGCTCGTGGCTGAGATATATTTTTGTGGTTCCTGGTTAATCAACAACTACAATCTACCTGCACTGCATTTAAAAGGCAGCTTTTACTATAGCAAAGACGGAAATAAGGTAAAGATAAAGTACACGGGTGATTCACGGTGGATGGCCTATTAGACGTTTAAGGAGAACTACTTAACATAGCGTTTTGAATTTTTGGTCACTTATGTAAGCGAACATGTTCTCTCAATTCAAAATATTTTCAACTATGCATTGTTGCTAATTCTATTAAAACGTAGTAGCAACTTTGTTATTTTAAATAAAATACCCTATACCTAATGCCAGTTTTCGATTCCTTGTTTAATTTTGATTAATTTTTCTTAATACTGTCGTATACTTATCTGCCATAGTTTTCGAGATTTTCATTGTTTTCTGTTTTTTTATTAGGGAAACGTGACTTCCATTAAATGTTGATAAACATATACTTCTAAACTTTAAGGTATTCTAGCTTAAGTTGTGGTTAGTTAAGACCCAAATGCACCACATCCTGTAACCAAATCCTCCAGTAAATATACAGGGTGATCCAGGCACAATTGCTCATTACTTAATTGAAAAAATTACTAAATGTTTGGATTTTTAAATGGAACACCCTGTATATTATTTGCAATTCAGAAAGCTGTTGAAATTTATTATTTTTCTATGTATACTGTTCCTATACCTAACTCTAGTTTTGGACTTAAAAGCAAATATTTAAATAATTTTATCAAATTGGATTTTTTTTATCAAGCAGTCTATGGAAATTTGACGCTCTGTTACTGTTTATTTTCTATTGTTGTTGCTTTGTACTTCTTAGTGTTGCATACCTATAAATTAAATTAAACCTTGCATAAAATGGCAGAAAATGTCTATTCAAATACAGTTCTTATGAATTTATTTACGTTACATGGAGAGTCTGGTAAAATTATAAGCTGCACTTGTCGAAAATGCAATGACATGGATCCAGATTTTCCAGCAATGAATAACAAGAAATTTAGACAAATACAGGAAAATTTTATACATTTTGGTTCATCTTTAGACTTCTAGTCAAATTTCCATAGACTGTTTGATGAAAAAATCTAATTTCATAAAATTATTTAAATATTTGGTTATAAATCCAAAACTAGTCGAGTTAGGTATAGAACAGTCGGGAACAGTATACATAGAAAAATAGGAAATTTCAGCAGCTTTCGGAATTGCAAATAATATACAGGGTATTCCATTTAAAAATCCGAACATTTAATAATTTTTTCAATTAAGTAAGGAACAATTGCGCCTGGATCACCCTTCATGTTTACTGAAGGATTTGGTTACAGGACGTGGTGCCTCTGGGCCTTAACTAACCACAACATTAGCTAGAGTTCCTTAAAGTTTAAAAGCATAGGTTTATCAACATTTAATTGAAGTCACGTTTCCCTATTAAGAAAACAAACAATAATGAAAATTTCGAAAACTAGGCATGACAGATAAGTATACGACAGTATTATAAGAAAAATTAATCACAAATAAACATGAAATCAAAAACTGGCATTAGGTATAGAGTATTTCATTTAAAATAACAAAGTTGCTCCTACGTTTTAATAGAATTGGCAACACTGCGTAGTTGAAAATATTTTAAATCGAGAGAGCATGTTCGCTTACATAAGTGACCAAAAATTCAAAACGCCATGTTAAGTAGTTTTACTTAAACGTCTAATAGGCCATCCACCGTGAATCGCCCTGTATAGATCAATAAATCGCTTTAAGGACATGCGAAACTTATATAAATCTGCGGCAGTCTATATAAATCTTTGGCAGACTCTGGAATAATCCCGCAGACCTATTTGACGTGGATTAACCCTAGTGCCAATAAAATAAATACTGGTGTATTGTAGAGGAAGCTACAATGAAATTTCACCTCAAGAGTTTATTCAAATTCCTACAAGAGTTAGATTTATATATAACATATCATTCTATTTACAATTTGTCCTAATGGTTTAGTCGGTTAAAATTTTTAAGTAAGTCAATTTGATAGATCTTTTTACCTTCTACTAATTTACTTTTAATTATTAAAAATGTTTACCTTAAAAAATCAGTATAAAACTTTTAATAACCTTTAGCGACTACTGACATGATAAATTGAAGAGACAATTTTAACTATACTTAGTTTTGAGGTTCAAAATTATATAACTTTAAAATATAAAATGACAAAATAAGGGCATTCAGATTTACACAATGCTTTAAAAATGCAATAAAAAAGAATTTCAATGTGTATTTTCTAACCTGAAATGTTCTAAAAAATAACCTTAAATATTTTAATCAGATTGAGTAATAATGTTATTGTATAACATAAACCTTTATTAAAAAAATTTAACAAAAGTTTAGTTTACTTTTATAATTTGTCATAACTGATAGGTCTAAACAAAATATATTTGAAATGAATTTAATATTGTTACCTACCTTTTGATGTTCCAGCACCAGAATCAGCTTTATCTTTAATATGAATATCAGTAATATCATTACCTCTAGGTAAAACCGCCATTGCTCTACTTGCTTTACACAATCCATCTCCAGATTCTGATACTCGTCTATCTTTCGCTGGAAGTTTTGATATGCTGCTACCTAGTTCAAATTCGCTGCCTTTTTCTAAACGTTCCTCTGTAGGTAGTTCCTGATTTATTTCTGAACTAATCGAACTTCCTTCAATTGATTTGGGATCCGTTTTAGTCTTATAAACATCCATAGCTTTTACGATTGTCTTTACAGTTAAACGGTAATTTAAGGTTCAATGGCAGCCATTAACGCATCACTAAAAGTTTACAAGAATTGAATAGCATTCGCTAAACAAACTTAATACAAGTAAACGACTCGATATTATAATGTACAATTACTTTTATTAATTAGAAAATAGTGAATTATTAGATTCAATATAAGTATTACCAAACTGCGTTTCTACAAATAAGGGCGTGCACGAATCAAACTAGACTGACACCGCTTGTAGGGGTACATGAATATTAAAGCCATACTGGGGTGAAATAGCGCCAAATTTAAAAACGTTGGAAATAAAATTGAATAATTTTTGAAATACGCATATACTATTGCAATTTGTAAAATTAGGATGTTACCATTAGTTTATGCATCATAGGCCGTATATTTTAAATTAAAATGTCTAATATATCCTTTAAACGAATTTTATTAACATAAAAGTACGGTGTCTAGTATACTAATCTACAGGAAGTTCGAACGGCTAAAAATAAATTCTATCGACGAACGTTATTGGCTATCTCTTTCGTATCACTTGACCATTCATAGTTAAAGAAACTTAATATTATAGAGAAATAAAATGACGATACCGACTACAACAATATTATGGTTATAAATTCTTCCGGATTAGGTTTTCAGGGTGATTATAGATTAAACAGGAAATTTACACATTTTTAGCAATGTTTTAATTTACAATTAGGACTTACGTAGTGACAATATGTAACATAAAATGACAATTAGTAGTCAGATACTTAATTTTTCGTATGATATATAATGAAATTTATGAAATATAATCAACAAATTTTAAATTATTAATTTACAGAGTATCATTTCACACAATGTTTGTGACAATGAGAGCTACTACTACACACAACCGTTGTGCTAAAGAAAATAGACGAATAAAAAGCTTACACATAAACCGCATATAATAGTTTATAAAGTGTAAATAAGATGAATAAAGCATTATTGTAATACAGGCCAAGTAATAAATATAAATAGAATAACATATTGTTATTATTAATAATCGAGTAAGGTCGTTTTAAAACTAAAGTAAGTCAACTATAGCCACAAATGAAAAAATAGATAAGACGCAAAGAAAGTAGGCCAATGTAAAATCGGAGTAAAGCAGCAGTTGAAAACGTAGCACAGTCGTGAAGAAACTCCAACATAAGTCAATCGCAATACAAAATTAAGTTGTAACGCGAGATAGATTTTGAGTCTTTGGGAGCATCTTTTTAAAAGGTATATTTTCTAAAAAACACAACTATCAAATTTATTTTAATTCAGTAATTATACAAAATGACTTGTTTTATTTACATTGGATTTGAACGCTTATATTCATTAAACGCAAAGTAAATTTAATTCAAAATACTACAAGTTAATATTTTAGTGAGTCAATAATTAATAATTCAGAATGAGTAACTTGAACACCTAACAATGTTAAAGTTATGAAATTGGAAGACTGACTGGCGATCAGAGCCTGTTACTTTTAACATGAAGCCTCTGGTCTTACATCGTTTTTAGGTAAAGTGCAGAAATTGCGTTTCCTCTGTTTCTTGATAAATCATACATTTCCCTTATTCTTAGTAATTATAAATAATTCTGCTTGACCGCAGTTTATTGTTTTTTACTTGTAGTATCAAGTTGCGTCTGGGTTACAATATAGTCGTTTCTTATTCTTAATTCTGGTATGAACTTTGTTGACACTTAATATCTTACATTCTTCGATACAATGTATCATGCAATATCTAACACATAATTATTATGTTTAATTTTATATACATATTAATTTAAGGGATATGTAACTCTTTCCAACTTAGATGAAAATTAAGGGTTAATACTTAATTTTTCCATTCCGAATGGACCTGCATCTTGAAGAAGTTCTAGATTACTAGAACAGGGGGAATGGCTTCCGCGTTCCAGTGATCTAAAGAGCCAAACTATACATTCAACCAAATTACTGGGGTCTTTAGTGAAGATCCAGACTAAGACAGATCTCCGAAAGAGGGCAGCGGCTTTTTAGGTATTTAGATTGGCAGAGACCATAGTGGTCAGTATGGCATTCTAAGACACTACCGCGATCTGGAAAGCAACGGGAAACCACCAAATTACTTCACAAGTACAAAGCGTACTTAAATTGTATTTAAAATGATGGCATCTTTTGAAATAAAAAATTCCAGAGGTAGAATAGTACCCCTTTCGAATCTCCGGGAGGAAACTACTTCGGAGGATGTGATCGGAAACTTAGAAAAAAAATCAGAAATATTCTGCGAGTCGGAACGTGGAATGTCACAGGTATGAAGCAAGTAGATAAGCTAGAGAACTTAAAAATTGAAATGGATAAGATAGCACTAGACGTAGTAGGGATGAGCAAAGTTCGGTGGCCAGAGGCAGGGGATTTTTGGAGTGGAGACTTTAGGGTAATTCATACAGGATCAGAAGTAGGAAATCCTGGTATGGGTACAGTTATGCAAAAAATGATAGGGCACTGTGTAGAAAACAAGTTACGAAAGAACGATAGATTACTCATGGTTAGCTTAGAATCTAAACCGGTAAATACAGTAATAATACAAGTTTACATGCCCATCCCCAGTCACAGTGAGGAAGAGCTAGAAGCAATCTACAAAGATATCGAAGATATACTAAAACACGTAAAAGGACATGAAAATTTAATAATTACGAAGGATTTTAATGCAGTAGTAGGTGAGGGTAGGAAAGAAGCGGTAGTAGGTTTATTTGGTTTAGACACGAAAAACGACAGGCGAAATAGGTTGGTAGAATTTTGCGACACAAACAATTTAACCATCACACACACATTATTTCAACATCATGCGAGAAGACGATACACGTGGAAAACGCCAGGAGATATAGAAAGATATTAAATAGATAACATTCTCATTAGACAACGGTTTAAGAATCAAATAAAAGACTGTAGAAGCTATCGAAAAGCAAATATAGATGCTGACCACAACATCGTAATAATGAATTTAAAAATTTTAAAAAAGGAATGGAAAAATGCACTTTGAGAAACTAAAACAGAAAGGTATCCACAAAAGATTTGAAGAAAAGCCAAATAAATTGCTGAAAGATATCGGAAAGATTTCTGATACTAAGGAAGTAGAAACAGAATGACATAACATTAAATTCTAGACATGACGGCCAGAAATATTCTGGAGTGTAGACAAAAACAAAATAAGAAACCATGAATAAGAAAAGATATCCTGAATTTAATAGAAGAAAGCCGAATAAATAAAAAATCGATCAGACGAAACGGGAAAACAGAGGTACAAAACTATAAAATGGGAAATTATTCGCAAATGCAGGAAAACTATAGAACAATAGCTTGATAAAAAGTGCAAAGATGGAAATAGGAAAGACAGACGAAGCATACAAACTAATTAGGATGAATTTTAGGAATATAAAACCGAATAGCAAAAATTTTGTTGGGAGCTACTATTAGGCAACCCGTCAAAAACACAAACGCCGCAAGCACTGTATATTTTCCATGGACCGAGAAGCTTCTGGCAATTACTGGAGGATGAGTCATCTTTTATAATTCACGGTATAAATAAGACCGATGATGAAGTACAGAGTTAGTCTATATCAGAATGTCGAACATAAATTATATTGTGTAAAGTTAAATAGTTGAGCTTTTGGAAGTCCAAGTGTAAACATAAATGTTATGTGCGCGTGTCTAATGTACATGTACACGCAGCTTGAATTGAATAGTTGTGTTAATGTTGTTAACAGACCTATGGTTAAGAAGTTAGTTTAAGAAGATATTAGTGCTTGTAAATTCATTAGTGTGATAGTGGTTTATTGTTAATTGGACTGAAAACATCTTTAAACAAGGCATATACTGTTAATTAGACTTGTGAACAGTGAATAATAAAGCCTCTTGTTATTACTTGTTTTAAATTAGTGGAACGCGGTAGTAGTAGCCCGCTACACTGGTGTCAGGCCTGTGTGGGGTATATGGTGATTAATTTAAAAGGAAAAACACACAAGTCTAAAGCCATTTAAGTAGTTTATATATGCCAGTTACAAGAAGAGAAAGCAAAATGGACGCAGAAACTTTAATGAATTTCCTTAAGGATTTTAAATCCGGTATAGAAGAAAAGTTTAGTGAAAATGCTGAGAGAATGGAGGAAAGGTCGGCTAAACTAGAAGTGACACTTAGTGAAAACGTAGCGAGGTCAGTTGAACTGGAATCAACCATTAAAGAAAAGTTAAGTAAAAATGCTGAAATAATAGAAGAAAAGCTAAGTGAAAATAATAAGAAAATGGAAAAAAGGTTTAGCGAAAATGCTGAGGAAAAAGAAGAAAAGTTAAGTGAAAATGCTGAGAAATTGGAGCAAAAGTTGAATGAAAAGACAGCCACGTTAGAACAAAGATTAATGGAAAACTCCTTTGCATTGAAAGAAGATTTCACTGAATAGGTAAAAACAGTTGAGCAAAAGTTGGACAGTAAATTGGTAAAAATGGATGAAGATGTGATAAGGCTGCAAGGACAAGTGATTTCACCAACAACGCGGCCACTTGAACTAGTAAACCAAGTTGTAAATCAGAACATCTCTGAAATAAGAAGCATGGAAGAAAGCGAGTCAATACCGTCAAAATTTAGAGTGAAACCTCCCACATTCGATGGCAAAACACCTTGGCCCACATATTTGAAACAATTTGAAGCTGCGGCAATAGCCAACGGTTGGTGCAACAAAGAGAAGGCTATCTCTCTAATAGTGGCCCTACGGGCGGAAGCTCTTAACATTTTACAAACGATTTCCGATCACCAGCAGAATGATTACGGTCTCTTAACATAGAAGCTTGAGATGAGATATGGAGACGCTCACCTTCAACAGGTTTACCACGCACAAGTTAAGAACCGCTCGCAAAGGACAAATGAAAGCCAACAAGAATTCGAAGCTGACATTGCCAGATTAGTTAGACTGACATACCCAATAAGACCGATGATGAAGTACAGAGTTAGTCTATATCAGAATGTCGAACATAAATTATATCGTGTAAAGTTAAATAGTTGAGCTTTTGGAAGTCCAAGTGTAAACATAAATGTTATGTGCACGTGTCTAATGTACATGCAGCTTGTAGAATACATAAATAGACAAAAGTGTAATAAATGAATAGTTGTGTTAGTGTTGTTAACAGACCTATGGTTAAGAAGTTAGTTTAAGAAGTTATTAGTGCTTGTAAATTCATTAGTGTGATAGTGGTTCATTGTTAATTGGACTGAAAACATCTTTGAACAAGGCATATACTGTTAATTAGACTTGTGTAATAAAGACTTTTGTTATTACTTGTTTTAAATTAGTGGAACGCGGTAGTAGTAGCCTGCTACAATACAAAGAACGCTGGAGGAAACGTCATTACAGAAAATATTGAGAAAGTCATTAGGAATTTATATGCAGGGAAAGAACTAACAGCAGTAGAACAGGAATCAGACATTGAAAATGATGACTTGAGATATCCTATACTGCGAGATGAGTTTGAATTAGTATTAAAGAGCCTAAAAAATGGTAAGGTGCCGGGTACAAATAAGGTGCAAGCAAAAACACTAAAAGCCGCTGGACAAGCAGTAACATAACGTTTCTTTCACCTTGTAAGCTACATGTATGAGACAGGCGAGATACCCAAAAATTTCAACGTAACATAATAGTAACTGTACCAAAAAAGAGAGACGCGGATAGATGTGAAAATTTTCAAACAAAAAGTGTAACAGCTCACGTGTCAGAAATATTAACCAAAATTGTACAAAGACGAATGGAAAAACGTGCTGAAGAAATAGTAGGAGAAGATCGATTTGAGTTTAGGCGAAACAGATGAACACGGGAGGCTATTTTAGCTCTGAGGTTGATAATGGAGAAAACAATAGAAACGGAAAAAGCGTGTATATAGGGTTTGTAAATCTGGAAAAAGTATGCGACAATGTAAAATGAAAAAAAAATGTTCGAACTACTCGAAAAGATTCGAATGAGTTTTAGGAATAGACGGATAATACATAACTTATACAAAGAGCAAACGGCGTTCATAGAATTAGAGCAGGAAAGTAGAAAATAAATATTATGAAAAGGGTGTGACAGGAATGTGCCCTATCTCCATTAATTTTTACCTTGTACATTGAAGAGGAAATTAATACTGTCAAATACAGGAAGACATTTGGAATTAATATGCAGGGACAAAAGATTGATATGCTTAGATTTGCAGATGATATAGCGGTATTAGCATCTAGCAAAGAAGATTTAAAAGCTGCTCTTAATGAAATGGAAACAGTTTTAAGAGAGATATGGTATGAAAATTAACAAAAATAAAACTAAAGCTCTAGTATGCAAAGGAGGAGAATATAAACCAAAAACAAAAATACAAATAAGTAACGAGAACCTACAAGAGGTTAAGGATTTCTGCTACCTAGGAAGCCAATAACGCAAGATGGGAAAAACGTAAAAGATATAAAACAAAGATGAGCACAAGGTCATGCTATATTTAACAAGAAAAACCAACTACTGTGCTCAAAGATAACAACCATAGAAACAAGGAGAATATTGCTTAAAACACATGTGTGGAGCATAGCACTGTACGTCTGTGAAGCCTGGACAGTATGAGAAGCGGACAAGAAAAAGATAGAAGCCGTTGAAATGTGGTGCTACAGACGTATGTAGAAGATATCATGGACAGACAAAGTTAAGAACAAAGAGGTACTAGAAATGGCAATGGAAGAAAGAAATATGTGGAAAATAGTAAAAAATAGGAGAGATTGGATGATAGGTCACATACTAAGACATAAGGGGATAGTGCGGAATATATTAGAAGCAGAGATAAGAATAAAGAGAAATAGAGGTAGACCTAGGTTAGACTATTGCACACAGATAATGAAAGATGGAAAATGAGGGAATGTTAGGAAAATATGTAGATTAGGTCAAAATAAAAATCGATGGAGGTACGCATCTAACTAGTCTCGAAATGGAAAAATTAATGACGAAAAAATAAATGTATTTAAACATGATGATTATTATAAACAACTACAGGTATTGGTCTTGCAATATTCTCAAATGTTAATTGTCAAAAGTATTTACTGGAAAACTATTAATTCGGCAAATGTTTAAGTGTTGGGGGATACTTGACAGCCACAGGCTTCTTAACCCCATTCACATATCACTTAATCTCGGTGAAATAGGGCATATAATTAGAAAACAATAGATATTGGAAAAGCTATTAATTTGACAAATGTTCAAGTGCTGGGGGACTTGGTAGCCACAGAAATAGGGTATATAACGAGATTACCTAATTTATTGACCAAATAGGAAACGACTACCACAGAAACTACCAATCCGATTAAAAAAATTTCAACGGATATCGCTACTACCACGCAACTACCACCCACCACAATACAATTTTCAACACCCACTCTCCCCTTAGGGGGTTGGTTTATATAAAATTCACTACCACAGGGACTACCAATCCGATTACAAAAATTGCAACGGATATCGCTACTACCATGCAATTACCACCCAACACAACAAAATTTAAAACCCCCTCTCTTCTTAGGGGGTTCATTTATATAAAATTTACTACCACAGGGACTACCAATCCTATTAAAAAAATTTTAACGGATATCGCTACTACCACGCAACTACCATCCAACACAATACAATTTTCAACTCCCGCTCCCCTCTTATGGGGTTGGTTTATATAAAATTCACTACCACAGGGACTACCAATCCGATTACAAAAATTGCAACGGATATCGTTACTACCATGCAACTACCACCCAACACAATAAAATTTTAACCCCCTCCCCCTTAGGGGGTTGGTTTATATAAAATTCACTACCACAGGGACTACCAATCCGATTAAAAAAATTTTAACGGATATCGCTACTACCACGCAACTACCACCCAACACAACAAAATTTGAACCCCCACTCCCCCTTTAGGTAGTTGGTTTATATAAAATTCACTACCACGGCAACTACCAATTCGATTAAAAAATTTTTAACGGATGTCGCTACTACCACGCAACTACCACCAACACAACAAAATTTGAAACCCTCTGCTCCCCTTAGGACGTTGATTTATATAAAATTTGCCACCACAGGGACTACCAATCCGATTAAAAGAATTTCAACGGATATCGCTCTTGCCACACAATACAATTAAATTTGAAGAGAGAAGAACCAAGATCTCAGTCACCTGCTCAGAGTATTAAACTGTTGGTTATCAATATTTTTTTTTATAGAGGTGTAGAGAATGTCCGCCGACACAGGAGAAGCGTTTTCAATGCCGCTCCTGAACAGGATTCAGGGCATTTAGTACATGCATGCTTATCGAATAAACACACATGTCCACGAAGCAACTATAATCTAGATAAACTCCTTTCTTTTTGGTCGTGACCTAGGGGGTAGATTGGCAAAACCAATTTTTATCGTGTTCTATATATGCGGCGCTACCAGTTTACGCTGTTTCAAGAAATCGGCGCACATTCTCTAATGACTGCTGCATTGACGGCTTTGAGTAATTTCTGAGAGAAACTCCAGTGTAGAATGGTAGGTTTTTGTTATTTCAGACAATTGCGAGGCCATTTTTATGTGGTTTTTGTTAACAAAAATTTTTGGATAGTCTGCGTAAAGGAGTTCTAGGTTAAATTGATAATGCTATAAAGTGGAATTAAAAAAATATTCTCTACATCAACATCTACATCAACACTATTACCTAAACTATTCAAATTTAAAATAATTTTGTATCGTTTAAGAACAATAAATAAAGTGCAATGGCTGTATCTTATTAACGGAAAAAGAACAATATCCTTATCGGGAATGTTGTATTTTAACATATATCGAAGACCATTTTCAAAAGCTGTATCCATTTCTAAATAGCTCAAAACTATTGCTTCTACTGAAAAAATTGTTTGTGATGAAAAACGATGTTGGTGGTCCTTATGGAGTAAAGCAAAATAAACGTTTAATATTGAATCATTAGTAAACCAGTCAAAGTCAAATGGATCTGCCATAAGTACAAAACTCACTATTTTATGAACTTTTTCTGTAAAGGTGCTCTAGATATCACATTCTTGTTTATCAAATTCTTTAGTGATTGGGGTTGAAGAAAGAGTGGGCGTGAAGTTGATCAAACTAGTCTTGATTACAGTAGTTGCTGGCAAAAAGTTTAAAGTGTATTCGTGATATTTATTTCTAACCAACCCGTTTTCAAATAACGTACAAACTATAAATGTAGTTTGGCCATCATCCGCTTTAAGTACACCTTCTTTAGCACCCTTTTCAACCAATATACTTCCAGGCTTTTTCTGCCACTTTTAAAACCCCGCTTTTTTCGAAGATTTTAAAAAGTGCTATTGTTGATAATCAATTCCAATTGCCATCATTGCAGCAGTGATATTATGACATTGCTTTCCAATTTTACAGGTACAACTCTCTTTTGGAAATAAGGTAACCATGTATTTTGATTTTCTGAAGATACTACAAAAACTTGCTCATCTGGTATGAGTTTTACATTATTGTTAAAAAGTTGTCACGGTAATATCGATAAATTAGTAGATAAGGTGTATGTCCCTTAAGGGTTACAATGACATTAGGTGCTTCAGGGATAGCCCGCAAGAGACTTGATAGGTTGCAGGTCCGATAGAATGGTAGGTGGACCACAAGGGACGGCAAATAGTGCTAATAGTTGGAGCTAGATCGAAGAATAAGGGCGCCAGGAACTGAAGCAATAGCAACAACCACGAGAATTGTTTCACGTTCTCGGAAGGTCCCCTTGGTAACCTACTATACCGGAAAAATAAAATTAATAACTACAGACTAATGCATTACATACAATCAAATAATTATGATCCCAAGTTATAACACACAGACATATACACTAAGGTACTCAACAAAAAGGTTCAGTAACGTAACCCAGTGTGACAACAGTAATACCCCTAAACACTAGTACTGAGATTAAATAATTCAAGTTCTACTATGTACAATAATTATCATTACAAGTGACTGACTGCTACATCTTTACACGAGCATGGCCAAATCCAGCCTACGATATTATCAATAAACAAGAACTATAAATATATATATATATATATATATATATATATATATATATATATATCAGGCTAACACCCACACACACAGTAGTTATATGGCCACACATCCGCTGTATATTATTCAGTAACCTTGTTGCCCCTTTTGTCTATAGGCAGACTACTCGTGTATAGATTCACACATTATTTATTTAGCTAAATAATTTGGCATTAAACGTTAGTGATTTCAACTTCAAATAGTATGTGATACTCTACTGATTAAAACGGTAAAACATAAGAATTGCAATTTTACTAAATAATTAAAATAGGAAAAATAAGAATAATTGCACTTTAGCAACAATGAGACAAACGAAAATAGACAGTCTATATTATACAGTATACTAGCATACAGCCTCAATGGACTAGGCCTACGGCACTGAATGTAACAGCAACTTCCACTCGCACCATCCAGGGGTCGGCAGTCGAACTTTGTCGAAATAGAAAACCTAGGTCCAGTACGTAAAGTTACATTCACTACAGCATAGAACGTATAACAAAAAAAATTCAATCTATAACCCAAGTCTAAGACAAGACGTAAGAAATCAGCAACAAACGGTACGACAGCAGTACAAGGAAGCACAAGCACCCTGCAAATTCACAACACAATTAGATTCGAAACACGATTAGGCAGAACAGAAAGTACAAACCTACTTACCACCAGATGTGGGAATAAAGATAATCAGGTGCTTTTCACACTTTTCATAATTTAATTCCCTAGTCTAGTTGACAGAAGGCAATGAAATCCGCTAAAGCGTAATTACTATTCCATATTAAACACAAAATGACATCAGTACATATCAACCCAGAATGCTTGCAAAAATTCGCAAATAAGAGCATTTCAAACAACTGCAGCACTCCACGTGGCTGAAGTTGTCTTCATCTTCATCTTCATCTTTGCTCAAATTACAGCGGCCCGGTTAAATATTGCAACAAATAAAACAATAATACTGTATGCTTGCAAAATTGGATTAACCTGGAAAATATATATAAAAAAAACATGAAAAGAAACTTGCCGGTTTTCGAGCAGGGCCAGAAGGGGGCGAAAACTGCAAATTAACTTGCGGTATAAAATTTTCAATTTTCAAAAAACTTCTAGTGTTAGGTTTTAAGTATTACCGAAAATCATTAGTTACAATACCATAAGACATAAGACTAAGATACAATTACCAACCCTTCAGCAGGGGCAGAAGGGGTCGAAAACGGCAATTCAAATTTCATAATAAAATATTCGATTTTTAAAAGTTTTCAGTGTTTGGTTTCAATTGTGACCAAAAACAATTAGTTGCAATACCAAGACCTTAGGAAAAATTTTCAACCCTCTGGCAGGAGCAGAAAGGGTCGAAAGCGGCAATTCAAATTTCATAATTAAATTTTTGATTATTGAAAGTTTTCAGTGTTTGGTTTCAATTGTGACCAAGAACGGTTAGTTGCAATACCAAGACCTAGACAAAAATTACCAACCCTCCGGCAGAGGTAGAAAAGGTCGAACGGCAATTCAAATTTCATAATAATTTTTGATTATTGAAAGTTCTCAGTGTTTGGTTTCAATTGTGACCAAGAACGGTTAGTTGCAATACCAACACCTTAGGAAAAAATTACCAACTCTCCGGCAATGGTAAAAGGGATCAAAGACGGCATTTCGAATTTCTTAATTTAATTTTCGATTATTGTAAGTTTTCAGTGTTTGGTTTCAATTGTAAACAAGTACGGTTAGTTGCAATACCAAAAGCTTAGGAAAAAATTGCCAACCCTGCGGCAGGGGTAGAAAAAATCGAAGACGGCAATTCAAATTTCATAATAATTTTTGATTATTGAAAGCTTTCAGTGATTGGTTTCAATTGTGACCAAGAACGGTTAGTTGCAATACCAACACCTTAGGAAAAAATTACCAACTCTCCGGCAAGGGTAGAAGGGGTCGAAGACGGCAATTCAAATTCTATAATAATTTTTGATTATTGAAATTTTCCGTGTTTGATTTCAATTGTGAACATGAACGGATAGTTGCAATATCAAGACCTTAGGAAAACATTGCCAACCCTCCGGCAGAGGTAGAAGCGGTCGAAGACGGCGGTTCAAATTTCATAATTAAATTTTATATTATTGAAAGTTTTCAGTGTTTGGTTTCAATTGTGACCAAGAACGGTTAGTTGCAATACCAAGACCATAGGAAAAAATTACCAACCCTCCGGCAGGGGTAGAAGGGGTCGAAGACGGCAATTCAAATTTCGTAATAAAATTTTCGATTATTGAAAGCTTTCAGTGTTTGATTTCAATTATGACCATGAACGGTTAGTTGCAATACCAAGACCTTAGGAAAACATTACCAACCCTCCGGCAGAGGTAGATGGGGTCGAAGACGGCGATTCAAATTTCGTAATTAAATTTTAGATTATTGAAAGTTTTCAGTGTTTGGTTTCAATTGTGACCAAGAACGGTTAGTTGCAATACCAAGACCTAGACAAAAATTACCAACCCTCCGGCAGAGGTAGAAAAGGTCGAACGGCAATTCAAATTTCATAATAATTTTTGATTATTGAAAGTTCTCAGTGTTTGGTTTCAATTGTGACCAAGAACGGTTAGTTGCAATACCAACACCTTAGGAAAAAATTACCAACTCTCCGGTAGTGGTAAAAGGGATCAAAGACGGCATTTCGAATTTCTTAATTTAATTTTCGATTATTGTAAGTTTTCAGTGTTTGGTTTCAATTGTAAACAAGTACGGTTAGTTACAATACCAAAAGCTTAGGAAAAAATTGCCAACCCTGCGGCAGGGGTAGAAAAAATCGAAAACGGCAATTCAAATTTCATAATAATTTTTGATTATTGAAAGCTTTCAGTGATTGGTTTCAATTGTGACCAAGAACGGTTAGTTGCAATACCAACACCTTAGGAAAAAATTACCAACTCTCCGGCAAGGGTAGAAGGGGTCGAAGACGGCAATTCAAATTCTATAATAATTTTTGATTATTGAAAGTTTTCAGTGTTTGGTTTCAATTGTGACCAAGAACGGTTAGTTGCAATACCAACATCTTAGGATAAAATTACCAACCCTCCGGCAAGGGTAGAAGGGCTCGAAGACGGCAATTCAAATTCCATAATAATTTTTGATTATTGAAAGTTTTCAGTGTTTGGTTTCAATTGTGACCAAGAACGGTTAGTTGCAATACCAAGACCTAGACAAAAATTACCAACCCTCCGGCAGAGATAGAAAAGGTCGAACGGCAATTCAAATTTCATAATAATTTTTGATTATTGAAAGTTCTCAGTGTTTGGTTTCAATTGTGACCAAGAACGGTTAGTTGCAATACCAACACCTTAGGAAAAAATTACCAACTCTCCGGCAGTGGTAAAAAGGATCAAAGACGGCATTTCGAATTTCTTAATTTAATTTTCGATTATTGTAAGTTTTCAGTGTTTGGTTTCAATTGTAAACAAGTACGGTTAGTTGCAATACCAAAAGCTTAGGAAAAAATTGCCAACCCTGCGGCAGGGGTAGAAAAAATCGAAGACGGCAATTCAAATTTCATAATAATTTTTGATTATTGAAAGCTTTCAGTGATTGGTTTCAATTGTGACCAAGAACGGTTAGTTGCAATACCAACACCTTAGGAAAAAATTACCAACTCTCCGGCAAGGGTAGAAGGGGTCGAAGACGGCAATTCAAATTCTATAATAATTTTAGATTATTGTAAGTTTTCAGTGTTTGGTTTCAATTGGTAACAAGTACGGTTAGTTGCAATACCAAAAGCTTAGGAAAAAATTGTCAACCCTGCGGCAGGGGTAGAAAAAATCGAAGACGGCAATTCAAATTTCATAATAATTTTTGATTATTGAAAGCTTTCAGTGATTGGTTTCAATTGTGACCAAGAACGGTTAGTTGCAATACCAACACCTTAGGAAAAATTACCAACTCTCCGGCAGGGTAGAAGGGGTCGAAGACGGCAATTCAAATTTCATAATTAATTTTGATTATTGAAAGTTTTCAGTGTTTGGTTTCAATTGTGAACCAAGAACGGTTAGTTGCAATACCAAGACCTTAGGAAAAATTGCCAACCCTCCGGCAGAGGTAGAAAGGTCGAAGACGGCAATTCAAATTTCATAATAAATTTTTGATTATTCAAAGTTTTCAGTGTTTGGTTTCAATTGTGTCCAAGAACGGTTAGCTGCAAAGCCAAGACCTTAGGAAAAAATTACCAACCCTCCGGCAGGTGGTAGAAGGGTCGAAGACGGCAATTCAAATTTCGTAATAAAATTTTCGATTATTGAAAGTTTTCAGTGTTTGGTTTCAATTGTGACCAAGAACGGTTAGTTGCAATACCAAGACCTTAGGAAAAATTGCCAACCCTCCGGCAGGGGTAGAAAAGGGTCGAAGACGGCAATTCAAATTTCATAATAAATTTTGATTATTGAAAGTTTTCAGTGTTTGGTTTCAATTGTGACCAAGAACGGTTAGTTGCAATACCAAGACCTTAGGAAAAATTACCAACCCTCCGGCAGAGGTAGAAGGGTCGAAGACGGCAATTCAAATTTCATAATAATTTTGATTATTTGAAAGTTTTCAGTGTTTGGTTTCAATTGTGACCAAGAACGGTTAGTTGCAATACCAAACACTTAGGAAAAAATTACCAACCCTCCGGCAGGGTAGAAAAGGTCGAAGACGGCAATTCAAATTTCATAATTAATTTTGATTATTGAAAGTTTTCAGTGTTTGGTTTCAATTGTGACCAAGAACGGTTAGTTGCAATACCAAGACCTTAGGAAAAATTACCAACCCTCCGGCAGGGTAGAAAAAGTCGAAAACGGCAATTCAAATTTCATAATAATTTTTGATTATTGAAAGCTTTCAGTGATTGGTTTCAATTGTGACCAAGAACGGTTAGTTGCAATACCAACACCTTAGGAAAAAATTACCAACTCTCCGGCAGTGGTAAAAGAGATCAAAGACGGCATTTCGAATTTCTTAATTTAATTTTCGATTATTGAAAGTTTTCAGTGTTTGGTTTCAATTGTGACCAAGAACGGTTAGTTGCAATACCAAAAGCTTAGGAAAAATTGCCAACCCTGCGGCAGGGGTAGAAGAAATCGAAGACGGCAATTCAAATTTCATAATAATTTTGATTATTGAAAGCTTTCAGTGTTTGGTTTCAATTGTGACCAAGAACGGTTAGTTGCAATACCAACACCTTAGGAAAAATTACCAACCTCCGGCAGTGGTAGAAGGGTCGAAGACGGCATTTCAAATTTCTTAATTTAATTTTCGATTATTGAAAGTTTTCAGTGTTTGGTTTCAATTGTGACCAAGAACGGTTAGTTGCAATACCAAGAGCTTAGGAAAAATTGCCAACCCTGCGGCAGGGTAGAAAAATCGAAGACGGCAATTCAAATTTCATAATAATTTTGATTATTGAAAGCTTTCAGTGATTGGTTTCAATTGTGACCAAGAACGGTTAGTTGCAATACCAACACCTTAGGAAAAAATTACCAACTCTCCGGCAAGGGTAGAAGGGGTCGAAGACGGCAATTCAAATTCTATAATAATTTTTGATTATTGAAAGTTTTCAGTGTTTGGTTTCAATTGTGACCAAGAACGGTTAGTTGCAATACCAACACCTTAGGAAAAATTACCAACCCTCCGGCAAGGGTAGAAGGGTCGAAGACGGCAATTCAAATTTCATAATAATTTTTGATTATTGAAAGCTTTCAGTGATTGGTTTCAATTGTGACCAAGAACGGTTAGTTGCAATACCAACACCTTAGGAAAAAATTACCAACTCTCCGGCAAGGGTAGAAGGGGTCGAAGACGGCAATTCAAATTCTATAATAATTTTTGATTATTGAAAGTTTCCAGTGTTTGGTTTCAATTGTGACCAAGAACGGTTAGTTGCAATACCAACATCTTAGGAAAAATTACCAACCCTCCGGCAGGGTAGAAGGGTCGAAGACGGCAATTCAAATTTCATAATAATTTTTGATTATTGAAAGTTTTCAGTGTTTGGTTTCAATTGTGACCAAGAACGGTTAGTTGCAATACCAACATCTTAGGAAAAATTACCAACCCTCCGGCAGGGTAGAAGGTCGAAAGACGGCAATTTCAAATTTCATAATAATTTTCGATTATTTAAAGTTTTCAGTGTTTGGTTTCAATTGTGACCAAGAACGGTTAGTTGCAATACCAAGACCTTAGGAAAAATTACCAACACTCCGGCCGTGGTAGAAGGGGTCGAAGACGGCAATTCAAATTTCATAATAAAATTTTCGATTATTGAAAGTTTTCAGTGTTTGATTTCAATTGTGACTAAGAACGGTTAGTTGCAATACCAAGACCATAGGAAAAAATTACCAACCTCCGGCAGGGGTAGAAGGGTCGAAAACGGCAATTCAAATTTCATAATAAAATTTTCGATTATTGAAAGTTTTCAGTGTTTGGTTTCAATTGTGACCAAGAACGGTTAGTTGCAATACCAAGACCTTAGGAAAAATTACCAACCCTCCGGCAGGGGTAGAAGGGTCGAAGACGGCAATTCAAATTTCATAATAAAATTTTCGATTATTGAAAGTTTTCAGTGTTTGGTTTCAATTGTGACCAAGAACGGTTAGTTGCAATACCAAGACCTTAGGAAAAATTACCAACCCTCCGGCAGGGTAGAAAGGTCGAAGACGGCAATTCAAATTTCATAATAATTTTGATTATTGAAAGTTTTCAGTGTTTGGTTTCAATTGTGACCAAGAACGGTTAGTTGCAATACCAACACCTTAGGAAAAAATTACCAACCCTCCGGCAGTGGTAGAAAGGTCAAAGACGGCATTTCAAATTTCATAATTTAATTTTTCGATTATTGAAAGTTTTCAGTGTTTGGTTTCAATTGTAAACCAAGAACGGTTAGTTGCAATACCAACACCTTAGGAAAAAATTACCAACCCTCCGGCAGGGTAGAAAAATCGAAGACGGCAATTCAAATTTCATAATAATTTTGATTATTGAAAGTTTTCAGTGTTTGGTTTCAATTGTGACCAAGAACGGTTAGTTGCAATACCAACACCTTAGGAAAAATTACCAACCTCCGGCAGGGTAGAAGGTCAAGACGGCAATTCAAATTTCATAATAATTTTTGATTATTGAAAGTTTTCAGTGTTTGGTTTCAATTGTGACCAAGAACGGTTAGTTGCAATACCAACACCTTAGGAAAAAATTACCAACTCTCCGGCAAGGGTAGAAGGGGTCGAAGACGGCAATTCAAATTCTATAATAATTTTTGATTATTGAAAGTTTTCAGTGTTTGGTTTCAATTGTGACCAAGAACGGTTAGTTGCAATACCAACACCTTAGGAAAAATTACCAACCCTCCGGCAAGGGTAGAAGGGCTCGAAGACGGCAATTCAAATTCTATAATAATTTTTGATTATTGAAAGTTTTCAGTGTTTGGTATCAATTGTGACCAAGAACGGTTAGTTGCAATACCAACATCTTAGGAAAAAATTAACAACCCTCCGGCAGGGCTAGAAAAAGTCGAAAACGGCATTTCAAATTTCATAATAATTTTTGATTATTTAAAGTTTTCAGTGTTTGGGTTCAATAGTAACCAAGAATGGTTAGTTGCAATACCAACACCTTAGGAAAAAATTACCAACTCTTCGGCAGGAGTAGAAGGGAACAAAGACGGCAATTTAAATTTCATAATTAAGTTTTCGATCGATTATTGAAGGTTTTCAGCGTTTGGTTTCAGTTGTGACCAAGAACGGTTAGTTGCAATACCAAACCTTAGGAAAAATTACCAACCTCCGGCAGGGTAGAAGGGGTCAAACGGCAATTCAAATTTCTAATAAAATTTTGATTATTGAAAGTTTTCAGTGTTTGGTTTCAATTGTACAAGAACGGTTAGTTGCAATACCAAGACCTTAGGAAAAATTCCAACCTCCGGCAGGGGTAGAAGGGTCGAAACGGCAATTCAAATTTCATAATAAAATTTTCGATTATTGAAAGTTTTCAGTGTTTGGTTTTAATTGTGACCAAAAACGGTTAGTTGCAATACCAAGACTTAGGAAAAATTACCAACCCTCCGGCAGGGGTAGAAGGGTCGAAGACGGCAATTCAAATTTCTAATAAAATTTTGATTATTGAAAGTTTTCAGTGTTTGGTTTCAATTTGGACCAAGAACGGTTAGTTGCAATACCAAGACCTTAGGAAAAATTACCAACCCTCCGGCAGAGGTAGAAAATCGAAACGGCAATTCAAATTTCATAATAATTTTGATTATTGAAAGTTTTCAGTGTTTGGTTTCAATTGTGACCAAGAACGGTTAGTTGCAATACCAAACCTTAGGAAAAAATTACCAACCCTCCGGCAGAGGTAGAAAATCAAAACGGCAATTCAAATTTCATAATAATTTTGATTATTAAAGTTTTCAGTGTTTGGTTTCAATTGTGACCAAGAACGGTTAGTTGCAATACCAACACCTTAGGAAAAAATTACCAACCCTCCAGGGTAAAAAATCAAAGACGGCAATTCAAATTTCATAATAATTTTGATTATTGAAAGTTTTCAGTGTTTGGTTTCAATTGTGACCAAGAACGGTTAGTTGCAATACCAAAACCTTAGGAAAAATTCCAACCCTCCGGCAGGGGTAGAAGGGGTCGAAACGGCAATTCAAATTTCATAATAATTTTTGATTATTGAAAGTTTTCAGTGTTTGGTTTCAATTGTGACCAAGAACGGTTAGTTGCAATACCAACACCTTAGGAAAAATTACCAACCCCGGCAAGGGTAGAAGGGGTCGAAGACGGCAATTCAAATTCATAATAATTTTGATTATTGAAAGTTTTCAGTGTTTGGTTTCAATTGTGACCAAGAACGGTTAGTTGCAATACCAACACTTAGGAAAAATTACCAACCCCGGCAAGGGTAGAAGGGGTCGAAGACGGCAATTCAAATTCATAATAATTTTGATTATAGAAAGTTTTCAGTGTTTGGTTTCAATTGTGACCAAGAACGGTTAGTTGCAATACCAAGATCTTAGGAAAAATTAACAACCCTACGGTAGGGTAGAAAAGTCGAAAACGGCAATTCAAATTTCATAATAATTTTGATTATTTAAAGTTTTCAGTGTTTGGGTTCAATGTACAATTTTTTTTTTTTTTTTTTTTTTTTTTTTTTTTTTTTTTTTTTTTTTTTTTTTTTTTTTTTTTTAATAATTTTCGATTATTGAAAGTTTTCAGTGTTTGGTTTCAATTGTGACAAGAACGGTTAGTTGCAATACCAAGACTTAGGAAAAATTACCAACCCTCCGGCAGGGTAGAAGGGTCGAAAACGGCAATTCAAATTTCATAATAAATTTTCGATTATTGAAAGTTTTCAGTGTTTGGTTTCAATTGTGACCAAGAACGGTTAGTTGCAATACCAAGACCTTAGGAAAAATTACCAACCCTCCGGCAGGGGTAGAAGGGGTCGAAGACGGCAATTCAAATTTCATAATAAAATTTTCGATTATTGAAAGTTTTCAGTGTTTGGTTTCAATTGTGACCAAGAACGTTAGTTGAATACCAAGACTTAGGAAAAATTACCAACCCTCCGGCAGGGGTAGAAGGGTCGAAGACGGCAATTCAAATTTCATAATAAAATTTTGATTATTGAAAGTTTTTAGTGTTTGGTTTCAATTGTGACCAAGAACGGTTAGTTGCAATACCAAGACCTTAGGAAAAAATTACCAAC
This sequence comes from Platerodrilus igneus, assembly GCA_036346225.1. Lineage (NCBI taxonomy): Eukaryota > Metazoa > Arthropoda > Insecta > Coleoptera > Lycidae > Platerodrilus > Platerodrilus igneus. The sequence goes on along the minus strand of JARFIW010001518.1, from coordinate 657,021 downwards.
CCTCCGGCAGTGGTAGAAAAGGTCGAAACGGCAATTCAAATTTCATAATAATTTTTGATTATTGAAAGTTTTCAGTGTTTGGTTTCAATTGTGACCAAGAACGGTTAGTTGCAATACCAACACCTTAGGAAAAATTACCAACCCTCCGGCAGGGTAGAAGGATCGAAGACGGCAATTCAAATTTCATAATAATTTTCGATTATTGAAAGTTTTCAGTGTTTGGTTTCAATTGTACCAAGAACGGTTAGTTGCAATACCAAACCTTAGGAAAAAATTCCAACCCTCGGCAGGGGTAGAAAAAGGTCGAAGACGGCAATTCAAATTTCATAATAATTTTGATTATTGAAAGTTTTCAGTGTTTGGTTTCAATTGTGACCAAGAACGGTTAGTTGCAATACCAACACCTTAGGAAAAAATTACCAACTCTCCGGCAAGGGTAGAAGGGTCGAAGACGGCAATTCAAATTTCATAATAATTTTGATTATTGAAAGTTTTCAGTGTTTGGTTTCAATTGTGACCAAGAACGGTTAGTTGCAATACCAAACCTTAGGAAAAATTACCAACCCTCCGGCAGGGTAGAAGGTCGAAGACGGCAATTCAAATTTCATAATAATTTTTGATTATTGAAAGTTTTCAGTGTTTGGTTTCAATTGTGACCAAGAACGGTTAGTTGCAATACCAACACTTAGGAAAAATTACCAACCCTCCGGCAGGGGTAGAAGGGTCGAAACGGCAATTCAAATTTCATAATAATTTTTGATTATTTGAAAGTTTTCAGTGTTTGGTTTCAATTGTGACCAAGAACGGTTAGTTGCAATACCAACACTTAGGAAAAAATTACCAACCCTCCGGCAGGGTAGAAGGGTCGAAGACGGCAATTCAAATTTCATAATAATTTTCGATTATATTGAAAGTTTTCAGTGTTTGGTTTCAGTTGTGACCAAGAACGATTAGTTGCAATACCAAGATCTTAGGAAAAATTACCAACCCTCCGGCAGGGTAGAAGGGTCGAAGACGGCAATTCAAATTTCATAATAAAATTTTCGATTATTGAAAGTTTTCAGTGTTTGGATTTCAATTGTGACCAAGAACGGTTAGTTGCAATACCAAGACCTTAGGAAAAATTACCAACTCTCCGGCAGGGTAGAAGGGTCGAAAACGGCAATTCAAATTTCATAATAAAATTTTCGATTATTGAAAGTTTTCAGTGTTTGGTTTCAATTGTGACCAAGAACGGTTAGTTGCAATACCAAGACCTTAGGAAAAATTACCAACCCTCCGGCAGGGTAGAAGGGGTCGAAGACGGCAATTCAAATTTCATAATAAAATTTTGATTATTGAAAGTTTTCAGTGTTTGTTTCAATTGTGACCATGAACGGTTAGTTGCAATACCAAGACCTTAGGAAAAATTACCAACCCTCCGGCAGGGGTAGAAGGGTCGAAGACGGCAATTCAAATTTCATAATAAAATTTTCGATTATTGAAAGTTTTCAGTGTTTGGTTTCAATTGTGACCAAGAACGGTTAGTTGCAATACCAAGACCTTAGGAAAAATTACCAACCCTCCGGCAGGGTAGAAGGGGTCGAAACGGCAATTCAAATTTCATAATAAAATTTTCGATTATTGAAAGTTTTCAGTGTTTGATTTCAATTGTGACTAAGAACGGTTAGTTGCAATACCAAGACCATAGGAAAAAATTACCAACTCTCCGGCAGGGGTAGAATGGGTCGAAAACGGCAATTCAAATTTCATAATAAAATCTTCGATTATTGAAGGTGTTCAGTGTTTGGTTTTAGTTGTGACCAAAAACGATTAGTTGTAATACCAAGATCTTAGGAAACAATTACCAACCCTCCGGCAGGGGTAGAAGGGGTCGAAGACGGCAATTCAAATTTTATAATAAAATTTTAGATTATTGAAAGTTTTCAGTGTTTGGTTTCAATTGTGACCAAGAACGGTTAGTTGCAATACCAAGACCTAGACAAAAATTACCAACCCTCCGGCAGAGGTAGAAAAGGTCGAACGGCAATTCAAATTTCATAATAATTTTTGATTATTGAAAGTTCTCAGTGTTTGGTTTCAATTGTGACCAAGAACGGTTAGTTGCAATACCAACACCTTAGGAAAAAATTACCAACTCTCCGGTAGTGGTAAAAGGATCAAAGACGGCATTCAATTTCTTAATTTAATTTTCGATTATTGTAAGTTTTCAGTGTTTGGTTTCAATTGTAAACAAGTACGGTTAGTTGCAATACCAAAAGCTTAGGAAAAAATTGCCAACCCTGCGGCAGGGGTAGAAAAAATCGAAGACGGCAATTCAAATTTCATAATAATTTTTGATTATTGAAAGCTTTCAGTGATTGGTTTCAATTGTGACCAAGAACGGTTAGTTGCAATACCAACACCTTAGGAAAAAATTACCAACTTTCCGGCAAGGGTAGAAGGGGTCGAAGACGGCAATTCAAATTCTATAATAATTTTAGATTATTGTAAGTTTTCAGTGTTTGGTTTCAATTGGTAACAAGTACGGTTAGTTGCAATACCAAAAGCTTAGGAAAAAATTGTCAACCCTGCGGCAAGGGTAGAAAAAATCGAAGACGGCAATTCAAATTTCATAATAATTTTTGATTATTGAAAGCTTTCAGTGATTGGTTTCAATTGTGACCAAGAACGGTTAGTTGCAATACCAACATCTTAGGATAAAAGTACCAACCCTCCGGCAAGGGTAGAAGGGCTCGAAGACGGCAATTCAAATTCCATAATTATTTTTGATTATAGAAAGTTTTCAGTTTTTGGTTTCAATTGTGACCAAGAACGGTTAGTTGCAATACCAACATCTTAGGATAAAATTACCAACCCTCCGGCAAGGGTAGAAGGGCTCGAAGACGGCAATTCAAATTCCATAATAATTTTTGATTATAGAAAGTTTTCAGTTTTTGGTTTCAATTGTGACCAAGAACGGTTAGTTGCAATACCAACATCTTAGGGAAAAATTAACAACCCTACGGTAGGGGTAGAAAAAGTCGAAAACGGCAATTCAAATTTCATAATAATTTTTGATTATTTAAAGTTTTCAGTGTTTGGGTTCAATAGTAACCAAGAACGGTTAGTTGCAATACCAACACCTTAGGAAAAAATTACCAACTCTTCGGCAGGAGTAGAAGGGAACAAAGACGGCAATTCAAATTTCATAATTAAATTTTCGATCGGATCTGATCCAGATCGTTGTCAAAAGTTTGACGTTTATGACATAAATTGAAGGTTACTTTGATTTATTGATGTTTGAAATATTTGATTTGAGTACAACAAAAATTTTAAAGTTTAAAGAATGATTGCCTTCAATTTGTGTTGCGACCTGGGATCGACTTTCCTATGGTAGCCAATACGCTTAACGTGAAATCAGCTGATTAATTTTATTGGTGAATTTTATATAAATTCAATAATTTGGGAAACTGAATCTCGGTAAAATAAGACAGAAAATCAGAAATCTCTCAATTGTATAAATAGAAACATGTTAAAAAAATGTTTCCCAAATTATTGAATTTATATAAAATTCACCAATAAAAATTAATCAGCTGATTTCACGTTAAGCGTATTGGCTACCATAGGAAAGTCGATCCCAGGTCGCATACACAAATTAACTTCAATTTATTTAAACTTTAAAATTTTGAGTTATCAATTTTTGACAAGAACGTTAGTGTCATGTCAAACGTCAAATAGATTTTAAAAACTATAGTTTCATTCCCAAAGAAGTCAAGACAGCAATTAAACAAATCCACAACAAACATACAACGATTATTGAAGGTTTTCAGCGTTTGGTTTCAGTTGTGACCAAGAACGATTAGTTGTAATATCAAGATCTTAGGAGACAATTACCAACCCTCCGGCCGTGGGTTAAGGGGTCGAAGACGGCAATTCAAATTTCATAATAAAATTTTCGATTATTGAAAGTTTTCAGTGTTTGATTTCAATTGTGACTAAGAACGGTTAGTTGCAATACCAAGACCATAACAAAAAAATTACCAACTCTCCGGCAGAGGTAGAATGGGTCGAAGACGGCAATTCAAATTTCATAATAAAATCTTCGATTATTGAAGGTGTTCAGTGTTTGGTTTCAGTTGTGACCAAAAACGATTAGTTGTAATACCAAGATCTTAGGAAACAATTACCAACCCTCCGGCAGGGGTAGAAGAGGTCGAAGACGGCAATTCAAATTTTATAATAAAATTTTATATTATTGAAAGTTCTCAGTGTTTGATTTCAATTGTGACCATGAACGGATAATTGCAATATCAAGACCTTAGGAAAACATTGCCAACCCTCCGGCAGAGGTAGAACCGGTCGAAGACGGCGATTCAAATTTCATAATTAAATTTTATATTATTGAAAGTTTTCAGTGTTTGGTTTCAATTGTGACCAAGAACGGTTAGTTGCAATACCAAGACCATAGGAAAAAATTACCAACTCTCCGGCAGGGGTAGAATGGGTCGAAGACGGCAATTCAAATTTCATAATAAAATTTTTCGATTATTGAAGGTTTTCAGTGTTTGGTATCAGTTGTGACCAAAAACGTGTAACATTATTTTGTAATGTTAACAATTAAACAAATCAATCAGTTAATTAAAATTCAGTAACTTGAATAAAGTATAAACAAAAATTTTCAACAATAAATTACTTCATATTAGTTAGGCTCCCTTATAATAAAAGACCAGGGTTACCGATAGCTTCAGGCTACTAAATTCCAGCGGCAGGTCATCATTTAAAGCTCTAGATCCTTGTAAATTAAATACAATAAACCTCTTAAAAGTTTAGGTCGGTTACAGACTGACAAATCTGATAAAATTAAAATGTAATAGTACCTTTTAGCGTAAATAAAAGAAACCAATTTCAGTTTGAAAAGCTTAACCTTCTTAATACTTTCGTTGATTGACAGCGGATTATACAAAACGAAATATTATAAATAGCGCAAAACTATTTCCAATTTGATTTGTTCAAATATTACAAGTAATTTTAAGTAGTCTGGAGACATCCATTGTATTTAAAATCCATTTCGGCTCAAGTTGGTTAGCCGGTCTTTATTAATGGCAGACTACTGTCGCCATAGGTGGGTTCCACATTGCAATAATTAAGTAATTTGTAGAAGGTAAAAAATAATTTAAACCCTTGAGAAAATAATTGCTCCCGTGACTCATCTAAAAAGGGGTTGGATTTGGTTTCTGAAATCTTGTTTTGTGGGAGGTTCAGTTCAGTCATTTGATAACAGAAAATGCGGTACATAATAATTAGGGTAGGAATTAGTCTATATAATTGAAGGCTTTAGCCAAAGACAGAGAGTTTTTTCCAATGGGGCCGTCCGTGGTCAAGAAGTAGAAAGAAACGTAGTTCGCGGGTAGCGTTCTCCGGCATCACAGATAGAATATTTCACTTTGTATCACGATATTAAAAATTGGAAAGGAGTGATAATTCTTCCAGTTTTGCGAGGGTTATGCCCATATGTTTGCGGATTTGTAGTGATACAAGGTAACTATTAAAAAACTTGTAGGCGTGTGACGCACAAGTAAGTGATATTGTCAAGAAGATTCTGCCGGGTTCGTGTACCAGTCAATTCTTTAAAAATTATAAACAGAAGCAACAAGCGAGATTCTCTTCCCCAAATTTAAGAACTGTTCTACGTTGGAAAACAAACCCTCAAACAATGGACAATTTTTAGTAAGTAAGTTTTTATAGTTAAGTAGCATGACCAATTTTTAGTTAGTTTATTTGTTAGGACGTTTTGGCCATAAACCGTAGGATTAAATTAGTGTACGATTTATAATATAAGTTTCTTTCATATACAAGTGTTTGATAACTACTTATGTACTCAAAATTTTCATAAATTCCATAGTCACCTATTCACTTAAATTTCTAAATCAATGAATATAAGAGGTTCACGTTTATTGCTCTGTGAATTAAATAGTTTTGTTTGCCGTTGATTAAGTCAATAGTCTTTTTTTATTGTTTTATCATGGAAGTTTTATAAGTAGTAAAAGGTGAGGAATTGATTAAAAGAAACAATTGTCCTCCTTGGGATGACAAGTCTCCCAAGGTTTTGTACGAACATTTGAACATTCTCGACTTGTCTGGCGCCCTTGGCAATTGTCATTAAGCCACAATATTTTATGAAAGGTAAGTGCCACACCTTTGTAGTATATTATAAATTAATTTAACCTTTTTTTCAAAATTTTAACCCTCTATATGATCCACGACTTCCGCTAGCTAGTGCCGGTGACCCCCCTTTAATTTTTGTTTTACAGGCCGCCCCCATTTTATAATTTTGCATACGTAGTAGCTTTTCCGCCTGTAACAAACGATTAGTTGTAATACCAAGATCTTAGGAAACAATTACCAACCCTCCGGCAGGGGTAGAAGGGGTCGAAGAGGGCAATTCAAATTTCATAAAAAAATATTCGTTTATTGAAAGTTTTCAGTGTTGATTTCAATTGTGACCATGAACGGTTAGTTGCAATACCAAGACCATAGGAAAACATTGCCAACCCTCCGGCAGAGGTAGAAAGGGTCGAAGACGGCGATTCAAAATTCATAATAAAATTTTCGATTATTGAAAGTTTTCAGTGTTTGGTTTCAATTGTGACCAAGAACGGTTAGTTGCAATACCAAGACCTTAGGAAAACTTACCAACCCTCCGGCAGGCGAAGAAGGGGTCGAAGATGGCAAATCTAATTTAAAAATAAAATTTTTGATTATTAAAAGTTTTCAGTGTTTGATTTCAATTGTGACCAAAAACAGTTAGTTGTAATACCAAGATCTTAGGAAAAATTACCAACCCTCCGGCAGAGATAGAAGGGATCGAAATCGGCAATTCAAATTTCATAGTTAAATTTTTGATTACTCAAAGTTGTCAGTGTTGGTTTCAATTGTGACCAAAAACGGGTAGTTGTAATACCAAGAGCTTAGGAAAAAATTACTAACCCTCCGGCAGGTTAGAAGGGGTCGAAACAGCAATTCAAATTTCATAATAGAATCTTCGATTTTTGAAAGTTTTCAGTGTTTGGTTTCAATTGTGACCAAGAACGGTTAGTTGCAATACCAAGACCTTAGGAAAAAATTACCAACCCTCCGGCAGGGGAAGAAGGGGTTGAAAACAGCAAGTCAAATTACATAATTTGATTTTCGAGTACTAAAAGTTTTCAGTGTTAGGTTTCAATTGTGACCAACAACAGTTATTTGAAATACCAAAACCTTAAAAAAAATTACCGACCCTCCGGCAGGGGAAAAAGGGGTCGAAAATGGCAATTCAAATTTCTTAATAAAATCTTCGATTTTTGAAAGTTATCAGTATTTGGTTGCAAATGTAACCAAGAACGCTTAGTTGCAACACCAAGACCATGGGAAAAAATTACCAACACTCCGGCTGAGGTAGAAGGGATCAAAGACGGCAATACAAATTTCATAATCAAATCTACCATTATTGAAAGTTTTCAGTGTTTGGTTTCAATTGTGACCATGAACGGTTAGTTGCAATACCAAGACCTTAAAAGAAACTTACCAACTCTCCGGCATGAGTGGAAGGGGTCGAAGACGGCAATTCAAATTTAATAATAAAATTTTCGACTATTGAAAGTTTTCAGTGTTTAGTTTCAATAGTAACCAAGAACGGTTAACTGCAATACCAAGACCTTAGGAAAAAATTACCAACCCTCCAGAAAGGGTAGAAGGGGTCATAGACGGCAATTCAAATTTCACAATTAAATTTACGAATATTGAAGGTTTTCAGTGTTTGGTTTCAATTGTAATTATAACGGGTTCTTGCAATACTTAGACCTTAAGAAAAAATTGTCAACCCTCCGACAGAGGAGAAGAGGTCGAAGCCGGCAATTCAAACTTAATAAAAAAATTTTAGCTTTTGCAGGTTTTCAGTCTTTGGCTTCAATTGCAATATCAAGACCTTATAAAAAAATTACCAACACTCATACAGGGGTTGAAGGGGTCGAAAACAGCAATGAAATTTTTTATTTTTGAAAGTGTCAGTGTTTGGGTTCAATAGTGACCAAGAACGGTTAGTTGCTATACCAAGACATTAGGAAGAAATTACCAACCCTTTGGTAGAAGTAAAAGGAGTCGAAAATTTCAACAAAAATTTCATAATTAAACTTTCGATTACTTAAAGTTTTTAGTGTTCGGTTTCAATAATAAACAAGAACGGTTAGCTCTAATTCCAAAACCTTAGGAAAAAATTACCAACTTTCCGGCAGGGGCAGAGAGGGTCGAATACGGCAAATCTAATTTCATAATAAAATTTTCGATTATTGAAGGTTATCAGTGTTTGGTTTCAATTGTAATTATAACGGGTTCTTGCAATACTTAGACCTTAAGAAAAAATTACCAACCCTCCGACCAAGGAGAAGAGGTCGAAGCCGACAATTCAAACTTAATAATAAAATTTTCGCTTTTGCAGGTTTTCAGTGTTTGGGTTCAATTGTTACTAAGAACGGTTAGTTGCAATATCAAGACCTTAGGAAAAAATTACCAACCCTCAGACAGGGGTAGAAGGGGTCAAAGACGGTAATTCAAATTTCAAAATTAAATTTTCGATTATTGAAAGTTTTCAGAGTTTGGTTTCATTTGTGACAAAAAACGGTTAGTTGCAATACCTAGAACTTAGGAAAAAATTACCAACCTTCCGGCGGAGGTAGAAGGGGTCGAAATCGGCGATTCAAATTTCATAATTTAATCTTTGATTACTCAAAGTTTTTAGTGTTGGTTTCAATTGTGATCAAGAACGGTTAGCTGCAATACCTAGACCTTAGGAAAAAATTACCAATCCTCCGGCAGAGGTAGAAAAGGTAGAAGTCGGCAATTCAAATTTCGTAATAAAATTTTTGATTACTCAAAGTTTTCAGTATTGGTTTCAATTGTGACCAAGAACAGTTAGTTGTAATACCAAGAGCTAAGAAAAAAATTACCACCCTCCGACAGGGGTAGAAGAAGTCAAAGACGGCAATTCAAATTTCACAATTAAATTTTCGATTATTGAAAGTTTTCAGAGTTTGGCTTCAATTGTGACCAAGAACGGTTAGTTGTAATACCAAGAGCTAAAAAAAAAATTACCACCCTCCGACAGGGGTAGAAGAAGTCAAAGACGGCAATTCAAATTTCACACTTAAATTTTCGATTATTGAAAGTTTTCAGAGTTTGGTTTCAATTGTGACCAAGAACGGTTAGCTGCAATACCTAGACCTTAGGAAAAAATTACCAACCCAATCGGCAGAGGTAGAAGGGGTAGAAATCGACAATTCAAATTTCATAATTAAATTTTGGATTACTCATAGTTTTCAGTATTGGTTTCAATTGTGACCAAGAACGGTTAGTTGTAATACCAAGACCTTAAGAAAAAGTACCAACCCTCCGGCAAGGGCATAAGGGGTCGGAGACGGCAATTCAAATTTCATAATAAAATTTTCGATTATTGAAAGTTCTCAGAGTTTGGTTTTAATTGTGACCAGAAACGGTTAGTTGCAATACCTGGACCTTAGGAAAAAATTACCAACCTTCCGGCAGAGGTAGAAGGGATCGAAATCGGCAATTCAAATTTCACAATTAAATCTTTGATAACACAAAGTTTTCAGTGTTTGGTTTCAATTGTGACCAAGATTGGTTAGTTGCAATACCAAGACATTAGAAAGAAATTACCAACCCTTTGGCAGAAGTAGAAGGGGTCGAAAACGGCAACTCAAATATTATAATTAAATTTTCGATTTCTCAAACTTTTCAGTGTTTGGTTTCAATTGTGACAAGAACGGTTAGCTGCAAAGCCATAACCTTAGAAAAAAATTACCAACCCTTCGGCAGCAGTGGAAGGTGCCGAAGACTGCAATACAAATTTCATAAAACAATTTTCGATAATTGAAAGCTTTCAGTGTTTGGTTTCAATTGTCATCAAAACGGTTAGTTCTAATTCCAAGACCCTAGGAAAAAATTACCAACCCTTTGACAGCAGTGGAAAAGGCCGAATAGGGTAATACAAATTTCATAGTAAAGTTATTGATAATTGAAAGCTTTCATTGTTTTTTTTTACAATTGTAATCAAGAACGATTAGTTCTAATTCCAAGACCCTAGGAAAAAATTACCAACCCTCCGGCAGGGGCAGAAAGGGTCGAATACGGCAATTCAAATTTCATAATAAAATTTTCGATTATTGAAGTTTTTCAGTGTTTGGTTTTAATTGTGGCCAGAAACGGTTAGCTGCAATACCTAGACTTTAGGAAAAAATTACCAACCCTCCGGCAGAGGTAGAAGAGGTCGAAATCGGCAATTCAAAATTCATTATAAAATTTTCGATTATTAAAAGTTTTCAGTATTGGTTTTAATTGTGACCAAGAACGGTTAGTTGTAATACTAAGAGCTAAGGAAAAAATTACTAACCCTCCGGCAGGAGCAAAAGGGTCGGAGACGGCAATTCAAATTTCATAATTAAATTTTCGATTACTCAAAGTTCTCAGTATTTGTTTCAATTGTGACCAAGAACGGTTAGTTGTAATACCAAGAGCTAAGGAAAAAATTACTATCCCTCCGGGGCAGAAGGGTTCGGAGACGGCAATTCAAATTTCATAATAAAATTATCGATTACTGAAAGTTGCAGTACCTAGATTTTAGGAAAAATTACCAACCCTCCGGTAGGGATAGAAGGGGTCAAAACAGGCAATTCAAATTTGGTTATTAAATTTTCGATTATTGAAAGTTTTCACTGTTTGGTTTTAATTGTGACCAAAAACGGTTTTTCTTATACCTAGGTCTTAGAAAAAAATTACCAACTTTAAGATAGGGGTGAAGGGGTCGTACACGGCAATTCAAATTTGTTAAAAAAAATTTTGATTATTGAAAGTCTTCAGTGTTTGGTTTCAATTGTGACCAAAAACGGTTAGATGCAATACCTAGACCTTAGGAAAAAATTACCAAACCTCCGGCAGGGGTAGAAGGGGTCGAAAATGGCAATTCAAATTTCATAAAATTAAATAAAAACCCACAAAAAATATTTAAATTACTAGATACGTATTTCGACCACTATGTGGTCATCATCAGTAGAAAACCCTTAAAAAAAAATTAGCTGTTGTTCTGGAACACTTCAGAGAATATTCTCCTCACCACTTAGGCTGAAGAGAACCTTCCCAACCTATAATTTACCATATTGTTGCTTTAAACACTATCGAGGATATTCTCCTCACCCGCAGGCTAGTGTTCTCAACAACAAACAAGTGAATTGTGACATTATAACTTAAATCTACTTAATTTATACTAATTCTAAATCTATTGAAGCGGAACCAATTTAATCTTGCTTTCTCATTGGTTGTTGACCAATAGGGAAAGCAAAACAGATGACTCTATTGGCCCTTTATCGGTGTTTAAGAGGGGTCCTTTAAATAATAACAATTCTTTTGTCGTAAATCTTTAATAATCAGATGATCTTTCCTTGTTTGTTCTGAGGCATTCCTTGCGCAAGTGCGGTTGTTCGAAAGTTGAATTTTGCACCGTTTCTAATAAAGTTTTTGAATTGTCATCTAATTTTGAAATGGATTTTCAATGCCAGCAATAATGTCTTCCAAAGGATTTTCAAATGATCTACTAAATTTTAGGCCTCGATCAAGGAAAGTCAACTCTTCATTATTAAAGATTTTCGACGATTCGTTAACAACTATTGACTCTAATTGAGGTGAAGTAATTTCCAGTTTTTAAGGTACATTGTTGTTTTCTTTAAAAGAAACTTTTAGTGTTTTGACTATTAATTTTGTCTAACAATTTATGATTGTTGACTTCAAAAGCAAATCTTGAAATTACCCATTCCTGAAAACCGGACTCGGATAAATTGCAGTTAGTGCTAAATACGTTTCCAGTTCCAATCTACTAAACTATACAGATATTTGATTTCCAAATTCCATTTATCTTTTGCAAAATTGATTATTGCGTTACTACGTTTACAATTACTGCTGATTTTTACGTTAATGAAATTTGGAAAACGTGGGCTTTACAACTTTTAGAAATCGAATATCTGCTTTTAAAAACTAATTTTAAGAGCTGGTCCATTGTTCCAAGACCGGTTAGTTAATAACAAGGAACCTTGGAATTTAAATAAAATTAAAAAAATTAACCAAAAAATATTTAAATTCAGTTTTTCGACCAAGGGTTATCTAAAAACCTTAAAAAAAATTAGCTGTTGTTCAACACTTCAGAGGTATTTTCCACTTAGGCAATTCAACCTATTTTTAAATATTGTTGAAACATTCGAGGTTTTTCCCCCAGGCTGGTGAACAAAAACAAGTGTTGTGCAATAACAAACCTTTTTAAAAAATTACCAAAACCTTTTCTTGCTTTCTCATTGGTTGTTGACCAATAGGAAAGCAAAACAGATTTATTGGCCCTTTATCGGTGTTTAAGATTTTATGTTTAACAATTTTAATTGATTCATGGCAATTTAAGGAGGAAAACGTTGGTTTTAACAATTTAACCAAGTTTAACCTTTGGTTTAAAAAAATTGGGAAAAACCCAATTTAAGGGCAAGGTTGAAGGGTTTTCCTCTTGAAATATATTTTTAAAACATAACAAATTTTCATTTAAAGTTTTTCAGTGTTTGGTTTTTATTAAGTTTAATTAGTTGAAACAATTTTGTAAAAATTTTAATATTTTATCAAGATTTGTGATTTTGTGAAACGGAAGTTTAAATTTTTAACATTATCGTTAGAGGTGGTTGATTGCAAAGTCGTTGATTTACGGATGTTGATCCTATTTTTACACTTTTAAAAAATTATCTATAATATCAGAAGAAAAATTGTAACGGCAATTTTTTTAATGGAATTTTCTTTATTAAATTTGTTTTTTAATTTAAAGGAAATTAATTAATCTATTAATTAAAAAGTTAAAATGAAGCCAACTTATGTTGTATGCAGAAGGGGAAGACAAAATAAAAGGATTTACATTGGTTTCTTTTCTATAAATGTCAAATTCTAATTTATTACCATTTCTAATTACTAATGTATCTAAAAAGGGAATTGTCCATTATTCTCTAGTTCAATACGTAAATTTTATGCTTTGAAATTTTGAATTCATCTCTTTAAGAAAATCATCAACATTTGATTTGGTGTAAAAACGGCAAAAATATCATCCACGTACCTTAACCATATTCTTGGGAAAGTATTTGGAGTTTTTTTGGTTTCAAAAGGACCATAAACAAATTTGAAAGGTGATAAGGAAAATTTCCAAATTGATGTGCCATCATTTTGTTCTTAAACCTTTGTTGAATTGAAAACAATTTGGGAAACCAATGGAAAACAAGCTTGATATAGTCCTTTTATCATCAAATCAAAATATCACTATCAATAAAACATCCTTTAAAAAATTTAAAAGGAGGGGTAGGAACACTAGGAATAATGAACCAAATTTGCAATCAACCATTTTAAAGTTTAATGTTTTTTAAACTTGACAAAACCCAAAGGGTCTTGATAAAATATTCAAACAGTGTAATTTCAAAATTGCTTTACCAATACTAATAAAATTAAAACGGTAATCCAAAAGACAAAAAAATTGCAAAGTCGGGATTTATGAAAAAGGGTTTTTCAAAAATATATTGGTCAGACCAAGAAGGAAATATAACAACAAGATTTATAGAACACATTGCTCACCAAATATGGTAAATATGGGGTCTCAGGTCGCCAAACATATATGTGAAAACCAACCAGTTCGAAATTTAAATTGAAAAGCAGTGTTTTTTCTTTAAAGCCTTATTGAATCAATTTAAAATTTTAAAAACCATAAAGGGCCCTTTCAAATAATTAAATTTTAATTATTAAAGTTTTCAGTGTTTGGTTTAAATTGTGCCAAGAAGGTTAGTTTAAATACCAAACCTTTTTGGAAAAAAACCAACCCTCCGGGGGGAGAAAGGGTCGAAAAGGCAAACAAATTAAATTTATTAATTAATTTTGGGAATAACCGAAGGTTTTCCCAATGTTTTTTTTTAAAAAAATTATTTGCCAATAAAGGGCAAAACCTTAAAAAAATTTTCCAATTTAAAATTTATTTAAACGGCCAATTTCCAAATTTCTTTAATAAAAATTTTCGATTTTTAAAGTTTTCAGTTTTGGTTTCAATTGTTCCAAGAACGGTTAGTTGAATACCAAGACTTAGGAAAAATTACCAACCCTCCGGCAGGGTAGAAGGGTCGAAACGGCAATTCAAATTTCATAATAAATTTTCGATTATTGAAAGGTTTTCATGTTTGGTTTCAATTGTGACCAAGAACGGTTAGTTGCAATACAAAACCTTAAAAAATTACCAACCCTCCGGCAGGGTAGAAGGGTCGAAACGGCAATTCAAATTTCATAATAAATTTCGATTTTTGAAAGTTATCAGTATTTGGTTTCAAATGTAACCAGAAACGCTTGGTTGCAGTACCAAGACCTTAGAAAATAATTACCAACACTCCGGCAGAGGTAGAAGGGGTCAAAGACGGTATTACACATTTCATAATCAAATTTTCCATTATTGAAAGTTTTCAGTGTTTGGTTTCAATTGTGATCAAGAACGGTTAGTTGCAATACCAAGGCCTTAGAAAAAATTACCAACCTTTCGGCAGAGGTAGAAGGGTCGAAATCGGCAATTCAAATTTCAATAAATTTTCGATTTTGAAAGTTTTAGTGTTTGGTTTCAATTGTGACCAAGAACGGTTAGTTGCAATACCAAGACCTTAGGAAAAATTACCAACCTCCGGCAGAGGCAGAAAGGGTCGAATACGGTAATTCAAGTTTCATAATAAAATTTGCGATTATTAAAAGTTTCAGTGTTTGGTTTCAATTGTGACCAAGAACGGTTAGTGCAATACCAAGACCTTAGGAAAAATTACCAACCTCCGGCAGGGTAGAAGGGTCGAAGACGGCAATTCAAATTTCATAATAAATTTTCGATTATTGAAAGTTTTCAGTGTTTGGTTCAATTGTGACCAAGAACGGTTAGTTGCAATACCAAGACCTTAGGAAAAATTACCAACCCTCCGAGAGGTAGAAGGGTCGAAATGGCAATTCAAATTTCATAATAAAATTTTCGATTATTGAAAGTTTTCAGTGTTTGGTTTCAATTGTGACCAAGAACGGTTAGTTGCAATACCAAGACCTTAGGAAAAATTACCAACCTCCGGCAGGGTAGAAGGGTCGAACGGCAATTCAAATTTCATAATAAAATTTTCGATTATTGAAAGTTTTCAGTGTTTGGTTTCAATTGTGACCAAGAACGGTTAGTTGCAATACCAAGATCTTAGGAAAAATTACCAACCCTCCGGCAGGGGTAGAAAAGGTCGAAACGGCAATTCAAATTTCATAATTAAATTTTCGATTATTGAAAGTTTTCAGTGTTTGGTTTCAATTGTGACCAAGAACGGTTAGTTGCAATACCAAGACTTAGGAAAAATTACCAACCCTCCGGCAGGGGTAGAAAGGGTCG
Organism: Platerodrilus igneus; assembly: GCA_036346225.1. Classification (NCBI taxonomy): domain Eukaryota; kingdom Metazoa; phylum Arthropoda; class Insecta; order Coleoptera; family Lycidae; genus Platerodrilus; species Platerodrilus igneus. The sequence continues at coordinate 641,540 of JARFIW010001518.1, read as the reverse complement.
AAGACGGCAATTCAAATTTCATAATAAAATTTTCGATTATTGAAAGTTTTCAGTGTTTGGTTTCAATTGTGACCAAGAACGGTTAGTTGCAATACCAAGACCTTAGGAAAAATTACCAACCCTCCGGCAGAGGTAGAAGGGTCGAAACGGCAATTCAAATTTCATAATAAATTTTCGATTATTGAAAGTTTTCAGTGTTTGGTTTCAATTGTGACCAAAACGGTTAGTTGCAATACCAAGACCTTAGGAAAAAATTACCAACCTCCGGCAGGGGTAGAAGGGGTCGAAACGGCAATTCAAATTTCATAATAAAATTTTCGATTATTGAAAGTTTTAGTGTTTGGTTTCAATTGTGACCAAGAACGGTTAGTTGCAATACCAAGACCTTAGGAAAAAATTACCAACCCTCCGGCAGAGGTAGAAGGGTCGAAATCGGCAATTCAAATTTCATAATCAAATTTTCGATTATTGAAAGTTTTCAGTGTTTGGTTTCAATTGTGACCAAGAAACGGTTAGTTGCAATACAAGACCTTAGGAAAAAATTACCAACCTCCGGCAGGGGTCAGAAGGGTCGAAGACGGCAATTCAAATTTCATAATTAAATTTTCGATTATTGAAAGTTTTTCAGTGTTTGGTTTCAATTGTGACCAAGAAACGGTTAGTTGCAATACCAAGACCTTAGGAAAAATTACCAACCCTCCGGCAGAGGTAGAAGGGTCGAAACGGCAATTCAAATTTCATAATAAATTTTCGATTATTGAAAGTTTTCAGTGTTTGGTTTCAATTGTGACCAAGAACGGTTAGTTGCAATACCAAGACCTTAGGAAAAATTACCAACCTCCGGCAGGGTAGAAGGGTCGAAAGGCAATTCAAATTTCATAATAATTTTCGATATAAGTTTTCATGTTTGTTTCAATGTGACAAAACTTATGCAATACAAACCTTAAAAAAATTACCAACCTCCGGAGGAGAAGGGTCGAAACGGCAATTCAATTTCAATAATTTCGATTTTGGTTTCAGTTTTGTAAACAAGAACGTTGTTCAATACCAAGACCTTAGAAAAATTACCATCCGGCAGAGAAGGGTCAAACAATTAAATTTCATAATAAATTTTATTATTGAAAGTTTTAGTGTTTGGTTCATTGTGACAAGAACGGTTAGTTGCAATACCAAGCCTTAGAAAAATTACCAACCTGGAGGGTGAAGGGTCGAAACGGCAATTAATTTCATAATTGTTTAATAGTTTTAAACAAGAACGGTTAGTTAATCAAGACTTAGGAAAAATTACCATCCGGCAGAAGAAGTCAAACGGAATTAATTTATAATAAATTTCGATTATTAAAGTTTCAGTGTTTGTTTCATTGTGACAAAAGTTAGTGCAATACAAGACTTAGGAAAAATACCAACCTCGGCAGAGTAGAAGGGACGAAAAAGAATTAAGTTTTAGTGTTGGTTCAATTGTGCAGAACGGTTAGTGCAAACCAGATTAGGAAAAATTACAACCCTCGAGGTAAAGCGAAAGGAATCAAATTCATATAAAATTTTGATATTAAAGTTTAGTTTTCAATTGTGACCAAGAACGGTTAGTTAATACCAAGACTAGGAAAAATTACAACTCGGCAGGGCAAGGGTCGAACGGCAATTCAAATTTCATAATAAAATTTTCGATTTTGAAAGTTTTCAGTGTTTGGTTTCAATTGTGACCAAGAACGGTTAGTTGCAATACCAAGACCTTAGGAAAAAATTACCAACCCTCCGGCAGGGTAGAAGGGGTCGAAACGGCAATTCAAATTTCATAATAAATTTTCGATTTTGAAAGTTTTAGTGTTTGGTTTCAATTGTGACCAAGAACGGTTAGTTGCAATACCAAGACCTTAGGAAAAATTACCAACCCTCGGGGGGTAGAAGGGTCAAACGGCAATTCAAATTTCATAATAAAATTTTGATTTTGAAAGTTTTAGTGTTTGGTTTCAATTGTGACCAAAACGGTTAGTTGCAATACCAAGACCTTAGGAAAAATTACCAACCCTCCGGCAGGGAAAGGGTCAAACGGCAATTAAATTTCATAATAAATTTTCGATTTTAAAGTTTTAGTGTTTGGTTTCAATTGTGACCAAAAAACGGTTAGTTGCAATACCAAGACCTTAGGAAAAATTACCAACCCTCCGGCAGGGTAGAAGGGTCGAACGGCAATTCAAATTTCATAATAAATTTTGATTTTGAAAGTTTTAGTGTTTGGTTTCAATTGTGACCAAGAAGGTTAGTTGCAATACCAAGACCTTAGGAAAAATTACCAACCCTCCGGCAGGGTAGAAGGGGTCGAAACGGCAATTCAAATTTCATAATAAATTTTGATTTTGAAAGTTTTCAGTGTTTGGTTTCAATTGTGACCAAGAACGGTTAGTTGCAATACCAAGACCTTAGAAAAATTACCAACCCTCCGGCAGGGTAGAAGGGTCGAAACGGCAATTCAAATTTCATAATAAATTTTCGATTTTGAAAGTTTTCAGTGTTTGGTTTCAATTGTGACCAAGAACGGTTGTTGTACCAAGACCTTAGGAAAAATTACCAACCCTCCGGCAGGGTAAAGGGGTCGAAACGGCAATTCAAATTTCATAATAAATTTTGATTTTGAAAGTTTTAGTGTTTGGTTTCAATTGTGACCAAGAACGGTTAGTTGCAATACCAAGACCTTAGGAAAAATTACCAACCCTCCGGCAGGGTAGAAGGGGTCGAAACGGCAATTCAAATTTCAAATAAAATTTTCGATTTTGAAAGTTTTAGTGTTTGGTTTCAATTGTGCCAAGAACGGTTAGTTGCAATACCAAGACCTTAGAAAAAATTACCAACCCTCCGGCAGGGTAGAAGGGGTCGAAACGGCAATTCAAATTTCATAATAAATTTTCGATTTTGAAAGTTTTCAGTGTTTGGTTTAATTGTGACCAAAACGGTTAGTTGCAATACCAAGACCTTAGGAAAAATTACCAACCCTCCGGCGGGAGAAGGGTCGAAAGGCAATTCAAATTTCATAATAAAATTTTGATTATTAAAGTTTTCAGTGTTTGGTTTCAATTGTGACCAAGAACGGTTAGTTGCAATACCAAGACCTTAGGAAAAATTACCAACCTCCGGCAGGGGGTAGAAGGGCAAACGGCAATTCAAATTTCATAATAAATTTTGATTATTGAAAGTTTTCAGTGTTTGGTTTCAATTGTGACCAGAAACGGTTAGTGCAATACCAAGACCTTAGGAAAAATTACCAACCCTCCGGCAGGGTAGAAGGGGTCGAAACGGCAATTCAAATTTCATAATAAAATTTTCGATTATTAAAGTTTTCAGTGTTTGGTTTCAATTGTGACCAAAACGGTTAGTTGCAATACCAAGACCTTAGGAAAAATTACCAACCCTTCGGCAGGGTAGAAGGGCGAAAGGAATTCAAATTTCATAATAAATTTTCGATTTTGAAAGTTTTCAGTGTTTGGTTTCAATTGTGACCAAGAACGGTTAGTTTAATACCAAGACCTTAGGAAAAATTACCAACCCTCCGGCAGGGGAGAAGGGTCGAAACGGCAATTCAAATTTCATAATAAAATTTTGATTATTGAAAGTTTTCAGTGTTTGGTTTCAATTGTGACCAAAACGGTTAGTTGCAATACCAAGACCTTAGGAAAAATTACCAACCCTCCGGCAGGGTAGAAGGGTCGAAACGGAATTCAAATTTCATAATAAATTTTCGATTTTAAAGTTTTCAGTGTTTGGTTTCAATTGTGCCAAGAACGGTTAGTTGCAATACCAAGACCTTAGGAAAAATTACCAACCCTTCGGCAGGGTAGAAGGGGTCGAAAGGCAATTCAAATTTCATAATAAAATTTTGATTTTGAAAGTTTTCAGTGTTTGGTTTCAATTGTGACCAAAACGGTTAGTTCAATACCAAGACCTTAGGAAAAATTACCAACCCTCCGGCAGGGGAAAGGGTCGAAACGGCAATTCAAATTTCATAATAAATTTTTGATTATTGAAAGTTTTCAGTGTTTGGTTTCAATTGGACCAAGAACGGTTAGTTGCAATACCAAACCTTAGGAAAAATTACCAACCCTCCGGCAGGGTAGAAGGGTCGAAACGGCAATTCAAATTTCATAATAAATTTTCGATTTAAAGTTTTCAGTGTTTGGTTTCAATTGTGACCAAGAACGGTTAGTTGCAATACCAAGACCTTAGGAAAAATTACCAACCTTCCGGCAGAGAGAAGGGTCGAATACGGCAATTCAAATTTCATAATAAAATTTTCGATTATTGAAAGTTTTCAGTGTTTGGTTTCAATTGTGACCAAGAACGGTTAGTTGCAATACCAAGACCTTAGGAAAAATTACCAACCCTCCGGCAGGGTAGAAGGGTCGAAGACGGCAATTCAAATTTCATAATAAAATTTTCGATTATTGAAAGTTTTCAGTGTTTGGTTTCAATTGTGACCAAGAACGGTTAGTTGCAATACCAAGACCTTAGGAAAAATTACCAACCCTCCGGCAGAAGTAGAAGAGGTCAGAAGACGGCAATTACAAATTTCATAATAAATTTTCGATTATTAAAGTTTTCAGTGTTTGGTTTCAATTGTGACCAAAACGGTTAGTTGCAATACCAAGACTTAGGAAAAAATAACCAACCCTTCGGCAGAGGTAGAAGAGGTCGAATCCGGCAATTCAAATTTCATAATTAAATTTTCGATTATTGAAAGTTTTCAGTGTTTGGTTTCAATTGTGTCCAAGAACGGTTAGTTGTAATACCAAGACCCTAGGAAAAAATTACCAACCCTCCGGCAGGGGAGAAGGGTCGAATACGGCATTTCAAATTTCATAATAAAATTTTCAAATATTGAAGTTTTTTAGTGTTTGGTTTCAATTGTGACCAGAAACGGTTAGCTGCAATACCTAGACTATAGGAAAAAATTACCAACCCTCCGGCAGAGGTAGAAGGGTCGAAACTGGCAATTCAAATTTCATAATAAAATTTTCGATTATTGAAAGTTTTTAGTGTTTGGTTTCAATTGTGACCAGAAACGGTTAGCTGCAATACCTAGACTATAGGAAAAAATTACCAACCCTCCGGCAGAGGTAGAAGGGGTCAAAATCGGCAATTCAAATTTCATGGTTAAATTTTCGATTATTGAAAGTTTTCAGTGTTTGGTTTCAAGTGTGGCCAAGAACGGTTAGTTGCAATACCAAGACCTTAGGAAAACTTACCAACCTTCCGGCAGGGTAGAAGGGTCGAAGACGGCAATTCTAATTTCAAAATAAAATTTTCCATTATTAAAAGTTTTCAGTGTTTGATTTCAACTGTCACCAAAAACAGTTAGTTGCAATACCAACCCCTTAGAAAATATTACCAACACTCCGGCAGAAATAGAAGGGGTCGAAATCGGCAATTCAAATTTCATAATTAAATTTTCGATTACTTGAAAGTTTTCAGTGTTTGGTTTCAATTGTGACCAAGAACGGTTAGTTGCAATACCAAGACTTAGGAAAAATTACCAACCCTCCGGCAGGGTAGAAGAAGGTCGAAGACGGCAATTCAAATTTCATAATAAATTTTCGATTATTGAAAGTTTTCAGTGTTTGGTTTCAATTGTGACCAAGAACGGTTAGTTGCAATACCAAGACCTTAGGAAAAATTACCAACCCTCCGGCGGGTAGAAGGGTCGAAGACGGCAATTCAAATTTCATAATAAATTTTGATTATTGAAAGTTTTCAGTGTTTGGTTTCAATTGTGACCAAGAACGGTTAGTTGCAATACCAAGACCTTAGGAAAAATTACCAACCCTCCGGCAGGGGTAGAAGGGTCGAAACGGCAATTCAAATTTCATAATTAAATTTTCGATTATTGAAAGTTTTCAGTGTTTGGTTTCAATTGTGACCAAGAACGGTTAGTTGCAATACCAAGACCTTAGGAAAAATTACCAACCCTCCGGCAGGGTAGAAGGGGTCGAAACGGCAATTCAAATTTCATAATAAAATTTTGATTTTGAAAGTTTTCAGTGTTTGGTTTCAATTGTGACCAAGAACGGTTAGTTGCAATACCAAGACCTTAGGAAAAATTACCAACCCTCCGGCAGGGTAGAAGGGTCGAAACGGCAATTCAAATTTCATAATAAAATTTTCGATTATTGAAAGTTTTCAGTGTTTGGTTTCAATTGTGACCAAAACGGTTAGTTGCAATACCAAGACCTTAGGAAAAATTACCAACCCTCCGGCAGAGGTAGAAGGGGTCGAAACGGCAATTCAAATTTCATAATAAAATTTTCGATTATTGAAAGTTTTCAGTGTTTGGTTTCAATTGTGACCAAGAACGGTTAGTTGCAATACCAAGACCTTAGGAAAAATTACCAACCCTCCGGCAGAGGTAGAAGGGTCGAAACGGCAATTCAAATTTCATAATTAAATTTTCGAATGTTCAAAGTTTTCAGTGTTTGGTTTCAATTGTGACCAAAAACGGTTAGTTGCTATACCAAGACCTTAGGAAAAAATATCAACCCACCGGCAGGGGTAGAAGGGGTGGAAGACGGCAATTCATATTTCATAATAAATTTTCGATTATTGAAAGTATTCAGTGTTTGGTTTCAATTGTAACCAAGAACGGTTAGTTGCAATACCAAAACCTTAGGAAAAAATTACCAACTTTCCGGCAGGCGTAAACGGGGTCGAAAACGGCAATTCAAATTTCATAATTAAATTTTCGATTATTGAAAGTTTTCAGTGTTTGGTTTCAATTGTGACCAAGAACGGTTAGTTGCAATACCAAGACCTTAGGAAAAATTACCAACCCTCCGGCAGAGGGTAGAAGGGGTCGAAACGGCAATTCAAATTTCATAATAAAATTTTCGATTATTGAAAGTTTTCAGTGTTTGGTTTCAATTGTGACCAAGAACGGTTAGTTGCAATACCAAGACCTTAGGAAAAATTACCAACCCTCCGGCAGGGTAGAAGGGGTCGAAGACGGCAATTCAAATTTCATAATTAAATTTTCGATTACTCAAAGTTTTCAGTGTTTGGTTTCAATTGTGACCAAGAACGGTTAGTTGCAATACCAAGACCTTAGGAAAAATTACCAACCCTCCGGCAGGGTAGAAGGGTCGAAACGGCAATTCAAATTTCATAATAAAATTTTCGATTATTGAAAGTTTTCAGTGTTTGGTTTCAATTGTGACCAAGAACGGTTAGTTGCAATACCAAGACCTTAGGAAAAATTACCAACCCTCCGGCAGGGTAGAAGGGTCGAAGACGGCAATTCAAATTTCATAATAAAATTTTCGATTATTAAAAGTTTTCAGTGTTTGATTTCAACTGTGAACAAAAACCGTTAGTGGCAATACCAATACCTTAGAAAAAATTACCAACACTCCGGCAGAGGTAGAAAGGGTCGAAATCGGCAATTCAAATTTCATAATTAAAATTTTCGATTATTGAAAGTTTTCAGTGTTTGGTATCAGTTGTGACCAAGAACGGTTAGTTGCAATACCAAGACCTTAGGAAAAATTACCAACCCTCCGGCAGGGGTAGAAGGGGTCGAATACGGCAATTCAAGTTTCATAATAAAATTTGCGATTATTAAAAGCTTTTAGTGTTTGGTATCAGTTGTGACCAGAAACGGTTAGCTGCAATACCAAGACCTTAGGAAAAAATTACCAACCCTCTGGAAGGGTTGAAGGGATCGAAGACGGCAATTCAAATTTCATAATAAAATTTTCGATCATTGAAAGTTTTTAGTGTTTAGTTTCAATTGTGACCAACAACGGTTAGTTGCAATACCAAGACCTTAGGAAAAATTACCAACCCTCCGGCAGGGGTAGAAGGGGTCGAAAACGGCAATTCAAATTTCATAATAAAATTTTCGATTATTGAAAGTTTTCAGTGTTTGGTTTCAATTGTGACCAAAAACGGTTAGTTGCCATACCAAGACCTTAGAAAAAATTACCAACACTGCGGCAGAGGTAGAAGGGTCGAAATCGGCAATTCAAATTTCATAATAAATTTTCGATTATTAAAGTTTTCAGTGTTTGGTTTCAATTGTGACCAAAACGGTTAGTTGCAATACCAAGACCTTAGGAAAAATTACCAACCCTCCGGCAGAGGTAGAAGGGGTCGAAATCGGCAATTCAAATTTCATAATAAATTTTCGATTATTGAAAGTTTTCAGTGTTTGGTTTCAATTGTGACCAAGAACGGTTAGTTGCAATACCAAGACCTTAGGAAAAATTACCAACCCTCCGGCAGAGGTAGAAGGGGTCGAAACGGCAATTCAAATTTCATAATTAAATTTTCGATTACTCAAAGTTTTCAGTGTTTGGTTTCAATTGTGACCAAGAACGGTTAGTTGCAATACCAAGACCTTAGGAAAAATTACCAACCCTCCGGCAGAGGGTAGAAGGGGTCGAAACGGCAATTCAAATTTCATAATAAATTTTCGATTATTGAAAGTTTTCAGTGTTTGGTTTCAATTGTGACCAAGAACGGTTAGTTGCAATACCAAGACCTTAGGAAAAATTACCAAGCCCTCCGGCAGGGGCAGAAAGGGTCGAATACGGCAATTCAAATTTCATAATAAAATTTTTGATTATTTAAAGTTTTCAGTGTTTAGTTTCAATTGTGACCAAGAACGGTTAGTTGCAATACCAATACCTTAGGAAGACTTACCAACCCTCCGGCAGAGGTAGAAGGGGTCGAAACGGCAATTCAAATTTCATAATAAAATTTTCGATTATTGAAAGTTTTCAGTGTTTGGTTTCAATTGTGACCAAGAACGGTTAGTTGCAATACCAAGACCTTAGGAAAAATTACCAACCCTCCGGCAGGAGTAGAAGGGGTCGAGACGGCAATTCAAATTTCATAATTAAATTTTCGATTACTCAAAGTTTTCAGTGTTTGGTTTCAATTGTGACCAAGAACGGTTAGTTGCAATACCAAGACCTTAGGAAAAATTACCAACCCTCCGGCAGGCAGAAGGGTCGAAACGGCAATTCAAATTTCATAATAAAATTTTCGATTATTTGAAAGTTTTCAGTGTTTGGTTTCAATTGTGACCAAGAACGGTTAGTTGCAATACCAAGACCTTAGGAAAAATTACCAACCCTCCGGCAGGGGTAGAAGGGGTCGAAACGGCAATTCAAATTTCATAATAAAATTTTCGATTATTAAAGTTTTCAGTGTTTGGTTTCAATTGTGACCAAGAACGGTTAGTTGCAATACCAAGACCTTAGGAAAAATTACCAACCCTCCGGCAGGGTAGAAGGGGTCGAGACGGCAATTCAAATTTCATAATAAAATTTTCGATTATTGAAAGTTTTCAGTGTTTGGTTTCAATTGTGACCAAGAACGGTTAGTTGCAATACCAAGACCTTAGGAAAAATTACCAACCCTCCGGCAGGGGAGAAGGGGTCGAAGACGGCAATTCAAATTTCATAATAAAATTTTCGATTATTGAAAGTTTTCAGTGTTTGGTTTCAATTGTGACCAAAGAACGGTTAGTTGCAATACCAAGACCTTAGGAAAAATTACCAACCCTCCGGCAGGGTAGAAGGGGTCGAAACGGCAATTCAAATTTCATAATTAAATTTTCGATTATTGAAAGTTTTCAGTGTTTGGTTTCAATTGTGACCAAGAACGGTTAGTTGCAATACCAAGACCTTAGGAAAATTACCAACCCTCCGGCAGGGTAGAAGGGGTCGAAGACGGCAATTCAAATTTCATAATAAAATTTTCGATTATTGAAAGTTTTCAGTGTTTGGTTTCAATTGTGACCAAAACGGTTAGTTGCAATACCAAGACCTTAGGAAAAATTACCAACCCTCCGGCAGGGGTAGAAGGGGCCGAAAACGGCAATTCAAATTTCATAATAAAATTTTCGATTATTGCAAGTTTTCAGTGTTTGGTTTCAATTGTGACCAAGAACGGTTGGTTGCAATACTTAGACCTTAGGAAAAATTACCAACCCTCCGGCAGGGGAGAAGGGGTCGAAGCTGGCAATTCTAATTTCAAAATAAAATTTTCGATTATTAAAAGTTTTCAGTGTTTGATTTCAACTGTGACCAAAAACGGTTAGTTGCAATACCAAGACCTTAGTAAAAATTACCAACACTCCGGCAGAGGTAGAAGGGGTCGAAATCGGCAATTCAAATTTCATAATTAAATTTTCGATTACTCAAAGTTTTCAGTGTTGGTATCAATTGTGACCAACAACGGTTAGTTGTAATACCTAGATCTTAGGAAAACTTACCAACCCTCCGGCAGGGGACAAGGGGTCAGAGACGGCAATTCAAATTTCATAATAAAATTTTTGATTATTGAAGTTTTCCAGTGTTTGGTTTCAATTGTGACCAAAAACGGTTAGCTGCAATACCTAAACTTTAGGAAAAAATTACCAACCCTCCGACAGAGGTAGAAGGGGTCGAAATCGGCAATTCAAATTTCATAATTAAATTTTCGATTACTCAAAGTTTTCAGTGTTGGTTTCAATTGTGACCAACAACGGTTAGTTGTAATACCAAGAGCTAAGGAAAAAATTACTAACCCTCCGGCAGGGGCAGAAGGGGTCGGAGACGGCAATTCAAATTTCATAATTAAATTTTCGATTATTGAAAGTTTTCAGTGTTTGGTTTCAATTGTGACCAAGAACGGTTAGTTGCAATACCAAGACCTTAGGAAGACTTACCAACCCTTCGGCAGGCGAAGAAGGGGTTGAAGGCGGCAATTCAAATTTCATAATAAAATTATTGATATTTGAAAGCCTTCAGTGTTTGGTTTCAATTGTGATCAAGATCGGTTAGTTCTAACTCCAAGACCCTAGGAAAGAATTACCAAGCCCTCCGGCAGGGGCAGAAAGGGTCGAATACGGCAATTCAAATTTCATAATAAAATTTTTGATTATTTAAAGTTTTCAGTGTTTGGTTTCAATTGTGGCCAAGAACGGTTAGTTGCAATACCAATACCTTAGGAAGACTTACCAACCCTCCGGCAGAGGTAGAAGGGGTCGAAATCGGCAATTCAAATTTCATAATTAAATTTTCGATTACTCAAAGTTTTCAGTATTGGTTTCAATTGTGTCCAAGAACGGTTAGCTGCAAAGCCAAGACCTTAGGAAAAATTACCAACCCTCCGCAGGGTAGAAGGGTCGAAACAGCAATTCAAATTTCATAATAAAATTTTCGATTATTGAAAGTTTTCAGTGTTTGGTTTCAATTGTGACCAAAAACGGTTAGCTGCAATACCAAGATCTTAGGGAAAAATTACCAACCCTCCGACAGGGGAAGAAGGGGTCAAAGACGGCATTCAAATTTCACAATTAAATTTTCGATTATTGAAAGCTTTCAGAGTTTGGTTTTAATTGTGACCAAAAACGGTTAGTTGCAATACCTAGATCTTAGGAAAAATTACCAACCTTTTGGCAGGGGTAGAAAGGTCGAAGACGGTAATTCAAATTTCATAATAAAATTTTCGATTATTGAAAGTTTTCAGAGTTTGGTTTCAATTGTGACCAAAAACGGTTAGTTGCAATACCTAGACCTTAGGAAAAAATTACCAACCCTCCGGCAGAGGTAGAAGGGTCGAAATCGGCAATTCAAATTTCATAATTAAATTTTCGATTACTCAAAGTTTTCAGTGTTGGTTTCAATTGTGACCAACAACGGTTAGTTGTAATACCTAGATCTTAGGAAAACTTACCAACCCTCCGGCAGGCGAAGAAGGGGTCAAAGATGGCAATTCTAATTTCATAATAAAATTTTCGATTATTGAAAGTTTTCAGTGTTTGATTTCAATTGTGACCAAGAAAGGTAAGTTGCAATACCAAGACCTTAGGAAGACTTACCAACCCTTCGGCAGGCGAAGAAGGGGTCGAAGATGGCAATTCTAATTTCATAATAAAATTTTCTATTATTGAAAATTTGCAGTGTTTGATTTCAACTGTGACCAAAATCAGTTAGTTGCAATACCAAGACCTTAGGAAAAATTACCAACCCTCTGGCAGGGGTAGAAAGGTCGAAAACGGTAATTCAAATTTTATAATTAAAATTTCGATTATTGAAAGCTTTCAGAGTTTGGTTCCAATTGTGACCAAAAACAGTTAGTTGCAATACCTAGACCTTAGGAAAAAATTTCCAACCATCCGGCAGAGGTAGAAAGGGCCGAAATCGGCAACTACCAATTTCATAATTAAATTTTCGATTACTCAAAGTTTTCAGTGTTGGTTTCAATTGTGACCAACAACGGTTAGTTGTAATACCAAGAGCTAAGGAAAAAATTACTAACCCTACGGCAGATGCAGAAAGGGTCGGAGACGGCAATTCAAATTTCATAATAAAATTTTCGATTATTAAAAGTTTTCAGTGTTTGGTTTCAATTGTAACCAAGAACGGTTAGTTGCAATACCAGGACCTTAGAAAAACTTACCAACCCTCCGGCAGGCGAAGAAGGGGTCGAAGGTGGAAATTCCAATTTCAAAATAAAATTTTCGATTATTGAAAGTTTTCAGTGTTTGGTTTCAATTGTGACCAAGAACGGTTAGTTGCAATACCAAGACCTTAGAAAAATTACCAACCCTCCGGCAGAGGTAGAAGGGTCGAAACGGCAATTCAAATTTCATAATAAAATTTTCGATTATTGAAAGTTTTCAGTGTTTGGTTTTAATTGTGACCAAAAACGGTTAGTTGCAATACCAAGATCTTAGGAAAAATTACCAACCCTCCGGCAGGGGAGAAGGGTCGAAGACGGCAATTCAAATTTCATAATAAAATTTTCGATTATTGAAAGTTTTCAGTGTTTGGTTTCAATTGTGACCAAAACGTTAGTTGCAATACCAAGACCTTAGGAAAAATTACCAACCCTCCGGCAGGGGTAGAAGGGTCGAAGACGGCAATTCAAATTTCATAATTAAAATTTTCGATTATTGAAAGTTTTCAGAGTTTGGTTTCAATTGTGACCAAAACGTTAGCTGCAATACCAAGACCTTAGGAAAAATTACCAACCCTCCGGCAGAGGTAGAAGGGGTCGAAATCGGCAATTCAAATTTCATAATTAAATTTTCGATTACTCAAAGTTTTCAGTGTTGGTTTCAATTGTGACCAACAACGGTTAGTTGTAATACCAAGAGCTAAGGAAAAATTACTTACCCTCCGGCAGGGCACAAGGGGTCAGAGACGGCAATTCAAATTTCATAATAAAATTTTTGATTATTGAAAGTTTTCAGTGTTTGGTTTCAATTGTGACCAAGAACGGTTAGTTGCAACACCAAGACCTTAGGAAAACTTACCAACCCTCCGGCAGGCGAAGAAGGGGTCGAAGATGGCAATTCTAATTTCATAATAAAATTTTCGATTATTGAAAGTTTTCAGTGTTTGATTTCAATTGTGACCAAAAACGGTTAGTTGCAATACCTAGACCTTAGGAAAATATTACCAACACTCTGGCAGAGGTAGAAAGGGTCGAAGACGGCAATTAATATTTCATAATAAAATTTTCGATTATTGAAAGTTTTCAGAGTTTGGTTTCAATTGTGACCAAGAACGGTTAGTTGCAATACCAAGACGTTAGAAAAATTACCAACCCTCCGGCAGGGGTAGAAGGGTCGAAACGGCAATTCAAATTTCATAATAAATTTTCGATTATTGAAAGTTTTCAGTGTTTGGTTTCAATTGTGACCAAAACGGTTAGTTGCAATACCAAGACCTTAGGAAAATTACCAACCCTCCGGCAGGGGAGAAGGAGTCGAAGACGGCAATTCAAATTTCATAATAAAATTTTCGATTATTGAAAGTTTTCAGTGTTTGGTTTCAATTGTGACCAAGAACGGTTAGTTGCAATACCAGACCTTAGGAAAAATTACCAACCCTCCGGCAGAGTAGAAGGGGTCGAAATCGGCAATTCAAATTTCATAATTAAATTTTCGATTACTCAAAGTTTTCAGTGTTTGGTTTCAATTGTGACCAAGAACGGTTAGTTGCAATACCAAGACCTTAGGAAAAATTACCAACCCTCCGGCAGGGTAGAAGGGTCGGAGACGGCAATTCAAATTTCATAATAAAATTTTCGATTATTGAAAGTTTTCAGTGTTTGGTTTCAATTGTGACCAAGAACGGTTAGTTGCAATACCAAGACCTTAGGAAAAATTACCAACCCTCCGGCAGGGGAAGAAGGGGTCGAAGACGGCAATTCAAATTTCATAATAAATTTTCGATTATTGAAAGTTTTCAGTGTTTGGTTTCAATTGTGACCAAAAACGTTAGTTGCAATACCAAGACCTTAGGAAAAATTACCAACCCTCCGGCAGGGGTAGAAGGGGTCGAAGACGGCAATTCAAATTTCATAATAAAATTTTCGATTATTGAAAGTTTTCAGTGTTTGGTTTCAATTGTGACCAAGAACGGTTAGTTGCAATACCAAGACTTAAGAAAAAATTACCAACCCTCCGGCGGGGGTAGAAGGGGTCGAGACGGCAATTCAAATTTCATAATAAAATTTTCGATTATTAAAGTTTTCAGTGTTTGGTTTCAATTGTGACCAAGAACGGTTAGTTGCAATACCAAGACCTTAGGAAAAATTACCAACCCTCCGGCAGGGGTAGAAGGAGTCGAAAACGGCAATTCAAATTTCATAATAAAATTTTCGATTATTGAAAGTTTTCAGTGTTTGGTTTCAATTGTGACCAAGAACGGTTAGTTGCAATACCAAGACCTTAGGAAAAATTACCAACCCTCCGGCAGAAGTAGAAGGGTCGAAATCGGCAATTCAAATTTCATAATTAAATTTTCGATTACTCAAAGTTTTCAGTGTTTGGTTTCAATTGTGACCAAGAACGGTTAGTTGCAATACCAAGACCTTAGGAAAACTTACCAACCCTCCGGCAGGCGAAGAAGGGGTCGGAGACGGCAATTCTAATTTCATAAGAAAATTTTCGATTATTGAAAGTTTTCAGTGTTTGGTTTCAATTGTGACCAAAAACGGTTAGCTGCAATACCAAGATCTTAGGAAAAATTACCAACCCTCCGGCAGGGTAGAAGGGGTCAAGACGGCAATTCAAATTTCACAATTAAATTTTCGATTATTGAAAGCTTTCAGAGTTTGGTTTCAATTGTGACCAAAAACGATTAGTTGCAATACCTAGACCTTAAGAAAAAATTACCAACCCTCCGGCAGAGGTAGAAGGGTTCGTAATCGGCAATTCAAATTTCATAATTTAAATTTTCGATTATTGAAAGTTTTCAGTGTTTGGTTTCAATTGTGACCAAGAACGGTTAGTTGTAATACCAAGAGCTAAGAAAAAAATTACCAACCCTCCGACAGGGGCAGAACGGGTCGGAGACGGCAATTAATATTTCATAATATAATTTTTGAATATTGAAAGTTTTCAGAGTTTGGTTTCAATTGTGACCAGAAACGGTTAGGAAAAATTACCAACCCTCCAACTGGGGTAGAAGGAGTCAAAGACGGCAATTCAAATTGCACAATTAAAATTTCAATTATCGAAAGTTTTCAGAGTTTGATTTCAATTGTGACCAAAAACGGTTAGTTGCAATACCTAGACATTAGGACAAAATTACCAACCCTCCGGCAGAAGTAGAAGGGGTCGAAATCGGCAATTCAGATTTCATATTAAATTTTCGATTACTCAAAGTTTTCAGTGTTGGT
Organism: Platerodrilus igneus; assembly: GCA_036346225.1. NCBI lineage: Eukaryota > Metazoa > Arthropoda > Insecta > Coleoptera > Lycidae > Platerodrilus > Platerodrilus igneus. The sequence goes on along the minus strand of JARFIW010001518.1, from coordinate 625,871 downwards.
TTCAATTGTGACCAACTACGGTTAGTTGTAGTACCAAGAGCTAAGGAAAAAAAAAATTACTAACTTTTCGGCATGGGCAGAAGGGGTCGGAGACGGCAATTCAAATTTCATAATAAAATTTTCGATTATTAAAGTTTTTCAGTGTTTGGTTTTAATTGTGACCAGAAACGGTTAGCTGCAATACCTAGACTTTAGGAAAACATTGCCAACACTCCGGTAGAGGTAGAAGGGGTCGAAGTCGGCAATTCAAATTTCATAATTAAATTTTCGATTACTCAAAGTTTTCAGTATTGGTTTTAATTGTGACCAAGAACGGTTAGTTGTAATACCAAGAGCTAAGGAAAAAATTACTAACTTTCCGGCAGGGGCAGAAGGTGTCGGGGACGGCAATTTAAATTTCATACTAAAATTTTCAATTATTGGAAGTTTTCAGAGTTTGGTTGCAATTGAGACCAGAAATGGTTTGTTGCAATACCTAAAACTTAGAAAAAAATTACAAACCCTCCGACAGGGGTAGAAAGGGTCAAAAACGGCAATTCAATTTTCACAATTAAATTTACGATTATTGAAAGTATCCAGAGTTTGGTTTCAATTGTGACCCAAAACGGTTAGATGCAATAGCTAGACCTTAGAAAAAAATTACCAACCCTCCGGCAGAGGTAGACGGGGTCGAAATCGGCAATTCATGTTTCATAACTAAATTTTCGATTACTCAAAGTTTTCAGTGTTGGTTTCCATTGTGACCATCAACGGTTAGTTGTAATACCAAGAGCTAAGGAAAAAATTACCAACCCTCCGGCAGGGGCAGAAGGGGTCGGAGACGCCAATTCAAACTTCATAATAAAATTTTCGATTATTGAAAGTTTTCAGTGTTTGGTTGCAATTGAGACCAGAAATAGTTTGTTGCAATACCTAGACATTAGAAAAAATTACCAAGGGGTCAAAAACGGCAATTTAAATTTCACAATTAAATTTACGATTATTGAAAGTATCCAGAGTTTGGTTTCAATTGTGACCCAAAACGGTTAGCTGCAACACCTAGACCTTAGAAAAAAATTACCAACCCTCCGGCAGAGGTAGACGGGGTCGAAATCGGCAATTCATGTTTCATAACTAAATTTTCGATTACTCAAAGTTTTCAGTGTTGGTTTCAATTGTGACCATCAACGGTTAGTTGTAATACCAAGAGCTAAGGAAAAAATTACCGACCCTCCGGCAGGGGCAGAAAGGGTCGGAGACGCCAATTCAAACTTCATAATAAAATTTTCGATTATTGAAAGTTTTCAGTGTTGGTTTCAATTGTGACCAAGAACGGTTAGTTGCAATACCAAGACTATAGGATAACTTACCAACCCTCCGGCAGGCTAAGAAGGGGTCGAAGATGGCAATTTTAATTTCATAATAAAATTTTCGATTATTAAAAGTTTGCAGTGTTTGATTTCAACTGTGACCAAAAACAGTTAGTTGCAATACCAAGACCTTAGGAAAAATTACCAACCCTCCGGCAGGGGTAGAAAGGTCGAAGACGGTAATTCAAATTTCAGAATAAAAATTTCGATTATTGAAAGTTAACAGTGTTTGGTTTCAATTGTGACCAAGAACGGTTAGTTGCAATACCACGACCTTAAGAAAACTTACCAACCCTCCGGCAGAGATAGAAGGGGTCGAAATCGGCAATTAAAAATTTCATAATTAAATTTTTGATTACTCAAAGTTTTTAGTGTTGGTTTAAATTGTGACGAACAACAGTTAGTTGTAATACCAAGATCTAAGGAATTAAAATTACTAACCTTCCGGCAGGGGCAGAAGGGGTCGGAGACGGCAATTCAAATTTCATAATAAAATTTTCGATTATTGATAGTTTTCAGTGTTTGGTTTCAATTGTGACCAAGAACGGTTAGTTGCAATACCAAGACCTTAGGAAAACTTACCAACCCTCCGGCAGGCGAAGAAGGGGTCGAAGATGGCAATTCTAATTTCATAATAAAATTTTCGAATATTGAAAGTTTTTCAGTGTTTGGTTTGAATTGTGATTAAAAACGGTTAGCTGCAAAACCAAGACCTTAGGAGAAAAATTACCAACCCTCCGACAGGGGTAGGAGGGGTCAAAAACGGCAATTCAAGTTTCACAATTAAATTTTCGATTATTGAAAGTTTTCAGAGTTTGATTTCAATTGTGACCAAAAACGGTTAGTTGCAATACCTAGACCTTAGAAAAAAATTACCAACCCTCCGGCAGAGGTAGAAGTGGTCGAAATCGGCAATTCAAGCTTCATAACTAAATTTTCGATTACTCAAAGTTACCAGTGTTGGTTTCAATTGTGACCAAGAACGGTTAGTTGCAATACCAAGACCATAGGAAAACTTACCAACCCGCCGGCAGATGAAGAAAGGGTCAAAGGTGGCATTTCTAATTTCATAATAAAATTTTCGATTATTGAAAGTTTTTAGAGTTTGGCTTCACTTGTGACCAAAATAGGTTAGTTGCAATACCTAGACCTTAGGAAAAAATTACCAACCCTACGGCAGAGGTAGAAGGGGTCGAAATCGGCACTTTAAAATTTCTTAATTAAATTTTCGATTACTCAAAGTTTTCAGTGTTGGTTTCAGTTGTGACCAAGAACGGTTGGTTGCAATACCAAGACTATAGGATAATTTACCAACCCTCCGGCAGGCGAAGAAGGGGTCGAAGATGGCAATTTTAATTTCATAATAAAAGTTTCGATTATTAAAAGTTTGCAGTGTTCGATTTCAACTGTGACCAAAAACGGTTAGTTGCAATACCCAGACCTTAGGAAAAATTGCCAATCCTCTGGTAGGGGTAGAAAGGTCGAAAACAGTAATTCAAATTTCATAATAAAATTTTCGATTATTGAAAGTTGTCAGAATTTTGTTTCAATTGTGACCAAAAACGGTTACTTGCAATACCTAGACCTTAGGAAAAAATTACCAACCCTCCGGCAGGGGTAGAAGGGGTCGAAATCGGCACTTAAAAATTTCTTAATTAAATTTTTGATTACTCAAATTTTTCAGTGTTGGTTTCAATTGTGACCAACAACAGTTAGTTGTAATACCAAGAGCTAAGGAATAAAAATTACTATCCTTCCGGCAGGGGTAGATGGGGTCGGAAACGGCAATTCAAATTTTATAATAACATTTTCGATTATTGAAAGTTTTTCAGTGTTTGGTTTCCATTGTGACCAGAAACGGTTAGCTGCAATACCTAGACTTTAGGAAGAAATTACCAACCCTCTGGCAGAGGTAGAAGGGGTCGAAGTCAAATTTCATAATTAAATTTTCGATTACTCAAAGTTTTCAGTATTGATTTCAATTGTGACCAAGAACGGTTAGTTGTAATACCCTCCGGCAGGGGCAGAAGGGGTCGGAGACGGCAATTCAAATTTCATAATGAAATTTTCGATTACTCAAAGTTTTCAGTATTGGTTTCAATTGTGACCAAGAACGGTTAGTTGTAATACCAAGAGCTAAGGAAAAATTACTATTCCTCCGGGGCAGAAGGGGTCGGAGACGGCAATTCAAATTTCAAAATAAAATATTCGATTATTGAAAGTTTTCAGAGTTTGGTTTCAATTGTGACCAAGAACGGTTAGTTGCAATACCAAGACCTTAGGAATACTTACCAACCCTACGGCAGGCGAAGAAAGGGTCGAAGATGGCAATACTAATTTCATAATAAAATTTTCGATTATTGAAAGTTTTCAGTGTTTGGTTTCAATTGCGACCAAAAACAGTTAGTAGCAATACCTAGGCCTTAGGAAAAAATTACCAACCCTCCGGCAGAGGTAGAAGAGGTCGAAATCGGCACTTAAAAATTTCATAATTAAATTTTCGATTACACAAAGTTTTCAGTATTGGTTTCAATTGTGACCAAGAACGGTTAGTTGTAATATCAAGAGCTAAAAAAAAAATTACTAACCTCCGGCAGGGGCAGAAGGTGTCGGGGTCGGCAACTTAAATTTTATAATAAAATTTTCAATTATTGAAAGTATTCAGAGTTTGGTTGCAATTGAGACCAGAAACGGTTAGTTGCAATACCTAGACCTTAGAAAAAATTACCAACCCTCCGACAGGGGTAGAAGCGGTCAAAAACGGCAATTCAAATTTCACAATTAAATTTACGAATAATAAAAGTATCCAGAGATTGGTTTCAATTGTGACCCAAAACGGTTAGCTGCAATACCTAGACCTTAGAAAAAAATTACCAACCCTCCGGCATAGGTTGAAGGGGTCGAAATCGGTAATTCAAGTTTCATAACTAAATTTTCGAATACACAAAGTTTTCAGTATTGGTTTTAATTGTGACCAAGAACGGTTAGTTGCAATACCAAGACTATAGGATAACTTACCAACCCTCCGGCAGGCGAAGAAGAGGTCGAATATGGCAATTTTAATTTCACAATAAAAGTTTCGATTATTAAAAGTTTGCAGTGTTTGATTTCAACTGTGACCAAAAACAGTTAGTTGCAATACCAAGACCTTAGGAAAAATTGCCAACCTTCTGGCAGGGGTAGAAATAGGGATGGACACGAACCGAACAGGTTCGGGGTTCGGTTCGATGTTCGGTTTGATTTTTCGAACCGAACCGAACCGAACCGGACATTTTATTTTCGAACCGAACCTCGAACCGAACCGGCAAATTTTTCGAACCGAACCAAACCTAGCTCAAGGTTCGGCCCGGTTCGGTTCGAAAGGTTCGATTTTTTAAATAAAAATTTAGTTTAAAAATTTAATTTTCACTAAAAGCATGTCAATCTTAATTTCTTCCAAACGCACATTTTAAAAATCTCTAGTAGCAAGCATATAAGAATTAGAACGATTTTCTAATGTACATGGTCATCGAGTTTTAAGGCAATATGTAAATAATGTAATTAGTATTAGTGATACATATCTAATAAATTTTGTCATCGAGCCACGTTTGTAGATCAAAAAATTCTAGATTAGATCGATTTGTTAAATGCTCCTTATTTCAAATTGTTGTTTGTTTATAACTAGTATTAGATATTGGAGAAACTCGAAATGATTTTGAAAATTTGGTTTTAAAAACAAGTTTATTTTATTTAATGAACAGAAGTCGTGTTGAAAATCATCTTAAACATATACAAGCCGAGGTCACGGTCTAGAGACTACAGAAGTTTTCAGAATAAACGAAACAATTTAATTTTTAATCAAGTATGTATTACTAATCCATCATTTTGAATTTTTTACTTTTACATGAAAACCAGCTCTCTATTAATATTAAAAAATGAGACCTTGTAGCAAAAACTAATCTCCTTTTCTTTTGTACATAATCACTCAACAAATGGTGTTACAAAACGCATGGTACGATAATATTTACGGTTGGTTTATTTATTGTGGCCATTACCAACGTCCTTAGAAGTAGCCGATACTCCAAAAGAATGACCCCAAACTTTCTCTCACGACCAAGGGTTGAAGTTTATGACTCATAGAGACATAATCTTTTCAAAAATGTCGAACCGAACCGAACCGGAATATATTTTTTCGAACCGAACCTTGAACCGAACCGGACTAAAAAGTTTTCGAACCGAACCGAACCTAGGGCAAGGTTCGGTTCGGTTCGGTTCGAATCCATCACTTATTGTTTCTTCTCCAGACTTGAATACTATAGTGCTTCCTTGAGTAACTAGATCATAATCTTCTTTCGGGTCTGAAGAATTCACCAGCTTCTTTGCTGCATATCGTATCCATCACCATCCGACGTTAGCAGAAGTCCTCGACCTGGAGGTCCACGTCGAATATCGGCATCTTTACGCTCTGAACGTCCAAAGCGGTCAACGAGCATTTTGAAACTGTGTAATTATTTACTGAGCTCACTGTATTATACCTTCTTCTCTCAACTTTTCTATTATGGACACCATCTCGTTAATGTTTTCCTCGCCCGTATTCCCAGCTCGGTTGGATGCATTCAACAATCTCAACCGATCCACAAGTTCATGTACATTGTTCCAGTAGACATATTGCACAAGCTTCGAATTTAATCTTTTGTAAAACCTGTTTTCTTCTCTTTGGCTGTTTTCTTACGGGATTCCTCCGAAATTCGGTGAGATATTTTTGAACATATTTCTCAAACTTTGTGTTGTTTGTTGGGAATACGCTTAAATCTTGTACTGCAAATGGGTTAAACTTTTTTCTCAAAATCGATGCCGATTTGATCATTTCCAAGTAATTTGGTAAATCTTCATGTAAATTGAAATCGCCATCTTCAGGGTTGATGTCTTTAAAAGTTAGCAGATTGTATTAACCTCTCGTACCCGGATATATCACATTATTTAATGTTATATCACTGTTTTCGGATTAATTTCCAATACACTTTTTCACAAACTGCATGAATCGGTTTCAGTATTATACTTTACTCCATAAATTGATTTGTCAATATTTTCGTCTTCGTCTCTAGCTAACATGTCCGTATAGTAAAGATGGATCGGTTCCTCTGGAACGAGTTGCTTAATTTTTTTTATAGATGCTTCCATGTCTTTGACTTTAACCTTTGTTGTAGGTATGGGGATTTTTTCGGTGATTGCTTGCAGCTGGGAAGCGGTTACTTGCAAGGGATCTATCAATTGTTTGTGCATCTCTTTGAATTTTTGCTGAGATGTAGCGTCTCCCTTTTTGTATGCCACAAACTTTTTTCGTACAGCATTTGAATTAACTGAAAATTGCGTTTATTTGCGATAAAATTTTTAACGTCCGTCATCATCAGACTCTGGATGGTAACTAACTTTTTTTTGAAAATGTCAAGTATTTATATACTCATCGAAATTTTTTGTATACCATCGTTTATCGATATCAAAATCTTTCACAATAGTTATAAAATATGGCAAAAGTTCGTGTCATCTTGTTTCCATAATGCGATTACATGGCGTTATCTCTGAGTCTATGTTTTAAGGCACTAGCATACGTTTGACATAGATAGAATGAATCTATTGCTTTATGTCTCCCAAACGAGAAAAACTGAGTGATTTTGCTTTGTTCGTTTGCAGGTATATCATCAAACACAATAATTGAATCTTCTTTGGTATCTCCGAGTTCAATCAAATCATCATAGTTTTCAAATTCGTGGTAACCAATTTCTTCTCTTAAAGGTGTAAAAACGTTTCCTAACAATTCGTATTTCGGCTGATATAAAATTTTCGAAAGTACATAGACATTTTGAAATCTAAGTCCATTCTCATGTAAAATGAGAGATATTAGAGCTTTAGTTTTTTCACAACTTGATGGTCCGGCAAATATTGCCCTTATATTAGACGGGAACAAAGGTCCATGTTTACAAACATCCTTTGCACTAGAAGTAGTATATGCATCAAGGTTTTGTATAGGTATTTTAACTACTTGTGTAACATCACCCATGTCTCTCACATTTTCTTGTCTAGGAACACCATTCTTTTTTTTAGGTTTACGCTGATCCAAATGCCTGCTTAACGTTCTTCTGGGTATACCATACAGCCTACTTGCAGAGTTAACACTTATACCCTTTTGTATTTCACTAGTTGCTTTCTCTAAAGATTGCTTGGTGTACATCTATCAAATATAAATTTAAACTGATTTAAATTGAAAATAGTACCCCTTATATACCAGCATTACAAGGAATGCGCATGGGCATGGCTGCGCACGCGCAGGGGTGCGCATGGGTAGGGGTGCACACGCGTGGGAGTGCGCATAGGTAGGGTCCGCACGTGCAGGGGTGCGCATGGGCAGGGGCGTGCCTAGGCGTATACCGGTATGTGTGAGGAACTGCGTTGGATCGTTAAAAATGTTATTAATATTTAAACATCATCGTTTTATACTATTTTATTAAAAATATATATACAAAATGTTTAATTGTGAATAAATCTATTAACAATTCCCCTAAACGGGTTATATTCAAACATAGAATCATGTATAATTAAAGCATAAGCCTTCATCGACGGCTCAAAATTTCTTGATGCTTCTAATTCCCTTCTTACATCAACCGTTGCGTCCTTGATGCTTTCAAATTGATGACGACAGTCGATTACAAAAACAGGTAATTCCTTAAACTTGCTATAGTCCATTAAACATTTATTCGATGATTTGTTCGGATAATATTTTTCCATAAAAGATGCATATAACACCATGGTTCTCAAACTGTGGGTCGCGACCCCCAGGGGGGTCGCGTGGTGTGTCCAGGGGGGTCGCGGGATAAGGAGGAAAATCAAAAAAACAAATCAGTCATAGCTGTAGTTTTTATTAATAACAAAATTTATAGGCTACACAAATTTGTAATACACATACAAGTTGAAAAAGGCCTAATACTATTTAATGGGAAACATGAGCTTGTTTGGAATTAACCAATTTTTTTATGTCCGGAATGAGTTTTGTAATACACAAAAGAATGTCATTTTCCAGGGTCAAACGATTTCTTGATTTTGTTTTGATATTCACCATTATGGAGAAACCTTGTTCACAGTTATAAGACGTAGAAAATGGCATCAAAGTCTGTAATGCTTTTGTGGACAGTTCTGGATATTCATTTTTAATACCTATCCAAAATTTGTCGATACAAGCACTGTTAAAAGTGAGTTTTGCTGACTGATCACTTGAAATTTCGATCAGTAGATCATGTTGACGAGCAGTTAGCTCAGCTTTTGTTACGACTTGATCACTGAACGGATTGACTACCCACAAAACCCCACTCGTATTCTTATTTGGAATGTAATCTGTCAACTGTTTAATCAAACCTTCGAGATAAGAAAATACTAGTAAGGAGAGAGATGAAGTGTCAGGGGATGTACAGTAGGATGTAGACAGAAACTCTATAAACTCTTGAGTTAGTGTAAAATTTTCAAAATCTTCTTTCTTAACTCTTGCGTTCCAAACACTGAGTTTTTTTACAAATGCATTTACTCTGTCTTGAGCATATAGCATATTTTTGTCTGGTCCTTGTAGGGATAAGTTCAAAATATTAAGGTGAGAGAAGATGTCAGCCAAATAAGCAAGCTTAACCAACCACTTTTCATCACTGAAAAAAGTGGAAAGTTCGGGTTTACTATCAACCAAAAATAACAACATTTCTGACTTTAATCCAAACAGTCTGCTTAATACATTACCACGGGATAGCCACCGTACTTCAGTGTGAAATAAAAGATGTTTATGCAAGGCTCCTACCTCTTCACACAAAATATTAAACATCCTACTTTGCAGCGGGCGACTTTTGATGTAGTTCACTATCTTGACAGCTTCATTTAAAACTTGCCGTAATTCATCTGGCATTTTCTTAGCTGCCAAAGCTTGCCTATGTAAAAAGCAGTGGACCCAGCTTGCATTCGGTATAAATGATTTCAACCTGGCAATCAAGCCTTTCTTCTTTCCCGTAAGGGCCATTGCTCCATCACTACAAATTGAAACACATTTCTTCCAAACAAATTCAAAAGGTTCAGTTGCTTGAACAAACACCTTATAAAGACTTTCACCTGTTGTATTATTCGGCAGGGCTTACAAAACAAAATATTTTCATGAATAGCATCACCGTAATCGTACCGGATGAAGCATAAAACTGAGCACAGTTGGCAACATCTGTTGACTCATCCAACTGAATTGCAAAAAGTACTGTCTTTTATTTGCTTCTTTAGCTGGTTCTGAACATCTTCAGCCATGTCACATATTCTTCTTGAAATAGTAACATTTGATAACGGAATTTTTTTCAATTTTTCAGCATCTTGAGGACTGATTATATTTGAAACCATATCAATTGCAGCAGGAAGAATTAATTCTTCAGCAATTGTATGGGGTTCCCTTTTTTAGCAATCTTCAGTGCTACCTCGTATGAAGCTTTAAGAGCATTCTTATTAACATTAGCAAGATCCGTAATGTTTACCTGTTGACTTCGAAGGGATAACAGTTTTCTTTGGAAAAATTCCACTGGTTTGTCTTTCAAAGCAAAATGTTTAGTTTCAAGATGGCGTTTCATTTTCGAAGGCTTCATGCTGACAACACTTCACTACACACCACACATTGAGGTTTGTTTGCCAGTTCAGTGAAACCGAATTGTATGTACGACTGGTCATATTTGCGGAATTTTGTCTTTCCGCACTCACTAGCACTAGCATCACTACTTGACGACGGTCTTTTCAAAACTTATCCATTGCTACTTTTTCTAACTGTATTTGCTCGCAATACTACTCACAAAGTACACACACAGTGTTCAGTGATCGACTCAAGAAGCCAGACTGTCGTGTCGTCTGCCGGGCACCGGCTAGCAGAGAGTGCGCGCGCAAACAGGCCCCATGAGTCATCATTGCTTTGTCCTTGTTCGTGCCACGAAGTGAGTTATCCCACTTTCTCTTATTATAAATAATTCAAGTGACAACAATTTGTATTTATTTTTACTAGTTAATAGTATTTTTATGGATAAAACTTAGCCAATAGTGTTTTTTTTTCATTTTTGTTTATATTTAAAAATAGGGGGGTCGCCGAAATACTAGGTCTAAAAAGGGGGTCGCAGTGGCAAAAAGTTTGAGAACCCCTGATATAACAGGTACGCAGGCAAGTAGTTCTGCTGCAAATCCAAATTTAATCGACCTTGAGGGAACGCCTGAGAGTTTAGATACACTTTGACATTGGTTATATTGGCACTCGTAAAGCTTGTAGCATTTTCTTCTTTTTTGTCATATTTTCCATTTTGCAACGCCAGTAATATCCACCAAGGCTTCTCTGTTTCGTTCGATACTTTAATTCTCCACACTTACAACTTTGATTGTGTTAGAGACGATAATTCGTGTAGTTCCGATTTTCTGAATGCGGCCATTATAAATGATTGATTTTGCATTTCCGAAAGCAGCAAAGCCTTGGCGAAGTCACTTATTGTTATATGCGGAACCTCCCATGAAATACGTTATATTTTGAACGTTACCGTCCGACTTAGATTTGATTAAAATCAGCTCTTGAGGCATGTTGACGATAGCTTTCTTGTAATCTTCAAAAAACCCAAAAATGGTTTTTAGCGGTATAGCACAACTAAACCGTCCATCATGGAATATGGTATCGAGTTTCCAGCCGGTGTGTGTGATGGACTTTGTTTCTGATTCTTCGAGGGATACAAGTCCTTTAATGGTTCGAGTAATCCCCGGATTTCTGCAGACATCTATTATTTGATTATTACCCAATTTGTACTGAATTTTTTCAAACAGAAAGTAGGGGCATTTCTGGTAAACTCGTAAGCTTTATGGTCCGGTTCTGCATGTTTAATCGAATCTACAGTTGTTGTTGCTTCTCTTAATGTTTCCGTAGGCTTATAGGTACTCCTTATAAATATGAAACTTTCGTGGGGGTATGTGATATTATCACTGCTCTGGATTTCAATTGAAATTTGATCGTTGTTTTCCGCATTCAATGTAAAGAGAAGATATGTATAATAATCTTCCTTTATTATGGTTTCGTCTAATTTATAACTTCCGAACACATCCAATTTGGGAACGTCCTCATATTTAAGCCATCCAAATTTGACGTTTTCATCACTGTGGAGGTCTAAGCTGCGCTTATTCCTGCCACCCATCATTTATAACTTTTAATCCTAAGGATTTTAAGAAACGTATTTCTTCTGCTGTAAGTCTCTGTACAACTTGACACCTTGACGTCGTATTTACTACTGTTCGTCTGGGGGTGTGGTAGCGTGCCTTATATACAAAATCGGTAGGCATTTTCAGCTGCTTTTTATTTTGACTCTAACAGAGGTGAATGTTTCTGGTGAAAAGTTTACCAATTCACCCAAATGATCAACCAATCTGATTGTAATATTATCAATTTCTGTCACGCTCAGTGTATAATATATAACGTGATTCGGTTCCTTTTCCAGATTATACCAAGGCGGTACAGACAGACTGAATTCGAATATGCTGTGGGTAAGAAAATTGTTTCTGAACGATCTGGTGGTGATATTGGTTTCTACAAAAATGTTTTATACTGAAATTATGTTCACTTGCAGATCAGCTATATGTATAGTATCTGCGACCAATTTGCGACTGGTAAAGCCTAAAATGCTACCAATATTGTTTTTACGGTTCGCCCCAAAATCAATCAGCAGACTGCTTCGTATAGAACACTTTAATGTATTATTGTTTGCACTCAGTTTAAAATATTTTTCAATGTTCTCGTTGATGACCGGCGTCTGACTGAACCATTTTTTGAAAACCTCCCGTATATATGCATTTATTTCTTCTAATTCGTATGATCCAGGTTCAATGGTTATTCTACGATGCTCTGGATCGTATAAGATGTTGTTTCCTGAATGTATGTTTTGCACAGTATTACAAGTATACAATTATTTTTTTTCAATTCTGTCCTACCTATGGCCTGTACTCTAAACAATTACTACAAGCCGTACTTGCGGTTATCTACCTTAATTCTAACATTGGTTATGTTGTGCGGCAATTAGTACCTTACAGAAACTTACTACTACCTTATAACGACCTTATAACTACCCTTCACCCCTTATCCTACCTATCACCCATCACCACTTATGTGTTTATATGTGCACTCCTGGCATCGGAAAGTTACCTCCCGGAATATCCAGCAGTTCTTTCTTTGATTGCTTTAGGTTGTTGTCATCTCATGTTGATCCAGTTCTCTCCTCTCAGTCGTCTGATGTAAATTTGTTTCGCTTTTAGGGTTATTGATTGTGTTAATTCATTTAATGTTTGACTGTCTTTCTCATTTCTGAGTATATTGTATACAGTCTTACCAGTTAGTTTTTGTCTTAGTTCCGTTATGTTTCCTTCATCGCTATATTCAGGACATTCCATGATTGTGTGTTCCGGGGTCCCTGTGCCCCCGCAGTCACAAGTATCATTGTCCACAAATCCCCTAGCCTGTCTATACGAGCTATAGGGTCCGTGTCCAGTGATAAACTGCACGAGTCCTTCTGTGGGCTTTAACTGTATGTTCAGTCGTTCCTCTATGTTTGGTAGAAGAGCGTATGTTCTTCGACCTGTTTCTGAGGTGTTCTAACGTTCTTGCCATTCTCTCAGGATGTAGTTTTTAATCTCTTTTTTACTAGTGATGTGTCCCGGTAGTATGCGGGTCAGTTGTTGTTGGTTGTTGTTTCTTAGCCAGTATGTTGCTGCTTTTTGTTTAATTTGCAGGTCTAATGGTATGATGCCTAATGTGACGGAGAGGGCGTCCAGGGGTGTCGTCCTGTACGCCCCAACCATCCTGATCAGTACCGATCTTTGTGCTGAGTTAATCTTGCAGCGGGGCCTAACCAGGTTTAGTCTGTGTGCCCATGAACTTGCTGCGTGCGAGATTATAGCTGTTAGTATGACCTCCATGTAAATACAGATGTGTCTAAGAGGTAGTCTGTATTGTTTTTGTGCAATGTTTGCAATAGTAAACATTGTCTTTTTAGCTCTTGACGTTATCTCATCGATATGGCCCATGTATGTCTGTTTTTCATCTATAGTTACTCCTAGGTATTTTTGGAGTTTTTTGCGTTTGATAATGGTATTTTCAATTTTGAGTGTCGGTCCTTGATTTAATTTATCTTTGAGCATTACGTAAGTGGTCTTCTTTCTAGATATTTGTAATTTGTTTTTATTGCACCATGTATGAACGATGTTGATCGCTGTGGTCGCTTGTGTTTGTAGATGTATCCTGGATCTGCCCTGGACGATTACGGCGATATCGTCCGCGTACGCTACGACGGCCCACACCTCCGGCGCCGCCCCTAGCCTGTCCAGGATTTCATCGGCTACTATATTGCAGAGTATCGGTCCACAGATTGACCCTTGCGGGCACCCTTTGGTTATAGATTTGTATACAATCTCTGAGTCGCTGTGGACTTGTACAGTTCTGTTACGGCAGTAGTCAAATATTATTTTATATAAATTTCTTGGGCAATTGGTTTCTTTCAGCCTTCTAAACGGTGTGGGCCACCACATGTTGTTGAAGGCGCCCTTGATGTCGAAAAAGATTGCAATGGCATGTGGTTGTTTCTATGGCGTCTTTGAGCTTATTAATCGCGTCGTCCGTGGATTTTCCACTTCTGAAGCAAAATTGGTGTTCGTTTTCGCCATTTACGCTATATTCTTTTATTTTGTTGGTGATCAGTCTTTCGAAGATCTTGCCTAGGCAGTTTAGCAGGCATATGGGTCGATATGAGTCGGTTAGGGTGGGATCTTTGTTCTTGCCTTTGTTTATAATTGCCAGGGTTCCTATTTTCCAATTATTTGGAAATACTCCCTGATCTAGACATTCATTACATAATTTGATTAGTGTTGGAGTTAGTTGTGTATGTAATGCCTGTAAAATCTCGACTTGTATGTTGTTGGGGCCTGAAGCCCTTCTAGTCCTACCTTGCATGATTGCATCCTTAACCTCGTTTTCTGTGAACTCATCTATGTCGTTTTGTATGTTGTGTTCGATTTGCATGTGTTCTCTAATTATTATCTGTTCGTTAGTGTCAGATTCTGGGTAATCATCGGGTATTAATTCAGCTAACATGGTTTCTTTTGTGTCACGCCATGTGCTGGTTACGCTGATTCTCTCTGGTGTGTCTCTTACGAGAGTTGAGTAGGTTGGTGGGGATCTGATCTTTTGCCTAACAATCTTGTAGGGCATGCCCCACATGTCTAATTGTAAGTTGTTGTTGACAAAATTTTCCCAGTTGGTCTGTTTTTCTTTTTCTAGTTTGGTCTTATAATATTGTTTTTGTATCCTATATCTATTCAAGTTGTACTCTCTTTCTTCTTGGGTTATCGATCTTTGATAAGCTCTGCGTAATCTTCTGGTTTTAGCTTTTTCGTTCTGTATCTCAAGTGACCAGTTTAGTTTTCTGGGTTTGTTTGGTTTTCGTACCAATGGTATGGATGATTCTATTGCCTGTCTGATATTGAATGTAAGTTTTTCGGATTTCTGGTGTGGGTCATCTCTTGGGTTAATGTTATTTTCTGGGTCGATATTGTTTTTGAGTTTTTCCCAATCCGCTTTTCTTAGATTATATTTTGTAATGTTAGGTCCTGGACGATTTAGGTTTTCATCAAGTGTTTGCAATTTGCCAATTTCCACCGTAATTACATTGTGGTCACTAAGTGTTATATTTTCGTGTACTTTCCAGTTGGTTATCTTATTATACGCAATTCTATTTGCAAGTGTGATGTCGATGTTAGATTGTGCTCCCGCTCTCCCATTATATGTGGGCGGGTTGTTAGGTTCATTGATTACCATGAGTTGTAAGTCGTTAATCAATTCCTCTAGACTCTCGCCTCTGGCATCTGTGTGGTCGCTAAGCCAAATTGCTGATTTTGCATTTGCGTCCGCCATGATAAGTGTAGGTATATTAGGATAATCATGAATAATATTGTTTATTGTTTCTAAATATGGTTCAATTTCGTCTGCGAATTGAAAGTACAAGTTGGCCAGTATCCATGTACCCGCGGTCCTGGAGCAAACTTGTATGCACGTACAGTGTGAATTTGTGTGTCTGTGTATGATCGTTATGGTGATGCCTTTGTTCAGGACAATTATGGCTGCTTTAGGTTGTTGTTTAGAATTAATGATTCTTGCCGTAACTGGCATCCCTTTGATCTGATTCATATGTGTGTGCGGTTCTTGAATGCATAGAATGTCTATGGCCATGTCTTCTGCCACTTTCCTTAGCTCAGTAGTGCGGTTTTATTATTGTTTGCATTTATTTGCAATACTTTGATTGTGTTAGCCATCAGGATGTTTCGTGTGAATAATTGAGCTAGGCCAAGATTTTTGGTGGTCAAATGTAAATTTGCCATGTGCCATCACAATTTGTGTGTATATTTCGCGGATCTCAAATTTTTCTCCCCTTTTATCAAATACTTGTGTAACTATTCTGTTAAGGTCGTATGCGTCGGTTGGAATCGCATTCTTTTTTAGTTGGATTCTATCCACCGCTTCAATGACGGGGAAAGTAATTCGTTGTCCATTCGGGTGTGTTAGGCGTATTATGTGTCTAAGAGCTGTTGTTAATAAGATAGGATCCTCTAAGGCTGTTAATTGCATTTTGTTTTCGATGGTATTATATATGCCTGCACGATCTATCGGTTTTATTGTTGCTGCAGAGTTTCTTAAATCTGTATCCGTAGTCGTATCTTCGGTCTCGGTTTCGGTTAGTGAGTATTGCCTATGGTTTATATTGTCCACTTATTTCTAAGTGATTAATGTTTAGCTCTTCGTCGCTATGTGGTGCTTTAGGTATTTTCTTAATGTGTAAGTGTTTTCTAATTGCACTTAGTATGCTGCTTTTCTTACGATCTTTAGGTTCTTTTGGTTGTAGGTCTGTTTGCAAGAACAGACCTGTATTGTTTCCTATGTTCAGTTGGTATAACTCATTTTCTTCAGTCTGAGTACTAGCGTCCTTCCCTGATTTGTTTCTTGCCCTAAATTTGGCTGCCCGTAGGCGGTCTCTTTTTGTTTTAGATAGAAGCTTGTTTTTTCGATTATGGTGAATGTGTTGGAGTGTATTTATGTTATGTGTTTCGCTATCACTATCTGTTTTAGGTCGTGGGTCCATAATCAGTTTTCTGGATAAGGCGTTCAAGCATTGCTTTATGTGTTGCGCAGCTATTGGGTTCACCATTGCATTTTTTGTTCCTTCTCATGCATGGTACGCACACTCTTGGTGTGTGTAAGTTTGGGCAATTTTGCTTTTTGTGGTTTGAATCCTTGTCGTTTACCGTACCGCAATGTCCGCAAGTTTTCTTGTCTCCGGAGCATTGTTTTGCAACATGCCCCAGGTACTGGCACCTTACGCATCGCGGCACTACCAGAAAGTCTTTTACTGACAGGGCTCTAAAGCCTAAGTATATTCTCCCTTGATTGAGTATAGTTTTCCTCATTTTTGCCAATACTTCTAGAACGTGGTGTTGCACTGGTTTGTCTCTCGGTCCTGTTTTGAATTTGAGTGTTAGGTTTTTATTGAATTGTTCTCTGGTCATTATATCTTCTAAATTTTGCTTGTAAAGCATATCTTTAATATCGTTATCAGTCAAATTTGATGGAACATCGTATATTATGATTAATGGTTCTCTCTTTTTGGGTCTTTCGCATATTAGTGTATTGGTTAAGTTTTGATTCATAACTATTTTCGCTATGTCTTGTTCCGTTTCCGTTTCTACTATCAGTACTTTGTTGGTCGTTCTCATGTTTTTGATTTTTATTTTCTCTTCAGCAGGTTTGACTGTTTGGGTAAACGTTCTTTGAATCGTTTTCGCATCTTCACCTGTTTTAGATTTTATAAATATAGTATTAGTGTTTGTTCTAGTGATTCGCTCAATTGTGGCGTTTTTTGGTCCTAAATTCGGTTCAATGGTTTTGGTGGCTGTTGCATATGACATGGTTGTTTGAGGTGTTTTCAGTATCATTTGGTTTAGTTCCTGGATGTCTAATTTCTGGGTTTCGTTTTGTTTAACTATTGTATCATTCTGCCCTTTTAGTTCAGCCATTGTGAATGCAAAAGTGGTGATTTTTTCCCGTAGGGTATTTTTTCTGTCTTTCGGTATTTTGTTGGATGGGTCAAGTATGTTATCCACGTAGTGCATTAAGTCTAGATATTTGTTGGTTATGGTTGTTATTATGTCTGGTTCTGGTGCGTTCCCAGGGCTGTCGCTTTCCCTGGTACGCTTTTTGGATTGAATCGTGGGTGTTTCGGTTATGGTTATAACTTTTTCACTATGTTGTTCTGTGTCCATTAATTGTACAGTTTCCCTAGCCACTACACTATCATCAGGGTTTGTTTGGGGTAATTCAAATCGTGACCGCCCGTCCTCGGTCTCCCCTGGGGGGGTTCTTGGAGTAAGGCAGCTGCGCTTTGAAGCGTCCTGACCACTTCCACTCATATTCTCTTTCACTTCCCTCCGTTCCCTTATTAAAAAGAAATGAGCGATAGGCTTAGCCTATCTATAGTTTATCCCTACTGTGTTCTCACTGTCTAATTGATTCCTTGGGGGGCCCAGAGGCCCCTCTGATTGAATTACAAGTATACAGTCCCACTAAACCCAAAGCATATTTACCGTCTTGCTTTAATTTGATTGGTGGGTAAATGGATCCCGTCGATATGATATTACCATATCCGAACACGCTCACTGTTTTAACCATTGTCACTAAGAAACTTTAACACTAAATAACCGCAATTGTAGGTATTGTAAGTCTGCTCCGGTACGCTGTTGTAGTAAATTCTGCAACCTCGAAAATATCTCTTCACTTCGTCTGGCTGTCTCAAGTCTCCAAACGAGTCGTAGTATAACACACTATTTCCACGTTTTCAGTATCCCACCCAATGTGTACCTGATCCTTTTGTGGTATCCAAATTAATCACATCCGATTCGTTGACACGCGGTCTAATCTTCTGTAACTGATCTCTAGAAAAACGCTGCGAAAATGAGAAATGTTAGATGCGTAGTTCCTAATATCCACGTCGGTGAGAGTTCTTCGAGGTAACTTGCTTAGTTTATTGATACTTTTTTACAAATGCTACGCACCTGTTTGTACGGTTTTAAGAATAATGCGGTGCCTTGTTTGTATGGTTTTAGAAACATTCCATTTCCTTTTTTCCCAACGGCAATGGCCTTCATAGATCTATTGTGCCGTTCACTCTCCTTAAGCTGCTTGCTGGCTGTTTTGACATCATTTACTGCTTTAGCTATCCCCGCAGTGCCACCTGTTAGGGCTTCTAGAGCACTTAGTCCTGCGAATACCGGAATCAATGGTAGAAAACCTCCTTTCTGTGAAACGGGTATAATACGTGGGACTTTAATTTTGCTTCTCACACCAGCTCCTTTTATGATTTTTTGCCAATTAGAATACCAACGTCTAGTAGCTTTTTTTCAAGTTGTCGGAACCAACACGGTCTATTGCAGATCGTACTTTCCTCAGGAACTCCTTTGAAACTTACTTTCTTCTTTAACCCCATACCCATTTTTCTCTTTGCTTACATAGCGTTTGTCACAAACCAAGCTGCAGCTTTTTCACCAAACTTTGCGTCCTTGGACTTAACTCTTCCCCAGGCTCCTTCTTCTAAAATTTTATCTGTTTGATGTCTAGCTGGGAGATCGTCGGGGTACCTGGAGTATGCAATGTCGTGGTCTCTGCACAAGCGATCCAACTCGTTTATTCCAGGATCGCCTCGGGCTAACCTTTCTTCTAATCGGGTCCCAGGACCACAATAAGAATAACTTGGAATGTGGAGCTCGAATAGTGGATTATCTATAGCTTTGTTAACTAACCCTACCGGAATGCACAATCATGGATGTGCACCCTTCAACAAACAATAACTAAATGAACAATAAAAATGTAAAGCATCTCTATTTATACTTTTACAGTTGTATGCAGATTTTACAAAATTTGTTCATAACAATAATTTAAACAAAACGTGGGTCTATCTGTGCTGTGTGTGTTTTTTCTCTTTTAG
>JARFIW010001518.1:495327-606440 GCA_036346225.1 Platerodrilus igneus | reverse complement strand
TAGACGAAATGGCTCAAGACGTTGAAATATCATTATGCGATTACTTAAAAACTTGCAATTTTTCCATTCAACTTGATGAATCCACTCTACCAAATAACGAAGTACTGCTGTTATCATACGTTCGGTTCATAAAAGACGAAAAATTTATCAAGAGTTATTATTTGCAAAAATTTGGAAACTGATACAAAGGAGAAACGATATTTAATACCATGAGTACGTTTTTCAAGAGAAAGAAATACCTATGCATAATATTTTGTCGGCAGCTACTGATGGTGCTCCAGCAATGACGGGACGTCATAAGGGTTTCATAGCTCATTTGAAACAAGCAGTACCAAATGTACTCGCTATACATTGTATTATTCATCGTCAGCACTTGGTTGCAAAAAATCTGAACGAACGTTTGCATTCGTCGCTTCATTACGTTATTAGAGCAGTAAATACGATTAGAAGCAATTCATTGCATGACAGATTATTTAGCCAACTTTGTAGTGAAAATGATGAAGATTACAATCGCTTGCTGCTGCACACAGAAGTTCGTTGGCTCTCAAAAGGTACTTGTTTGAACCGTTTTTTCAACTATTTGATTCAGTACTGGACTTTCTTGAAAACAGAAACGAAAAATTGCGCGAAAACCTGATTATACATAAAATGACATCGCTTATTTGACAGACTTGTTTAAAATATTTAATGAAGTCAATTTACAATTGCAAGGTGACGAATTGAATTTAATTAAAATAAAAACGTCATAGCTGCTTTTGTGGGAAAACTTCTTCTATTCAAACGAAATCTAGGAAAGGTGAATACAGCCAATTTCCCACATTATCAGCAGTCTCTGCAAAACATGAAGATTTACTTACTTACTGCCAACACTTGGACGTTCTTCATGTTGATTGTGTGGAGCGATTCCAGGATATTTTAAACATGAATATACCGGGTTGGGTTTTAGATCCTTTCGCAAATGCAGATACAGCAAAATCATCAAATTTAGAAGAGGAACTCGTAGAACTCACAACTAACGAAGAACTAAAAGTAAAATTCAGAAATGGATATCAAGAGTTCTGGCTTCAAAAACCAATACCAGTTCTTTACCCTGGATTGTGGTCAAGAGTACAGATATTTTTAATTGCATTTCCTTCATCTTATTTGGCTGAGCGTGGGTTCAGTGCAGTAGCTAATTTATTGTCTAAGAAAAGGAACAGACTGCACATTACTGAACGTGGCGATTTGCGGCTGATGTTAACGAAATTGGAACCCGACATTAGCAAATTGTTAAAACTTCACCAGCCTCAACTATCTCATTAATTTTTTCTTCTTAATCTTTTTTTCTGTTCATTATGTATTCATATTTAAGTTTTTAATAAACAAGTTTGTACTACATTTGATAGTCGTTTTAATTAAGGTTTACTTTTGCGATTTTTAATATATATACCTTGTCCAACGCTTTAGTGAACGCTTGTAATAGCAGTCAAAAGTGCAACGTTCGTATATGAGTATCTATGTATATATATATATATATATATATATATATATATATATATATATATATATATAGATAGATACTATGCAACAATATTTTAATATTCGTTATAATGCACTATGATGAGGAGGGGGGCGTTGGAAGTTTTTTTTCCAGTAGAGGGGGCGGTGGTTCAGAAAAGGTTGGGAACCTATGGTCTAAATGAATCTCCTTCATCGTCTTTGGCTATTAGAGTTCAGTTTAATACTAATATGAGTTCTGAATAGCACTGTTTGAAGCAAAAACCAACCAAATATCAATATATAAAAACGGACAAATTCATGGGGTCGTTGACACCAACTAAACAAGGAATGGCATATAACCTAAAATTTAAACGTCAATATTTAATATTTGGCTTTAAAATTATTGGCAACGTCGTAAATTGCTATTATTCAAACTATAACATAAATATTGTACGGTATTAAGTTGACAAACATTTACATAAATGGTTAGTACTTGTGTGACGTCGCGGATGACGAGTCTATTTAGAAATTGCGAGCTCTATAGTATTGTATGATTTTGGATGTTAGAAATTATTTACTGCAATCGCAGCCTATAGTTATCTGCTGCGTACCATAAGATTGTCAGTATATTTTGGCTGTCATATTACTCTGTCAATTGTAAGCTCGATGTTAATGTATTTGAAGGTAATTTTGTTATTCTATTTGAATAGTTAATATAAAAACTGGTTTTAGATGTTGTTATTACTTATTCCAGTGATAATGTGGAAATTGCGAATAGCAAGCTCTCTCTTCTGGTGTCCATCGACGAGTTTAAATGTGGTTGAGGTGAACACTGTATTTTTATTGTACCTCTTTGTGGAGATTTTACAGTTTTTCACTGCTTATTCTGATTTACTACCCTGCTTGTTATGCTCAATAGTTGAGAGCGCATGTTTGTAAATGGTTAAAAACTTCGTTGCTTCAATTAACTATTAATCCCAGAATCACTAGTAAGTTTTTTTACCTAATGTAACGCATGTGTAAATAATGGTGTGTTTATTTTAGGGAACTTAGTATGGAATTAAGTATATAGATAAAATTATATATTCACGTTAAAGTTTGTATTTACTGCTGGTACGAATATTGCCTGCCGTAAAATATTTGTTAATGGTTTATGAAGAATCTTTCCTTTTGTTGATCTCGTCTAGAATAAGCTGCTCATTCCTAATCGTCCAGAAATACTGCAAGGATTCGAGCGTTTGGATTTTCTGCATCTATAGAATCAACACAGAATAAGGTCGTATGTTGTTTTTCTATAAATATTTGTGGTATATATTGTTTCATTATTGTCGTTTACAATTATTGCATGTTGATAAGCGCTACTTTGGTTAGTGCAAAGGTGGTAGTTCTAAATTAATTACTTGCTAAATGAAAGAAAATTATAAAGCCACTCACTTTACATTATTACTGATTAGATATTGCATATAAGAGTTGTGTAATCACATTTTAATATTGAATAATTTAACAGTGTGTATCCCTATACGAGTGTGTCTTTTATTACTTATTATCTGAACACATTGATGTTCAGTGGTGTATAATAAGGTATTGCAACTTTGTGTGGCCATATGAATCTTGCACTGCACAATTGGTAATCATATATTGGCACTTGCCTAACTTGTCTAAAATTTCTGTATTTCCGTTTTTTTGATGCGTCCAGTTTCTTCGGTACTATTAATACAGGGGTGCTCCATGGTGAATTGGAGTGTTGTATGATGTCTTGATCTAATAGATCGGCTACTTGTCTGTCAGCTTCTTCCTGACTTGCCTGGGGTAATCTGTATGCTTTGGTGAATATCGGTTTGTTGTCTGTTAGCTCAATGTTGTGTTTAACTGTATTTGTAAAGGTTAGGGGTATTCCTTCGCAATGGAATATGTCGCGGTATTCGAAACATAATTTTTGTATTGCTCTTTGTTCTTCTGGATTTATGTCGCGGTTAAATCGGATATTATTTAAATTTTGTCTTAACATTTTGTCGTTTTCCACGGGGTTGTAATTTTCGTTTGAGTTTTTGTCTATTTCTATCTCGTTAAAATTTACTTCTTCTAGTTAATCGGTTTTGTTTAAGTTAGTTCTACGGGGTAGTCATTTGAGTTTAATATTGTTGTTATGGCGTAATTATCTTTGATTTTTACTAATGCGGTTGGGGTTTCTACTTCTTGTTGAAAAGTTATGTGGTTTATTATTCCTAAGTTATTATTTGAATTTACGGGGATTCTTATCTTTTTTTCTGTTCGGGGTTCTAATGTATATTTTTTGTCAATTTGGGTGTTTTGAAATTTAATGGGGATTCGTCCATATTTGGTTCTTAATAATCGGTTTTTAATATCTATGTTGGCTCCTAATTTTCTTAGAAGGTCCATTCCTAATTGTCTGTCATATTTGTCATTAAATTCAAATATGCAGAATTTGTGTTTCATCTTTACGTTAAAAGTTTTTGGTAAAGGTATGTTTGCTACGAATTGGCCCAGGGTTGTTTGATGGGCGGTTTTAATTTTGAAGGGTTCTTTTTCTACATAGTTTAGATAATGTTTCTTTACTGTTCGCGGGCTTATTAATGTTTTTGAAGATCCGGTATCGATTAGTAATTTAAATTCAGCGTGGGGTATTTCGATATAGGGTAGTACAAGGTGATACATATTATTTAGGTTTATTACGTTTGGTCATTTATAAAGTGGTCCATTTGAAAATTTGAACACGCGTTCTCTTCCTCGTCCTCCTTGTAAGTTTCGTATGGTTCTTCACGTTCATAGTGGTTTGATTGGTTTTGTTCATTATACATACACGGTCGATTGCTATTATTCTGGTCATCTTCATAATCTTCTACTTCTTGATGAAATAGCTCTTCTGAAGTGAAAGTGCGGTTTTGATTAGGGTTTGGTCTTATGTGTGTTATTTTTGTGTTGGGTCTGGTGTTACCAAATGAGGTATCCATTGGTGTAGGTTTATAATAGTTATTGGGATTATTATTGTTTATCATTGGTGAGTTCCTAATAGGATTCGCGTTAAATGCTGGTCTTTGCTGATTTACATTTGGTTGAATCTCGGTTGAAATGCGGGTTTTGAAAAGTTCGAGTTAAATGTTGGTTGATATGCGGGTTTTGAAAAGTTTGGGTAAAACGTTGGTTTTGAAAATTGTTTGTATTGGTTGTTAAAGTTTGAGTTATTAAAATGTGGATTATT
Organism: Platerodrilus igneus; assembly: GCA_036346225.1. Lineage (NCBI taxonomy): Eukaryota > Metazoa > Arthropoda > Insecta > Coleoptera > Lycidae > Platerodrilus > Platerodrilus igneus. The sequence goes on along the minus strand of JARFIW010001518.1, from coordinate 601,741 downwards.
GGTTCGCATTTGGTTTGTTTATGCATTGAATGGGTTAAATTTTTGTTGTCGATTTATTTGTCTTGCGGGTTGTATAGTTTTCATTGGTGTGTAGCTTTTATTCGCGTTGGGGTTATATAGTCGGTTTCTATAGTACATTACATTTTCTTCTTCTATTATCATGTTCATTTTGCTTCTTCTAAGTTTTGGGGATGTTGAAATCTAATTTTATCTGAAAGTCGTTCGGGTAGTGCATTTAGATAAGGATCTAATGCCATCTTGTCGTACATTTTCGTTTTTAAAAGCCTTACGTTTGGGTCGGTTTCTTTAATTTTGAGTTTTGTCAAAATTAAGCTTCTTACATCTTGGCATTTCATTCCAAATTGATATGGGGATTGGTTGTGTTTCATCCTAACGTTTGTCAAATCTCTTACTAAACATTTTAGGTTCCTTTGGTCACCGAAATATGCTATTAATATGCGTTTGTATTCTTCCCATTGGTCTACGTCTTTGCGACTTGCAATTAATGTTAGTGCCCTTCCGGTCAGTTTACTGATAATAAGGCGGATAAGCAAAGTGTTTCTTTCGTTATCACTTGGCTTATAAAACGTTTTTAGGAATATTTCAGAGGCTGAAATGTAATTACTAAGTAAACATTGGTCATTACCGTTAAAGCTGGGTATCATTTCTAAGTACAGTTTCATTTCATTAGTCATCTTGGCTGAGGTAATATTTGGGTAATTTTAAAAAAGTAATTTTTTTTTTTTTTTTGAAAAAATTTGGTTTTATTTTGTAGTTTTTGGTGTTATTTAATGGGTTTTATGCTTGGTATTGGTTTGGTTGAGTTTACTCTTAATTTGCCGATTTTTAATTTTAATTTCTGAAGTTTCAATAGGCTGAGTGATTTGTGGTAATTTATCGTGCTTGAATGTTTTGCGTTAGTTGCGTCAGTTAAAACTTCTCTATTTTTAATTATGTCGATTTTAGTTAGGTGTGTAATAATTATGTCTTTGGTTTATGCGATTGTAAGGTGTCTGCAATGCTTACAATGTTGTCAGTTAATTAGTTGCGTTAGCGTCTTTATTACGGGTTATTTTAATATACTGTGGGTGTTATTCAGTAATCGTTGCGATTTTATACAATGTCGTGTTTAAGAATGATACAATTTGTGCTTCTTTAATTTACTGAAATATTTAATTAAAATTTTCACGTTTGAATGCGTTCTCAGTACCGTAATTATTAATATCTTTCCTGATTAATTTAAATTGATATTTTATAAAAGTTTCCGATCGTAATTTTATGCTGTTTTAATTTCACACTGCTCAAAGGTTTCAGCGATGTATTTAAATAGCTTTTGTACAGTGATTTATAATTAGATTTATGCGTATTTATCCAAGGTTAGATTTTATTCACTTTTGAAGATGATACGATGAATGTTGGTCTTGCGTCTGAAATCGCGCTTTATTATTTCTTGTAATAAGAATGTGGTTTTTAATAATGGATTTGTACGTTGTCTATTTATGGATCGTATTCCGTTTCGCGTTTGAATAGTTGCGTTGTTATAAGGATTTTGTTTTTAATTGTTCGTGATTTTAGCTTTTGCTTTTTATTCTCGGTGTATTTAAATTATTTTTATGTGCCAGTTAATTCTCTTATTGTTGAATTAGAAATTCTAAAAATTTCTTGCGCCAGTTAAGATTGCTGAATTAGAGGTTTGGTTTTGTTTCTAAAATTTTTCTTGCGTTAGTTAAAACGTGATCTAGTCTCTTGTGCGCTTTGCGACTTTTTAATTGTCTCTAGTTTTTTATTTCTCAGAATTAATTTTTTCTCAAGTTTCTTTGTCTCGGAAATAAGTTTTCTCAAGTTCTTATAAATCTTTCTCGTATACAATATATAAAATAATGATCAAAGCTTGAAGATAATCTCTAGCAATTGCTAAGTCGATTATTTTCAAAAAATTGCATAAAATATTTGTAACAATAGTTAATATACATATATAAGACATAAATTAGCAAATATCAAATGTTTTTGTTAATAATAAAATAAAATTCAATTGGTTTAAAGGAAAATGAACTTACACTAGTTGCTTTGTTGCTTTCATTGATTTCTTTCTTTGTTTTGGTTTTTCTCTTGGTTTCTTGGATTTGATCTATTCTTGTATCGCCTCCAATTTTTCTTTTGTTGAATTCGAACTATTCTTGTTTCTCCTTCAACTGCAGGACTTGGACGATGCTTGTTTCGCCTCCAACTTTTGCTTTGTTCTGCTAAATTCGGAATTGAAATTCCAGACCACTAGTTCCTCGATTTTGGATTCGCTAGTGCCCTTTTGACATTCGTTACGACTGCGCCAGTTAAGGTTCGTGGCTTCGAGCGGTCCTTTTTAAAAAGACTTCTTTGAACCTTAACAAATTTATTTGATTTAAACATTTGAACAATGGAATTTTACAATCTTGAATTAAATTATTCTAAGTCGAAATACATTAATTAATTGTACAATATGAGCTATCTACGAACTGCAATGTAAAAGCTGAACGTTTGATGAACTGACTGCGAATGGAGCTCCCGGGCCTTATATAATCTCCCTACCTCCTCACAGTTCTGTGGGAACTTGCAGACCTAATGTCTGCTTACACTTGACTCTATTCATGATACATAGTTGCTATCTTAAAAGTTATTCATAAATACTCTGTTGCGAGCTTACTTCTGCGTAATCTCGGTACGTGACTTCCTACGACCGTCTGTGACCTAACATCTGCAGTGTTACTTATCCTTGTGCTACTTTGTAGCGCTTCCGTTCTCATGAACGTTTATAAACTGAAATAAATTGTAACAAATTGTCTTTTATGACATTGTTGCACATTTCCTAATATTTCCTAATAACTTCTTAAGTATTAGTTTTATATTGATATAATAGATGGGGGATTACATAACTCACCTTACTAACAAACGAACAGCCGTTGGATATAAAATACCTTGAAACGTAAACTCCTAGAAATGTTGTTTTAAAACGTTTGTTAATTGAACACCTGCATGTTTTCGAAATGTCATGTTCTCCTTATTTGTGTAGATAAAAGACAGTATTCGAGGTATATTGGGCAAACGGTTGGACGGTTCGTGTAAATGCTAACTGAAAGTTTCCTTAAATGGCAGAAGGGATGGACAATCAATGAAATGCTTCGGAATGAGACAGGCATAATAGCAGTTCATTTCGAAACGCACGTATTCAGTCCACATGGGTTAGATAGAACGCGGACAGTAATATCGATTTTCTACCACTCAAACAAGGTTAGAAGAAAACATATAATATGCATAAGAGTGACTGACCTGCTTTGTCACTTGTGGGTGTTATATAGCTTTTTCCCGCTACATTTGGATTGGTTTTCCATGCAATCTCATAGATTGTTGCAACCAATCACGTTTGTCTTTATTATTCCCAGTATTTTTAAGATGCTTTCTGATGAAACTCTTTCGGATTTTAATATCATGTTGTTATGTACTTCTTATCGTGTCCGGACTTTTAACCCACGTCTGTTGTTTTGTGTAGATAGCGTCTTTTGGATATTTGTACAAAATAAATGATGTAACTCTAATGCTGTTTTTGTTCATGTATTTATTCATCTTTGAAAGTGCGTTTTCTTATCAAAGCGTTTATCGTTCCAGCGTAATTGGATGAAGCTTTGTTAGGTTTTATCTTCTCTTCTGCATATTTGTTTTATAACTTGTTAAACACTTCCCAACGTAGTTTAATTACATGTACGATTATTTCTCTGCTGAATACGCATTCTATTATTGGAAGATATGCTTACTGGCATTGCTGAAAGTTAATTACGGTTTGTATACAGGGTATTAAATGCTTGCAATTTACATAATGTACGAATTACTTATTTTTCTGCTAAATAAATGGTTTCCTGATTCCCATTACTATTTACAGTTACTACACGACCCTTACTACTCAATACACCCCTAAACAATCCCTTATCACAGCAATATATATATATATATACATATATATATATATATATATATATATATACATACATACATATACATATATATTACTATGTAGTTATCCTGGAGTTGTGCCCCACAAATTGGGTGCCATAAAAATGCTGTGAAATTGCTCTAAAATCTTGCCTCGGTTGCTTCTGAATCGTCCCCTTAATTCGATGCTTCCTATATATTACATATACCTACCTGTTATATCAAACAAACTTCATCTCATTATTACCATAGAAACCTAAATAGAAATCCACATTAATTATGCCTTGAAAAATAACTCAATTAACCAAAATATCACACACTATTTATCTGAAATCAAAATTACATTTTTCTTTCAAATTTAAAATACCATCGCTTCATATACATTCATGTGTTCACTAAATTTTATAACAATTATTTTGCATATTGATAACCCTTTTAACACATAACTTTTTATTAAAGCAAGAGGGCATTCCTCATACCTTACGTTACCCTTCGTTCTAGCGAGCTCACCTTAAAACTTTATAAATTTGCATATAAATTCTCTGCACAACCAATATCACTAACCCTCTATACTTTTTTAGAACTTTTGGTTATCTCCAAATTAATGAATGATGCTTAAAAATCAATTTCGTTTTAACAGTCCTATAAATGTCTATTCAAATAAAAATCTAAGCAAATAATCATAAAACACATCAAAACACCACAAACACTATGAAAATATTCACCATGAAATGTTCTATTCTATCTCCTACTTTGTAGTTGTCTTCGTACTGAGGTCCACTAACTAGCCCCTTGTAGATGTTGCCGTCTAGTAAGTCCTCCGTCTATCTATTATTTCCATGGTCGAATCCCCATTTGTACTATACATGCCTCTACTCCAAGAACTCTTTTTTTTATAAATTTCAATCAAAGTATCCAATCTCCAAATTTTATTCTTTTTATTGCAAATAAATTCTATTACCGAAACCTCGCTTTCATCCACATCCAAACAATTTTCAAATTTTAGTACTTCTCGTGCATCCAAATAAAAATCTTTGTACTTACATCTCAACTTTATTATTTACTAATATCACTTTATCGGCTTTTACATAAATTTTATTTAATTATACTGCACTAATTCATTTGGAAGTAAACTCACTGTATTACCAATGGAACCAAAAAGCAAAAGAGAGCGAGACCCCTCTCTGTTACTGATTATATAGTGCAACCTCTGTTACGGTTGAAATTTTCACGACGACATTTAATTTTTAGCAGTGTATTAAATAGTTAATTCTTTCCGTATTAGATTGTACATACTTTAATATTGATAACGCGTTATCAGGTACGAGTTTGCAGACCAGCTTTAGTGGTATCATCTTGACATAATTCTTCATTTGAATCGTACACTTTTAATTTACGCTTTGGGTTCGTATATATGCCCGCCTTCGTTGAAGGGATTTTAGCGAATTAATTTGAAAGGAAATTATTCTGCGGTAATTTAATATAATTTTCCTTATTGCCTAATTGGGATCACGGCGATTTAACTAAAGTTGAGTCCTCGACTGCTATCTGGTAACCACCTCTTACACATTTTGTTTGTTTGCACATTGAACCCGATTGTGGATTGGTAAGTAAACCGCGATTTTACTGACTGTAATTAGGGGATTATATTTTAGGGTTCTAGTTCTAATTCTAGTTCAAGTTTTACTTCAGTTCCATTCAAGATTTATGTTCCACGTTTGTTCCACGTGCTGCATTCTACGTTTTACGTGCTGCCATTCTATGTTCTAGATGTGGCATCTGTAATGAAAAGGAGAAGATGTTTACAAGTACGGATCCAGTAGACCCGTGCGAGATAATTGGTGGCGATATTCTACCTGCCCGCGCCATTTGAGCTGGAACATTGTCATCCACATCAGCAGTTGGTGAGTCCGTTCCATATCTTATTTTTATCATCGCAACCGTTTGGTTGACTTTGCATGCTGGTGAATTACATTGTAACATTATTGGGTTTACTATAATAGGGTTGGGTTCTAATTTAGGGTGTTCAACATTGCATATTCACAATACTTAATAGAGTATGTAAAACTAAGCCAACGACCCGCCTATTATTATTACAGGTATTATTGCAGATACCCTCAGTACTTAAGGGTTATCCTGCTAGGATCCTAGTGCAACCCCTTATTTGCGTAATAGTCTTTTTTAAATCGACCGTATGGTCGCAGATTTATGTTGCCTTGTTGGCTGTGTTAATAATTGATCTTAAAGTAAAATTCGAATTAGTCAATCGATGTATTGGTATATGTATCGTTAGAGTTGCACCATAACAAGTGGGTAAGTCCAGTTATTAATTAAATTATAGTATATGTGTTTATTGTTATTAATTTGATATATTCTTGTATAGTAAATGTATTGAATAGCTATGAGGTCTACACTACTGTGTGTCAACGTATGTTAGCTGGATTGTATGCTGTGTGGGTATTATTTGTGATCGTTAGGAATTTCCTATCTCAGTTCCGTCGGAGCCCAGCTGTTAGAGTTAGGTGGCGCTCATTTTGGTAAGAGGTTTGGTTGATGGTTTACCCACTCCCGCCTCGGTACTGGGTTAGCTCAGGGTACATTGAAGCTGATTGCTCCGACTGCCCCGATAAGCATTTACCTTGCTTACCTCATTAGCGATTTTAGTGTAAATTAGAATTCAATTTGAAATCCCTCCTTGCTCGTTGTCATTGTATTGCGAGCGTCACGTCCCGTTATATTTTGACTGTAGCTCGGGAAAATGCCACTTTTGTAGACCCGAAACAAATATCTGGGATATGTTGATCAAGATGGTTTACATGTCGACCCCGAGAAAGTCTCGGCTATTTTAGACCTCCTCAACCCAGCAACGTTTCTGAAGTTCGCCGCTTCCTAGGTCTCTGCGGCTGGTACCGTCGTTTCCTACCGAATTTCTCTACGGTAGTGGCTCCAATAAATAAATTGATGCGAAAAGGCCACAAATTTTTATGGACTGATGAATGCGAACTCGCATTCACCGAAATCAAAAATTTTCTTGTGTCAGCTCCCATTATGAGTTGTCCCAATTTTGAATTGCCGTTTACAATTCAAATCGATGCCAGTGATTATGGCTTGGGCGCTGTTTTGTCCCAACTTCATCCCGATGGCGAAAAAGTTATAAGTTATATTAGTAGATCTTTGAGTCCTAGCGAGCGGAAATTTACCGCTACTGAAAAAGAGTGTCTTGCTGTAGTGTGGGCTATTGGCAAGTTTAGGTCTTATATTGAAGGATCCCATTTCACTATTGTCACGGACCATTTTGCTTTACTCTGGCTAGATAATTTAAAGGACCCTGCCGGTCGCTTAGCTCGCTGGAGTGTGTGTTTGCAACAATTTAGTTTCGATATTGTTCATCGTCGTGGCAAAGACAACGTTGTTACCGACGCTTTATCCCGTTGTGTACCTATTGTTAATGAGGTCAAGGTTCTTAGTAACCCGGAACCGTATTTCAAAGGGATAAAAGATCGTTGGTTCCACAAGATGTGTGATCGTGTTTTGAATAAACCCCTTAGTTTTCCCGCATGGCGATTTGACGGGGCAAATTTATTTAAGAAGTGTAAAATCCCTTATCCTGATCTAGAATCGGCTACTTCTGAGTGGAAGATCGTAGTCCCCAAATCACATAGGTTAGATATTGTGAGGAGTAACCATGATGAACCTACTTCCGGCCATTTAGGCATTTTTAAGACATACCATAAGATTACTTCTAAGTATTATTGGCCAAAGGCCAAAAGCGATGTTGCGAAATATGTTCGCAATTGCCAAACTTGCATTGCTAGCAAGGTTGAACAGAAGCCACCTGCTGGTTATCTGTTAGGTCGTACGAAGGTCTCCAGACCTTGGGAACTTATTTTTGTGGATATCGTTGGACCTTTTCTTAGGTCTACTTCCGGATATAAGTATGTATTGAGTGTAAAGGACTATTTAAGTAAATTTTGTATTTTCCTACCCATGAGAGAGGCTACTTCATCTAAGCTTGCTGAATTATTAGAGGATCATGTGTTTTTGTTGTTTGGTGTCCCTTGTACCGTGGTTTGCGATAATGGCAACCAATTTTAGGGCAGACAGTTCAAAAATTTGATGAATGCTTACCGTGTTAAGGTTAGCCATACTGCAAATTATCATCCTCAGCCAAATGCCGCCGAGCGACAGCATCGCTCTCTCAAGACTATATTGATTTCTTTTATTAAAGACAACCAGCGCAAGTGGGCGTCATTGCTTCAGAAGGCTGCTTGTGCAATTCGTACTTCCAGACATGAGGCTACTAATCTCACCCCATTTTTCGTGAATTTTGGTCATGAGATGCATCATAGTGGCGATAGTCACGACTTACCAACGGTCCCTTTAGAGAATGGAGTAGAGCAAGATCCCGTGCTTCCTGGGGATCGCCCCCCAATTTTTGACAAAGTGTTTAAAGATATTCGTGCTCGTCTAGATAAAGTATTTGAACGTAGCAAAAAGGTGTATGACTTACGACGTCGTCCCGATCGCTATGTTGTTGGTCAGAAAGTATGGTCTAGAAATTTCGTGCAATCGAATGCCGCCGAATATTTTTCAAGTAAACTTGCACCCAAATATGTCGGCCCATTTATTGTGTCCGAATGCGTTTCACCGTGGACCTATCAGTTAGAATCTGCTGAAGGTCGTAAGGTTGGTGTTTGGCATGCCAAGGATTTGCGTCCTGATCCTTGACTATGTTTGTGAGTTCTTTTGTTGTTGTTGTTGTTGTTGTTGTTGTTGTTTTTTTTTGTTGTCCATTCTGGAGTTTGAATTTCAGTATTTGGGAAATATTACGTTGTACTGTTCGACAATTGTTGGATCTGTTCCCTGTGCAGGACTTCGAGTGACTTGATTGCCTACAGTTGCTTGGAGGCGAAGAAGTTTCGGATTCGATGTCTCGAAATGTTTGTGCGTGGGTTCGAACCCCAACATAGGTTAATCATTTTGGGTACGATGGGGATGTTACAGTTGAAATTTTCACGACGACTTTTAATTTTTAGCAGTGTATTAAATAGTTAATTCTTTCCGTATTAGATTGTACATACTTTAATATTGATAGCGCGTTATCAGGTACGAGTTTGCAGACCAGCTTTAGTGGAATCATCTTGACATAATTCTTCATTTGAATCGTACACTTTTAATTTACGCTTTGGGTTCGTATATATGCCCGCCTTCGTTGAAGGGATTTTAGCGAATTAATTTGAAAGGAAATTATTCTGCGGTAATTTAATATAATTTTCCTTATTGCCTAATTGGGATCACGGCGATTTAACTAAAGTTGAGTCCTCGACTGCTATCTGGTAACCACCTCTTACACATTTTGTTTGTTTGCACATTGAACCCGATTGTGGATCGGTAAGTAAACCGCGATTTTACTGACTGTAATTAGGGAATTATATTTTAGGGTTCTAGTTCTAATTCTAGTTCAAGTTTTACTTCAGTTCCATTCAAGATTTATGTTCCACGTTTGTTCCACGTGCTACATTCTACGTTTTACGTGCTGCCATTCTATGTTTTAGTACCGTTGTAACCGGTATGTTGAATTTCGAGTTCTAGATGTGGCATCTGTAATGAAAAGGAGAAGATGTTTACAAGTACGGATCCAGTAGACCCGTGCGAGATAATTGGTGGCGATATTCTACCTGCCCGCGCCATTTGAGCTGGAACATCGTCATCCACATCAGCAGTTGGTGAGTCCGTTCCATATCTTATTTTTATCATCGCAACCGTTTGGTTGACTTTGCATGCTGGTGAATTACATTGTAACATTATTGGGTTTACTATAATAGGGTTGGGTTCTAATTTAGGGTGTTCAACATTGCATATTCACAATACTTAATAGAGTATTTAAAAATAAGCCAACGACCCGCCTATTATTATTACAGGTATTATTGCAGATACCCTCAGTACTTAAGGGTTATCCTGCTAGGATCCTAGTGCAACCCCTTATTTGCGTAATAGTCTTTTTTAAATCGACCGTATGGTCGCAGATTTATGTTGCCTTGTTGGCTGTGTTAATAATTGATCTTAAAGTAAAATTCGAATTAGTCAATCGATGTATTAGTATATGTATCATTAGAGTTGCACCATAACATGTGGGTAAGTCCAGTTATTAATTAAATTATAGTATATGTGTTTATTGTTATTAATTTGATATATTCTTGTATAGTAAATGTATTGAATAGCTATGAGGTCTACATTACTGTGTGTCAACGTATGTTAGCTGGATTGTATGCTGTGTGGGTATTATTTGTGATCGTTAGGAATTTCATATCTCAGTTCCGTCGGAGCCCAGCTGTTAGAGTTAGGTGGCGCTCATTTTTGGTAAGAGGTTTGGTTGATGGTTTACCCCACTCCCCGCCTCGGTACTGGGTTAGCTCAGGGTACATTGAAGCTGATTGCTCCGACTGCCCCGATAAGCATTTACCTTGCTTACCTCATTAGCGATTTTAGTGTAAATTAGAATTCAATTTGAAATCCCTCCTTGCTCGTTGTCATTGTATTGCGAGCGTCACGTCCCGTTATATTTGGTGCCTCCTTAGCTCAGTGGTAGAGCATGAGACTCTTAATCTCAGGGTCGTGGGTTTGGGATAGACGGAATCACCAGAACTTTAATGCAAACAACTTTGTCTTCTAATTTAATTGGCAGGTTATAAGTGCCAATAATGTTACAAATTTGACCATTCGCAACACGGCATGATGTAATGTCACTCGGTAGGAGTTTCATATTTAGTTTTCGGAGCTTATCGTAGCCCGTTTGACCTAATATGGTACGGGATGCTCCACTGTCGAGTAAACCGAGCATGGCTATACCATATATATTCACTTTGAGATAAGGATGTTCGTTGTCTATAACACTTGCCAAAACAAAGTTAAGATTGGCTTGGATGGTGGGATTGAGTTTCTTATTAAATTTATTTACTTAGACAAATCGATCGGGTTTGGGGGCGACACAGAGCACGCGGACCGATCTATCGGCGGCTCAATCGTCCGTTTTCCGAACATTGCGGACAATTTCGTACTGTGAAATTAGCAGTACCACATTTAAAGCAGCGTAATCTTTTTGGTTGAGGGCATAATCGAAACGGGTGCCCTTCCTTGTCGCAATTCCAACACTTAATTGCAGACAAGCTAGGTTGAAACGGGTTTACGGATCGAGTAGGTGTGTCGGATAACTCATAATCTAAAAACTGTTTGGTATTATTCAGGTTAGGTTTCACTTTGACATACTTGGGACTACTGTCCTCTATAGGGCATAAACCAGCTTTGTGTTTTGGTTTATGGTAGGCTAAGTCAGGTTCGAGTAAACCTTGTGCGTTGGACGGGGGAGGACGGTATTGCTTTGCTCTCATTAATGTTTCCTCAACAGTTTGTCCTAATTCCGTTAATTCAGCTATAGTACGTATGGGGTGTAATGCTAATTGCGCTTGGATGTGTGGTAACAAGTTGCGTCTAATTAATTGAACTTTACTATCCTCGGGGGGAGGGTGGCGTAATCGACTAAACATATTTTCCATCACCGAGATGAATATAACGGTTCTTTCATCGGCGCCTTGCGTCCGTGATCGAATCTCTTCTTGAAGGATAAACTCATAATCATAAGGTAGGAATGCTTGGCGTAATCGGATTTCTAAGTCTTGCCATGAATTAATTGTATGTTTGTTTGCTCTGTACCAGATAAGTGCTTGGCCATGGAGCAGTTCGATTACAGAACTAAAAAGGTTATGTTTCGATATACCGCGCGAGTTGCATAGCTCTTCTACTCGCTGTAGGAAATCATTAACGCTAGTCGAACCATCAAAAGTGCAATTCCATTTGTATAATGGAAGGTAATTTTTATTAGTGTCCGAGATATTTCGCCGTATTGGGCTTGAATTTGAAATTCTTACTGGTTCAATAAAGGGATTATCGTCACTTAAACTCATGTTGTTAACATGTGTTACTTCAGGTAGTAATAGATTGGGCTCATCTAAAACATGGCCAGAACTATTTTGTGCTATACCTAAATCAATCAAGGACGTTTCAATCGACACTTGTCTTGTTACAGCGGCTTTATTCTGAATTTCTGTTAGAAATTTTTTTAAAGTCAAACATTTATTTATCAGATCACTTTTTCGGCTTATTTCATCTTCGTTCGAGCAAGTAATTCGTTGTAATCGATTATCAACATGTACAAGTCGCGTAAATATCCGTTTAAATTCATTTACTTGGTTAGAATAATTGAAATTGTTTAAGTCAGAGTCTATGTCGTTAAGCTTGGCTAAGCAAATAGCAAGCTCCGTACCTGCTGAAATATTTAAATTACCATTAGGTATTAATTCACACGTAATACCTTCTAGTAATAGGTCTCTTAGTAACTTGCGCTTATTATCAACACTGCTTTTGGTTATACAAAGACCACGTATCTTTAATTCGTAATTAAGTTCATCCGATAATAGCCGGTTTACATCTATATCAATTAACAATAACAACTTTCGAAATTCAACACAATTTCTACTTGTACCTCGTATGTACAACAGACAATAATTCAATCAAACAACAGGCCAATTACATTGGACAATCAAAATATGTAAGACAAACGGCCTACCACGTTGGGCGACCAATATAACGGGACGTGACGCTCGCAATACAATGACAACGAGCAAGGAGGGATTTCAAATTGAATTCTAATTTACACTAAAATCGCTAATGAGGTAAGCAAGGTAAATGCTTATCGGGGCAGTCGGAGCAATCAGCTTCAATGTACCCTGAGCTAACCCAGTACCGAGGCGGGGAGTGGGGTAAACCATCAACCAAACCTCTTACCAAAAATGAGCGCCACCTAACTCTAACATTTTTTACATGTGATTTTCCAATGCTCCACCCGAAGGTACTACATTGGCCAGGAAGCGAGTTTTTGTTACTTGGAAAATTTGGAATTTTGCCGAGCCCTTGCTGTTCCAAGCAAGGTAGGGATCTTTAACGTGCGTGACAACACTCACACACGGGACCTCCATTTTACCTCTCATCCGAACGAGGGTGTATTTTTATGAAAAATGCTCGCCTAACATTTTTCAAGCGGACCGTGTCGGGATTCGAACCCGGGACCTTGTGCGTAGTAGTCACACACATACCACTACGCCACGGAGCCGCCTCGCCTAACTCTAACAGCTGGGCTCCGACGGAACTGAGATATGAAATTCTAACGATCACAAATAATACCCACACAGCATACAATCCAGCTAACATACGTTGACACACAGTAATGTAGACCTCATAGCTATTCAATACATTTACTATACAAGAATATATCAAATTAATAACAATAAACACATATACTATTATTTAATTAATAACTGGACTTACCCACTTGTTATGGTGCAACTCTAACGATACATATACCAATACATCGATTGACTAATTCGAATTTTACTTTAAGATCAATTATTAACACAGCCAACAAGGCAACATAAATCTGCGGCCATACGGTCGATTTAAAAAAGACTATTACGCAAATAAGGGGTTGCACTAGGATCCTAGCAGGATAACCCTTAAGTACTGAGGGTATCTGCAATAATACCTGTAATAATAATAGGCGGGTCGTTGGCTTAGTTTTACATACTCTATTAAGTATTGTGAATATGCAATGTTGAACACCCTAAATTAGAACCCAACCCTATTATAGTAAACCCAATAATGTTACAATGTAATTCACCAGCATGCAAAGTCAACCAAACGGTTGCGATGATAAAAATAAGATATGGAACGAACTCACCAACTGCTGATGTGGATGACGATGTTCCAGCTCAAATGGCGCGGGCAGGTAGAATATCGCCATCAATTATCTCGCACGGGTCTACTGGATCCGTACTTGTAAACATCTTCTCCTTTTCATTACAGATGCCACATCTAGAACTCGAAATTCAACATACAGGTAAAATACTCGTAAATTTTCTTAACATAACACAACAGTACGTTGTAACGGGCAATTTTTGTAAGTTTAAACTTTTACGCTATCCTCTACTCATAAATAAATTTCTACAAATCACTTGTTATATTCTATATTATATTACGCTCCTGTCGGCTAGCGTACTTGAAATACATCAGTTTGCATAGCTGGTTACATAAAGGTCGATTGACATTATTAAATAAATAATTATTCGCCGTATACATTTCGTCCTTATGCTATTTATCGCAGTCGAGATAATAGGCGCGCAGGTGATGGACAACAACGAGGATAGATATCGACAGATTAGCGTGGTTGTTAGGTGTGCTTTGTTCATATAAATTACGAGTTGTTAGTAGTTTGTGTTTGGTTCCGATGTAATTACGTTAAAATACTGTTTGCTGTTCCTTTGAAGATAGTGATTTTATATTTAATAACTACAAGCACGTCACGATTTTAATTGTTTTTCTGGTGAAGGAAGAGTTGTAGTTTGTTCCTCGCTGATATAGATTGTTTACGTTGAGAAGACTTTTTTTTACTGTTTGCTTTCTGCTTTGAAAAGAGTGTTGAAAAACGCGATGTTGTTTGTTGGAGCCAAGCTCGTTTTTCACTAAATAAACTGTGATAAAATACAAAGTACGGTATATAATTTGTTATAAAGTGCTGATAATGTGTATTTAAAGTGGTTTTGCGTATTAGTAATATTTACTCGTGTGGGGTACCCAATGTGAAATATGCAAAATCGCTCTTTTTATTGTGAACCTATCTTCATTTTTTTTACGAGGTCGTTCTAAATGTCTATGTGGGTGGCGCGGAGTTTGAATTGGTAATCATACCCTATTCAATTATATTCCTAGGTGTTGAATTCTTGTATAACGTTGGACGAAGAACAGTTGACGGACTTGCTTAGTGTTTGCACGGGCTTGACTAATAGTGTTTTTGTTGATTTATCTTTTTATAATGGAACTGTTGGTGCAAACTTCGTTATTCAGAGGTATTGAATTTTTCTTTGTTGCTATAGGTAGCAAATGAAACGCTTCGCGTTACTGCTAGTTTAATGCATTACATCGTACCTTGAAAGCGTGAGTCTAAATTCTTATTACTATTTTTCTTTACAATTTGTGTTACAAAATATTTCGGAATTATTGTCTCAGGAAATAGAATTAACAAGAAATTTATCAACGCTACCTGGTTCCATCAGCGTGATGGTGTCTGCTGCTAACCCCAGTGAAATACATAGGTGTGAGTTAGTGTAGAGTGTAAGCAATTTCATCCACACCCTCACAGTCAAGGGTGCAATGCTTCGTTAGTGTAGGACATCGTGAGTCCCCCACTCCAATGGCAAGGAAGCGTTACTGAAGGACTTTCTGTAAGTGAACTATTTCCTATTTACTATTACTTTAAATATCTACCCGTTGTTTTTGCCATATCTTCGTCGTTTCTGATACCTTTTACAATAGACTTGCATGCTATTAAAAAACAAAAAAAAAACTAATATTACTGAATTACTCATCAATTGTGCTTATCTATTTATCTTTTGTTAAAAATATTTTTGTCTAATTGATGTTAAATTGGTGTGTGAGGAAACGTTTCTGCTACTCCCCAATATTACCTCACTTTGTATTAAAAGTTTTTGTACTGCTATTACCGTTGTCATATTATATAGATTATTCAAACGTTTTTACCTTCTTTTACATTCTTTTACATTCTTTTACATTCTTTTACATTCTTTTTTTTCAGGTTTACTGAACTATTTTTATTGCAGGTTGGCTATTCTAATTCTTTTTTTTTTCAGGTATTGTTACTAATTCCTTATAGCCCCGTACGTTATATGTTGGTCTGCTTTCTACAACCCCCCCTACTCTCCGATTGAGCCCGGTCACTTCTTCTTTCCTCTTTGATTTACTTTTCGTTACGCACGGCTACGAGCCAACGTAACATAACTTTGGCGCCCAACGCGCCTGCCACTAGATTTACGTAACAAAATTTTTGGCGCCCAACGTGGGGCTCGACTCGATAAACGTGGCTGCCCGATTAACGAGGGCTCGAGAAAAACGAGGGGCACGATTTCCTTTTTCTCCTGCTCGATATTTTTTTGTTTCTTTTTCTTCTTCTCCTGCCCGATTTCTTTTCCCTGCTCGATTTTTTTTTAATTTGCTCTTGATTTTTTTGTTTTGTTTTACTTTTTTCTTTTTGACCTTGATTTTTTTTTTGTAGCGGCACGAATTATTTTTTTTTATTTGATTTTTATTTATTTAATTCATTTTTGTGTCTTTAAATATTTGGGTGTTGTTTGTCGATTCTGTAATAATGGATGATCTTACTTCTGCTGAATCTCCTGAGGAATTACCTACACCTATATCTCTTTCTAAATCGATTGCTACGTCTGGTTATGGACAGCTGGTGTCTAAATGGGACTTGAAATTTTCGGGTGATGACCGTATGTCTTTGAATGCATTTCTATTACGCGTGGACGAATTATGCTCGGCACGCAACGTTTCTGCTTCACAACTATTTTCTTCGGCATCAGACTTACTTTCGGGAAAAGCCTTAATCTTATTCAGAGCGCATAGAAAATCTCTAACTAATTGGCAGGATGTGATTCGACTATTAAGGGAAGAATTTCAACCCGCTAATTACAACGCGAAACTGTTAGAGGAAATAAAGCAACGTACTATGGGTCCCTCAGAGTCTATTGGTATATATTTAGCTACGATGGAAAACTTATTTGCTCGTCTAACAATCTCTCTCTCTGAGCTACAGAAACTCGATATTATCTTACCAAATCTTACCCCTTTCTACCAAACCAACTTAGCTCTGCTAGATCTGAATACTATTGCCGAACTTTTGCGTGTAGGTCGCAGATTAGAACAGCGCAAAATCCAGGCCGATAATTTCAAGTCTCCTCCTGCTCCGAACTTTTCTCAACTCCTAGAGCCTGACTTAGCTTATACAGGTCCTGTGGTCCGCAGCAAACTTACGTCCGCTTATGTCCCTCCCCATTCTGGTGGTACTATTCCAAAAACATTTGCACCTGGTGCAAGTGAGGCTCCTAAAAATATTCCTAATTCTCCCGTTACTTGTTGGAACTGTGGCCAACGAGGACACAAGTCTCCTTTCTGTACGAAACCACAAATACTTCACTGTTATGGTTGTGGTAAACTTCATGTTACCCGTGCCAATTGTACGAGGTGTAACAAGAATTTAAACTACCGATCGAGTCGCTAAGCCGAGAAACCGACCCGATTCCTTCTACACTTGTCTCGGTACCTATTATTTCCTCAGAAACTCCTTTCTCTGGTCTTGATGACCGATTTAAATATGTTTTGGATTTTATTTTAGCTAGTTCTCGTAAGGACGACAGACCTTATCTTACTGTTACTATTTTCGACATCGAATTTAAGGGATTACTTGATTCTGGCGCTTCGCGTACTATTATTGGTGGTCCTGGTTGGGATATTCTCTATTCTCTTTCTTTGCCTTTGTCCCAAACGGAGATCCACAGCTGTACGGTAGCCAATGGTCAAGCTTGTGACATTCTTGGGTCACTTACTTTACCCATGTCGGTCGAAAATAAAACTATCCTTCTTGACGTCCAAGTTGTTCCTTCTATTTCTGAGCCTCTGATCCTAGGCATTGACTTCTGGAAATCTATGGGTGTTGTCCCGGATTTTCGAACGGGTCAATGGACTTTCTGTTCTTCTTCTACTGTCTCGATCAGTCAGATCAATGCTCTTTCCGATCTATCGAACACACAACAATCCGAATTGTCGCATATAGTCCAACAGATGTTTCCTAAAGATGACACTTTACCTTTGGGCTGTACTAATCTCATTGAACATCAGATCCGTACTACATCTAGCCCTATCAAGCAGCGATACTATCCCATGTCCCCTACGGTACTACGACATGTCAATCAAGCTTTAGGTGAGATGCTAGAAAATGGCGTTGTAGAACCATCTAGTAGCGCTTGGTTTAGCCCGATTGTTATGGTACCTAAGAAGGATGGTACATATCGTTTCTGCATCGATTTCAGAAAAGTCAATGAGGTTACGGAAAAGGATGCCTACCCCCTTCCTTATATTTCTACGATTCTAGACCGTCTTAGAGACGCAAAATTCCTAACTAGTTTGGACATTCGCTCTGCTTATTGGCAAATACCTCTTTCTTCTAATTCTAAGGCGATTACTGCATTTACAGTGCCTGGTAGAGGTTTATACCAGTTTACTAAAATGCCATTTGGTCTTCATAATTCTCCACCGACATTTCAACGACTTATAGATCGTGTGCTTGGTGCTGATCTCGAATCTTTCTGTTTCGCATACTTAGATGATGTGATCATCGCTACTCCTACTTTCGAACAACATTTGGTGGTACTACAGAAAGTACTTTTCGTTTAAATTCTGCAGGTCTTACTCTTAGCAGGGATAAATGCATTATATGCCGACCGGAACTCCGTTATCTGGGATACGTAGTAAATCGTCATGGACTCCATGTCGACCCAGAAAAGTTTCGGCCATTCTTAATCTTCCTCCTCCTACTACTGTAACTGAAGTTCGACGCATAGTTGGTATGTGTTCGTGGTATCGTCGCTTTATCCCGAATTTTTCTGCTCTTACGGCTCCAATTACTGCTCTGACTAAGAAAAATTCTAAATTCAATTGGTCGTCAGAATGTCAGCAGGCATTTAAGCTGCTGAAAGAGCACTTGGTAACAGCTCCAGTGATGAGTTGTCCTGATTTTTCTTTGCCCTTTACTATACAGACTGGTGCCTCTGATTTTGGTCTGGGTGCTGTGCTGACTCAACAACAGGGTGATGACGAAAAAGTCATCAGCTACATTAGCTGTTCTCTGAAAAAGGCGGAACGCAACTATAGCGCCACCGAAAAAGAATGTCTAGGTGTTATTTGGGCAATCGAGAAATTTCGTCCCTATATCGAGGGTTCTCACTTTACTGTGGTCACCGATCACCACTCGCTTATATGGCTGAATAATCTACAAAGCCCCAATGGTCGTTTAGCTCGTTGGTCTGTACGACTTCAACAACATAACTTCACCATCGTACATCGAAAAGGTAAAGAAAACATCGTTCCCGATGCCTTATCTCGCTCAGTACCTAAAATTGACTTAATTGATGACTTTCCTAAATCTTCTATTACTCTGCCAATTTTGGATCCTTGGTATCTTAAACTACGGACTCGTGTTAATTCCAATCCTAAACTATACAGTAACTGGCATGTGGAAAACGAATTACTGTATAAACATGTACAATCTAAACAGTCTTTGCTCCAACCTCCTCAAGACGATTGGAAGTTAGTAGTTCCCAGCGAACAACGGAATAGGGTTCTACACGAAAACCATGATCTACCTACTTCAGGTCACCCTGGTGTCCACAAAACTGTCTCTAAAATTTCCATGCGGTACTATTGGCCTAAACTTAGAGCCGCTGTTGCTCGATACGTCCGTCGTTGTAAGATTTGCTCGGCACACAAAGTCGAACAAAAGAAACCTCCTGGCTTTATGTCTCCTCGTGCTACTGCCACTCGTCCTTGGCAAGTTCTATGTACAGATATTGTCGGACCTCTTCCTAGATCCTCTAAAGGTAATTCTTTCATTTTAGTTGTTGCCGATTGTTTTACCAAATATGCTTGTTTCTTTCCTCTACGTGCATCTACGGCCGCCGCTGTTGCTCGAACCATTGAGGAAAATATTTTCCTGGTGTATGGTACTCCTCAATGTCTAATTGCGGACAATGGTGTACAATTTCGTAGTCATATTTTCACTAAACTCTGTGATTCTTATCGAACAAAAATTCTGTTTAATGCTCGCTACCATCCTCAGGCGAATCCGGCCGAACGCATTAATAGTGTCCTGAAAACCATGATTTCTTCTTACGTTTCTGATAATCAACGTCGGTGGGACGTTAATTTAGCAAAATCGGTTGTGCTATTCGAACGCTTAAACATGAGGTTATCGGTTACTCCCAGTATTTTGCTCTATATGGTCGTGAACATGTTCTCTACGGCGATCATTTTGGAAAATCTCCTGATCCTGATGATGTTCTTATGGATCCCGAACGTCCTATCCCTCCTACTGACTTAGTCAAATTTGAGTCACTTCGTGAAGAAATTTCGAAACGTCTTTCCTTAGCATACAAGAAAAATGCTAAACACTACGATCTTCGTCGTCGTCCCTTAACTTTATCTCCTGGCGATCGCGTGTGGAAACGCAATTATGTTCTTTCGGATGCTACTCGCTACTTCAATGCTAAACTTGCTCCCAAGTATGTAGGTCCCTTTACTATTCGAACTAAACTTTCTCCTTGGACCTATATCTTAGTGGATGATTCTGGTAACGATCTGGGTACTTGGCATATTAAGGACCTCAAACCCGATAAAACTTTAGACCCGCCAGACATTGATCCTGAACCTCCGGATCCTAATGGGCTCCCTACGGCTGATTCTAATTTGATTTCGACGTGTCGCTATCCCTAATGACTTGTAATTTTTTTTGTTTGTTTTTTTTGTTGGCTTATTGGTCTTGTGTTTTCGCTGATAAGCTTGTGTTCGAAAACACTGGCGCCCATTTCGTATTCTTATTTATATTTTGTAGCTAGCCCATCCCGTGACTTTTTCTTCTGGCTAGTTCTACCCTTTGTTCACTATTTGACTATTATACTCGCTTTCTACATTCATTCCTTGAGGTAGGTTTCGGATCTATTTTCTTTACCTTTAGGTATTTCGACTTGGTCGCTTTTGTAGGTCTGTTAGCCATACTCTGCTTGAGTAATCGTTTCATACGAATCTGTGTTACCTCAGTTGGAAGTATTGTAGGTTGTGTACTAGCTTGCCTTTGCTCTTTGCTTGTCTTGATTCTTTCTTTGCTGCACACTTGAGGTTGACAGTTGTGTCGTTTAGTTGGTTTGCTACGAGTTTTCTTCCTCGTTTTTTTTCTTTCCTCTTGGTTTCTTCGCGGGAAGCCAAAACTTTTCTTTGAGGTGGAAAACAGAAATGTCCCTTTTTGGAGACATCCGTCTTTTGACGATTTTGAAAGTAGCTATAACCTTTAATCCTCATTGGTTGTTTACTTGATACTTTCTTTACCTATTCTGTCATTGTTGGTTACGATAGATGACTTTGTCTTCTTTTGAAAAAAAAATGTGTTCTTTTTCTTATACTGTTGTTGGTCCTTCGAACCGGATAAATTTTTTTTTTGTTTGGTACCTTGTCTGTCGTTTTTCTTTTATTTGCTTTCACCCCGACGTCTTTATTTTGCTAGGGGGGAATTTGTAACGGGCAATTTTTGTAAGTTTAAACTTTTACGCTATCCTCTACTCATAAATAAATTTCTACAAATCACTTGTTATATTCTATATTATATTACGCTCCTGTCGGCTAGCGTACTTGAAATACATCAGTTTGCATAGCTGGTTGCATAAAGATCGATTGACATTATTAAATAAATAATTATTCGCCGTATACATTTCGTCCTTATGCTATTTATCGCAGTCGAGATAATAGGCGCGCAGGTGATGGACAACAACGAGGATAGATATCGACAGATTAGCGTGGTTGTTAGGTGTGCTTTGTTCATATAAATTACGAGTTGTTAGTAGTTTGTGTTTGGTTCCGATGTAATTACGTTAAAATACTGTTTGCTGTTGTTTTGAAGATAGTGATTTTATATTTAATAACTACAAGCACGTCACGATTTTAATTGTTTTTCTGGTGAAGGAAGAGTTGTAGTTTGTTCCTCGCTAATATAGATTGCTTACGTTGAGAAGACTTTTTTTTACTGTTTGCTTTCTGCTTTGAAAAGAGTGTGGAAAAACGCGATGTTGTTTGTTGGAGCCAAGCTCGTTTTTCACTAAATAAACTGTGATAAAATACAAAGTACGGTATATAATTTGTTATAAAGTGCTGATAATGTGTATTTAAAGTGGTTTTGCGTATTAGTAATATTTACTCGTGCGGGGTACCCAATGTGAAATATGCAAAATCGCTCTTTTTATTGTGAACCTATCTTCATTTTTTTACGAGGTCGTTCTAAATGTCTATGTGGGTGGCGCGGAGTTTGAATTGGTAATCATACCCTATTCAATTATATTCCTAGGTGTTGAATTCTTGTATAACGTTGGACGAAGAACAGTTGACGGACTTGCTTAGTGTTTGCACGGGCTTGACTAATAGTGTTTTTGTTGATTTATCTTTTTATAATGGAACTGTTGGTGCAAACTTCGTTATTCAGAGGTATTGAATTTTTCTTTGTTGCTATAGGTAGCAAATGAAACGCTTCGCGTTACTGCTAGTTTAATGCATTACATCGTACCTTGAAAGCGTGAGTCTAAATTCTTATTACTATTTTTCTTTACAATTTGTGTTACAAAATATTTCGGAATTATTGTCTCTGGAAATAGAATTAACAAGAAATTTATCAACGCTACCTGGTTCCATCAGCGTGATGGTGTCTGCTGCTAACCCCAGTGAAATACATAGGTGTGAGTTAGTGTAGAGTGTAAGCAATTTCATCCACACCCTCACAGTCAAGGGTGCAGTGCTTCGTTAGTGTAGGACATCGTGAGTCCCCCACTCCAATGGCAAGGAAGCGTTACTGAACGACTTTCTGTAAGTGAACTATTTCCTATTTACTATTACTTTAAATATCTACCCGTTGTTTTTGCCATATCTTCGTCGTTTCTGATACCTTTTACAATAGACTTGCATGCTATTAAAAAACAAAAAAAAAACTAATATTACTGAATTACTCATCAATTGTGCTTATCTATTTATCTTTTGTTAAAAATATTTTTGTCTAATTGATGTTAAATTGGTGTGTGAGGAAACGTTTCTGCTACTCCCCAATATTACCTCACTTTGTATTAAAAGTTTTTGTACTGCTATTACCGTTGTCATATTATATAGATTATTCAAACGTTTTTACCTTCTTTTACATTCTTTTACATTCTTTTACATTCTTTTTTTTCAGGTTTACTTAACTATTTTTATTGCAGGTTGGCTATTCTAATTCTTTTTTTTTCAGGTATTGTTACTAATTCCTTATAGCCCCGTACGTTATATGTTGGTCTGCTTTCTACAACCCCCCCTACTCTCCGATTGAGCCCGGTCACTTCTTCTTTCCTCTTTGATTTACTTTTCGTTACGCACGGCTACGAGCCAACGTAACATAACTTTGGCGCCCAACGCGCCTGCCACTAGATTTACGTAACAACGTGGTTAATCACTTAAAAGCGTCAACTGTCGTTTTTAATTTTCCGGATTCGCATCTACTCCACGCTTGGTATACGCCTTTAACTTCAAGCAAACATCATCTATCTTCCTTGTACATATCATTTTATCGCACATACCTGCCTTTACCACTTGAATTTCTAGCCCTTTTCGTTTAATCTTCACCAATTATCTTGCTTGGCACCAGTGACGCGTGCTTGTTTACAACTATCTTTGACATTATCGATTTTTAATTCCCTTCTTCTGGATATACTTTATGTTTCTCTCTTATACTTATAGGCTTTTATGCAATCTTGGTCTTTTCATTGCTCCTTCCGACTCTATATCTAAGATTAAAAATCAATATTTTAACTAACGTATACTGCTTTTACAACAATTCTGTGTGGTTTTGTTTACGTCCTTGGCTGCTTTAATTTCAACTGTTGTTCCTTCCCCTAAGCTATTAAATTTGTTTTGCAGCAACTCTACTCAGAACTATGTTTCCCCCTGTTATTTGAAATGTGTTGGTTTATGCAACTGAAACCTAGAAATCGTTAATTTTAACGTGCTCAGCGCTTTTAAAACTGTTCCATAGTAACTTCATTATGCTATAATTTAACCCCAAATTAAATTTTTTTATTCAGTTTTATATACATACTATAGTACATGGTCCCTAACCAAATCTATTTAAGATAAATTATTCCTACATTAATCACGCGTTAAACTAAATCAATATTCCCCTATTATCCATTAATTAAGCTAGAAAATAATTGTTGAAAATCTTTTAACTCAATAAATTTCTTTTACTGTACCTAATCGCTCTTACCCCTATGAGTTAACTTATGTATTTTATTGTCCAATTTAATTACACGATAATATATATATATATATATATATATATATATATATATATTTAATAGTTATTATATATATTAAGCATTCATTTGCATTCCAAATGTGGATTATTCTTCTCTATTAATAATTATATATATATATATATATTATAAATATATATATATATATATATATATATATATATTACTCAAATTTAGACCAGGGTAGAAAATTAATTAACGACATCAAATAATTTTAATCACCGTGTATAAGGAAGCTTTGGGAAAAAGTACGCGTAATTAAAGGCCTACTGTGAAGATTTAAATCATTCAATTAGAATGTAGGGTTTGTATAGAATTTTATTAGATAATACGCGTTATTAAAACAGCGGAGCATAAAAATTTATTCGTTTCATTAAAAATAAGGGATTTAAATTATTCACTAGACGCTTTCTATAAAAAGAAGCAGAATTAAAATGCTCAATTTGTATGTAATTTAATTGTTCCAAGTACTAAAACAAATAGAAATTACGTGCAAAATTTATATTAATTAATTCAAGTTTTAAGTAACGGGTATTAAACAAAGTGTACAAATAATAATTAATATTTAATTTGTATTCACTAAAAATTAAAGGGTAGAAGTCAATGCCATTCATTATTATTTTAATTGGAGTTAATTGAACGATTATTAAGGTATAATATGCATAAAAGCTTCTAAAGAACCCAATAATACCAAATATGAGACGCGTTGCTAGCATACAAATATATCAAGAAGGTTAGAATACGTTGAATATTCAAATCGTAGAAGTGTTATTTAAAATGTTACGATTGAACACCTGCGTATTTTTAAATGTCGAGTTCTGTTAATTTATTTGGATAAACATGAAAATTCTGCGTATATTGCAAACGGTCGGATAAACCGTAGCTTATATTAACGAGTAAGGCTAGATGAGGGGTTATTTAACTCAAGTAAGTCACGTCGCGAGTCCACGTGTAGTTTAGATAACCGATAGTAAAGAATATCGATTTGCACCACTAAGACCAGGTTAGAAAGAGACGGATAAAACGCGCAAGGCAGAGACACCGATAATAAAAGGCGTGATTTGAGCAACGTCACTGGGTTTGCGATTGGGTGAAATAAGTTGCAGATATGAGAGGTGAAAACACAACAATTTCTATATAAAATTAATTAGTTGTTCTTGGACGTGTTTGCGAGCCGTGTGAAAATTCTTAGATTTTTAACTTAGACGTGTGCAAATTTTGTAGAAACGCGTGCCGGACTGTCGAAAAAGGAACAGAGAATGCGAAATTCTAAAAATTGTCCGTTGAAGGACAAATCCGACGTGCAAGCAAGACCGTTATATAAACCCGGACTTTAAACAGTTTCGCTCTCTTAGATTTTCGATTCTGATTCAATACTTAAAACAGTTTGGCTCTTCTATTTTTTGATTATTGAATACTTTAAAACAGTTTGCTCTTTAATTTTTTGATGTTATACGATACTGCAAGCAGAATACGTGCTACGATACAAGTTATTATGCATTAGTGCACTTAGAAAAGATAGATAAGT
This sequence comes from Platerodrilus igneus, assembly GCA_036346225.1. Lineage (NCBI taxonomy): Eukaryota > Metazoa > Arthropoda > Insecta > Coleoptera > Lycidae > Platerodrilus > Platerodrilus igneus. Next base: position 576,193 of record JARFIW010001518.1, on the reverse strand, counting down.
AGCGATAAATAAATACATTTAAGTATGCAGCTTTGTATAGCGTGAACGAATTATGAATTGCTTTGCTAATTTTCGGGGGTGAGTAATCAAGTGTTATTCGTAAACGTGATTGGATCCAAAAAACCAGATTTAGATATACATAGATGAGTTCCTGAGAAGTCCTGAACCAATTTAGACGAATGGTGGTGTACAAAAATTTTAAAAGCGTTCAGAATCTGAAGCCGTAAACATAAACCAGCTGGAATGGTGGAATTAGCAAGTCCGATGTGCATTGAAGCCACGAGTGCAGTAACCTTCAGGTAAATTGTACTATTTTGTTCGAACTTTGATGTTTTGGTGTGTGTTGGATATCGTTATGATTTGTTTGATAAAATAGACAGTAGTGAATTTGTATAAACAACAAATTTTTAATTTTAAGGTGAAATTTTCTTGTATAAGTAGAAAGGAGTATTTATCAGGTTTATGTTTTTGATTATGATGAAAATTTGGGTCTGTCTTTAGCTCAATTAGACTAACCTGTTTAATTAACGTAAAGGGGTGGGAGATGCTCCCTTTTATTCAGACTTAGGTCTGCACATATTGTAACTTAATTAGTATGCATCCTACCAGGACTTTAATTCTGGATGCAAATTAAAAATGATGACAAAACTTGAAATGGAAATTTTATAATGCTGCAATTTATGCTGAAATTTAATTTTGAAATTTTAATGTATTGTGAATATTGGTGTAAATAGAGTTAATGTTGGTGTTTGTGGTAGGAATGTGTTTTTTTTTAATGAATGAGGATGAAAATTTTAACTAGGTGAGCAGCCGCGGCGGAAAGAGTAAAAAGGCGACCATTAGAAGAGATTCAACAGGGCGAGAATCACAGCAAATCTTGGTGCCCAATTCGAGAGGCTCGAATATTTTTTTTTACTCTGGTGAGGCTTTTTGTAGGTTTCACAGCATATTCTTGACGGCCCAACGCTGGGGCTCGATTCGAAAACCTTAGTTCACGAATAATGGTGAGGTTTCACAGCAATATATATATATATATATATATATATATATATATATATATATTACTCATATTTAGACCAGGGTAGAAAATTAAATAATCACATCAAATAATTTTAATCACCGTGTATAAGGAATTTCATTAAATAATACGCGTTATTAAAACCATGAAGCATAAATAAACTCGGTTGTTTCAGTAAAAATAAGAAATTTAAATTATTTATAAGACGCTTTATATCAAAAGAAGCAGTATTGAAAAGCTCTGCGTGTAATGTAATTATTCCTAAACAAAGAGAAATTACGTGCAAAGTTTATATTAATTAACCCTATTTTAAGTAACCGGTAGTAAAACAAAGTGTACATATAATAATTAATATTTAAGTTGTATTCGCTAAAATGAAAAGGATAGAAATCAATTTTAATTGGAGTTAATTAAACCGTTAATAACATATAATACCTATAGAAACTTGTAAAACCCAAGATTAAAATACCACGGAATAAAGCTCTGAGAATTAATATTATTTTGAACACCTGCGTAGTTTAAATATCACATTCGGCGTAAATTTTGCAGATAATTAATGTTTCAAAGAATCTTGGGAAAACGTCGCATAATAGTTACGAGAATTGCTAAAGCTGGGTATTTCACACTCCATGTGGACTAAAATAATCGATAATAAAGAATATCAAGTTGCACCAATAAGAACACGGTAGAGAAGGAAAGAGAAAATGCGTCAAGCAAAGACACATATTGTAAAAGGCGGATTTAAGCAACGTCACGGGGGTCACAATTGGTTAAAATAGGATGCAAATATCAGAGGTAGAACAACGATTTCTGTACAAAATTAATTAGTTTTTCTCGGACATGCTTGCGTGCCGTGTGGAAATTTTCTGAGATTTAAATGGGGCGAGTGAAAATTCGTAAAAATCGACGCGTGAGCGACGGACTGGGAACAGAGCATGAGAAATTCTAGAAACTGGCCGTTTTAGAGACTCGACCGACAGACAGGCTTTTCGCTATATATACCGGTGGTAATATGAATTTCGGCCTCTTAGACTTTTGACGATTCGATGCGTTAAAAGCTCGTACATACGCGACTTGATTGAAGATGTTAAACCGTGCATTTTAGTTGATTAAATAATTTAAAGTTTGCTAGTATATTTTAGTGATTCAAAATAGCTTATTATTTACGTGCTAACATGAATGTACTTCAGTGCACTTAGATACAAGGTAATAAAATTTAGTTTCACTGTACCAATTAGCAAAATTTACAACGACGAAGGTATACACAAAAGTAGGCAGTTTTAGCGTATAGTGGTGACAGAAGCATGAATTTCTTTGCTATTTTTCGGGGGTGTTAATAATTAAATGGTTCAAATACGTGTCTGGATCCATGAAACAAGGGTCAGATAAACACAGAGGAGTTCCGGAAAGGCCCAGAAACGACTTTGAATGGATGGTGATGGAGAAAATTTTAAAAGCGTAGAGAATCAGAAGTCGTAAATATAATCCTGTTGAATGGTGTGATTAACTAAAGAAACGATACTTTGAAGCTACGAGGACAGTAACCTTCAGGTAAATTATACTATTTTGTTTGACATTTTGTGTGTATTGAATGACTTTATAATTGATTTACTTTAAATGGACATTAGTGAAATTGTTCTAACCATAAACGTTTAATTTTAAGATGAAATTTGCTTGTTTAAGTAAAAGGGGTATTTTGTTTTGATGTTCGGGAATATGATGAAAATTTGGGTATGTCTTTGAGCTCAATTAGACGAACCTGGTTAATTAACGTAAAGGGGTGGTAGATGCTCCTTTATACTCAGACTCCGGTCTGCTTATATTGTTATATTAATTAGTAGGCATCCAACAAGGACTTTAATTCTGGATGCACGTTAAAGTGATAATAAAATTGATTTTGAAATTCTTTTTAAAACTGAATGTTATGCTGAAATTTAATTTGAAAATTTAATGTATTCTGAATATTGATGTAAATAGAGTTAACGTTGATGTTTGTGGTAGGAATGTGTTTGTTTTTTTTATGAATGAGGAGGTTTATAACATTAGGTGAGCAGCCGAGGCGAAAAGCGTAGTTCACGGATTTTAAAGGTATCACAGCATTCTTGACGCCCAAACTGTGGGGCTCGAATGTTTTTTTGAAAGGGCCAGTACCAGCAGATATGAGAAGATTCACAGCATTCTTGGCACCAAACTGTGGGGCTCGAATGTTTTTTTGAAAGGGCCAGTACCTGCAGATATGAGAAGATTCACAGCATTCTTGGCGACCCAAAAGTGAGGCTCGAGTTCCAAATAAAATTTTTGTGATTTTATTCCAGGAAACTGGCGATCTGAGAGAGAGAGTTTCTGTGTGTGTATAAATTTAAGAGTAGTTTAGAGTGTGTGTGAGTGATTAGAACGTATGCAGAGAAAAGAGTGGTTAAGGAGTCAAGGAGTGGAAATTGGAAGTGACGATAGTGCATTGTGTGAGAAAATTTCGAAAATGGAAGAAGCTGGAGGCAGTAGAGATCAGTCGAGGACGGAATCAGGGATCAAGGAAACGAGATGATAATGAGAATGCTAGAGAGGATGAACGAAGAATCGAATAGAGCGAGGGAGGAGTCTAACAGAAAATTAGAACAGCTAAGCGATGAATCGAATAGAGCGAGAGAGGACTCAAATCGGAAATTTGACCAATTAAATCAGGAATTAGGGAATAAAATAGAAAAATCGACGAGAGAATTTACAGAATTTAAAAACAGTCTTACCGTAAAAATGGGGGAAGTTGAAAATAGGGTTGATAAAAATGAGCGTGATATTACAGGTCTTCGACAGGAAATGGGACATTTAAGGTCCGAAGTACGCATTTTTTGTGAAGAAGAGATTAATGTAAAAATGACTGAAGTAACGGACTCATGTAGGGATCAGTTAGGCCGGGTAGAACGCGAAGTTAGTAGTATTAAATACAACATATCAAATTTTACGGGGATGGTCCCAGATTTTCTACAGGTGGAGTATCATTGGACCAACACATGAAGTTTTATGGCGATAACAGGGTAAATCCACAAATTTTTATTAATAGTGTAAGAAATCTAGTGGGAAATTAATTTGACGAACAGACTAAACTGAATACGATAAAGGCTTTATTAAAGGACAACGCGAAGCATGGTACAATCTAGTAGGACAGGACATAGACACGTATCAGGACTTTGAAGACAAATTTTACAACATTACTGGAGTGATCACAAACAGGATCAGATTAGGGACGACTTGATTACAGGAAAATTTAAGGAGAGTTTGCAGGTTCTAGGAGCAATATGCCATCCGCAAGTACAGTGTGGCCAAACAACTGAATCCACCATTGACGGACAGACAGATTATCAAGTACCTATCACGACATTTTGAACTGGAAATTAGACAACACGTGGCCTTACAAAACATCACAGAACGGGAGACATTTTTAGGGGATTTTGCAGAGATATGACGATGTATGTGTAGGACGGACAAGAGAGATACGAGAACGAAACGTTAACACAGTTAGGTTTGACAACAGGACACCGAATTATCCGAGACGGCCTGACTACAACAGAAATTTTCGACCGAATTGGGAACGACGAGGACAGGAATACAGGAGCAATAGTGCGACTAGGGGACCGACGCCAAGACCTAGTTACACGAGACAGAACAGTTTACCGGAAGTAAACGGGACTGTGACCAGCACGCCGAATAGAGACAGGGACACGGATATTAACACGAGGAGGACGTACGCACAGGTTGTAGAAGGACAACCAGGACCAAGCACGGAAAACAGGATGAGACAGGATTTTAGAACGTGACAGACCACTAGATTTCTGTGTAAATGTATACGAACATCCACGTGAATTTTTCAAAATTGAGGAGGAAGTAGAGCCAGAAACTGAGGAAAATTATGTTTGCCAATTGTTAATTTAGAAATTTTGAAAATAATGTAGAAGTATTACTTGATACAGGGGCAGAGGCGAGTTTAATATCGGAGGAATTCGTCAGCAAAATTAGGGATAAGGTTTGTGATAGAATTATGCCTATAAAACGTAGCCATTTAGTAGCTCCAAATAAAAAGAAGTTTGCTGTAGTAAATAGTGTTGTGGTGCTTAGGATAGATATAGGAGATTTAAGCTGTGAACAGGAGTTTGTAATTGTACCTGGACTGAAGTTTCAGAGCATTTTAGGTGTTGACTGTATGATGAAGTTAGGGTTTTGATAGATATGGAAAGGAAGGTAATAAGGATTAAGGATAGGGTAGTGCCATGGAAGGGCAGTTATGAAGTCACAGAGGATGACACGGGGTTTAGTATTAATGTAGTAGAGGTAGAGGATGATGAAGGTAAACAGATCAACACAATAAGATGTCCAGAGGATAGGAGAGTAGAGGTTCAAGCTTTAATACAAAAACATGCAGAAGTAGTGGGGGTAGAAGCAGCATATCAGGAGCAGGTGAAGGCGAAATTAAGTAAAGATGGCAAGTTTGTTTTTAATCAAGTAGATTTAAGGGATTCATTCTGGCGGATTCCATTACACAAGCATTCTAGAAGGTACATAGGATTTTCCATAGAGGGAAAAATCGATAATTGTAAAGTAGTATCGTTTGGTTTGTCGGCAGAAAGGGAAACAATAATAAATGAGAAACAGACAAGTGTAGGGCATGAAGAAGAAGCAATATCTAAGAGTCAGGATAATAGGGATGATAAGTTTATTGTATGTGAGATAATAGGGATGATAAGTATAGATATAAAAGGAGGAGAAATAGGGATGAAGAGTATTAGGATGGTGAGAAGAAAGACTTGGAGGGTCAAGAAGAGAGTTAGATTTAAATAACTTAATGAACAAAGGATAGAGATAGGTGAACTTTAGTATAGATATAGAACAAGGGATAGAATAGGTGTATATAGAAGAGTAGAAGTAAGTGTTTATAGAAAATAAAGCTAGGTATAGGATAAATATGGGAGATAATTAGGAATAGGTTTAGGATGGGAATAAAGAGTAAATGTAGGAAGAAAATAAGATAGGTTAAGTATAGATATTCATATAAGATTAGTGGAGAGTTAGGAATAGAGTAAAAGTAGGATAGGCATATAGGATTAGGTAGGGGGAAGTAAAGTATGGTGAAGATTAGTTAAAAGTTAGGAATAGGATAGGTATATAGGATGTATATAGGATTAGATGGATAAGTAGGATGAAGTTAGGGATAATTTCAGTTTATAGAAGTAGGTGAGAGTTAGGAATAGGATAGGGATATAGGATAGATGTAAATATTTTTTGGATTGGAGACAAAGTAGGTAAGTTAGATAGATAAGGGTAGAGAGTGATAGGCAATTTTTTTTGTAATTTTTTTTGTCTAAATGTTTTATATTTGAAGTCAAATAAGTGGGATTATTTGTATTCAAATAGGGGGAAAATACTCATATTTAGACCAGGGTAGAAAATTAAATAATCACATCAAATAATTTTAATCACCGTGTATAAGGAATTTCATTAAATAATACGCGTTATTAAAACCATGAAGCATAAATAAACTCGGTTGTTTCAGTAAAAATAAAAATTTAAATTATTTATAAGACGCTTTATATCAAAAGAAGCAGTATTGAAAAGCTCTGCGTGTAATGTAATTATTCCTAAACAAAGAGAAATTACGTGCAAAGTTTATATTAATTAACCCTATTTTAAGTAACCGGTAGTAAAACAAAGTGTACATATAATAATTAATATTTAAGTTGTATTCGCTAAAAATGAAAAGGATAGAAATCAATTTTAATTGGAGTTAATTAAACCGTTAATAACATATAATACCTATAGAAACTTGTAAAACCCAAGATTAAAATACCACGGAATAAAGCTCTGAGAATTAATATTATTTTGAACACCTGCGTAGTTTAAATATCACATTCGGCGTAAATTTTGCAGATAATTAATGTTTCAAAGAATCTTGGGGAAAACGTCGCATAATAGTTACGAGAATTGCTAAAGCTGGGTATTTCACACTCCATGTGGACTAAAATAATCGATAATAAAGAATATCAAGTTGCACCAATAAGAACACGGTAGAGAAGGAAAGAGAAAATGCGTCAAGCAAAGACACATATTGTAAAAGGCGGGATTTAAGCAACGTCACGGGGGTCACAATTGGTTAAAAATAGGATGCAAATATCAGAGGTAGAACAACGATTTCTGTACAAAATTAATTAGTTTTTCTCGGACATGCTTGCGTGCCGTGTGGAAATTTTCTGAGATTTAAATGGGGCGAGTGAAAATTCGTAAAATCGACGCGTGAGCGACGGACTGGGAACAGAGCATGAGAAATTCTAGAAACTGGCCGTTTTAGAGACTCGACCGACAGACAGGCTTTTCGCTATATATACCGGTGGTAATATGAATTTCGGCCTCTTAGACTTTTGACGATTCGATGCGTTAAAAGCTCGTACATACGCGACTTGATTGAAGATGTTAAACCGTGCATTTTAGTTGATTAAATAATTTAAAGTTTGCTAGTATATTTTAGTGATTCAAAATAGCTTATTATTTACGTGCTAACATGAATGTACTTCAGTGCACTTAGATACAAGGTAATAAAATTTAGTTTCACTGTACCAATTAGCAAAATTTACAACGACGAAGGTATACACAAAAGTAGGCAGTTTTGGCGTATAGTGGTGACAGAAGCATGAATTTCTTTGCTATTTTCGGGGTGTTAATAATTAAATGGTTCAAATACGTGTCTGGATCCATGAAACAAGGGTCAGATAAACACAGAGGAGTTCCGGAAAGGCCCAGAAACGACTTTGAATGGATGGTGATGGAGAAAATTTTAAAAGCGTAGAGAATCAGAAGTCGTAAATATAATCCTGTTGAATGGTGTGATTAACTAAAGAAACGATACTTTGAAGCTACGAGGACAGTAACCTTCAGGTAAATTATACTATTTTGTTTGACATTTTGTGTGTATTGAATGACTTTATAATTGATTTACTTTAAATGGACATTAGTGAAATTGTTCTAACCATAAACGTTTAATTTTAAGATGAAATTTGCTTGTTTAAGTAAAAGGGTATTTTGTTTTGATGTTCGGGAATATGATGAAAATTTGGGTATGTCTTTGAGCTCAATTAGACGAACCTGGTTAATTAACGTAAAGGGGTGGTAGATGCTCCTTTATACTCAGACTCGGTCTGCTTATATTGTTATATTAATTAGTAGGCATCCAACAAGGACTTTAATTCTGGATGCACGTTAAAGTGATAATAAAATTGATTTTGAAATTCTTTTAAAACTGAATGTTATGCTGAAATTTAATTTGAAAATTTAATGTATTCTGAATATTGATGTAAATAGAGTTAACGTTGATGTTTGTGGTAGGAATGTGTTTTTTTTTTTTATGAATGAGGAGGTTTATAACATTAGGTGAGCAGCCGAGGCGAAAAGCGTAGTTCACGGATTTTAAAGGTATCACAGCATTCTTGACGCCCAAACTGTGGGGCTCGAATGTTTTTTGAAAGGGCCAGTACCAGCAGATATGAGAAGATTCACAGCATTCTATATATATATATATATATATATATATATATATTGCTATGAGAATAAGGTCACCAGAGGAATACCTCATGTAAATATAATAAAAACCACGAAAATCAAACATTTAAATCCAAAAATGTACATAATTCATTCTTTATAGAAAAGCAAATACAAATCATCCTGTATAAAATTAATAACAACTACAATTAATTAAAGGAAGCTGATTCTGTAATAACTTCACTACATTCATTAAAATATGTATTTGCAAAGCAATTCAATCATCTTAGAACATTTAAAAACAATCTTAAGCTCAAAACAAATACAAATCCAACATATTTGAAGCAAAATAACCGTGAAATGAAATTTCTTGCATTCTAAACGCACTTACATAAGAAAATTAATAATTGCGTGTAATTTATACCAGTTTGTGATAGTCAAACATTCAAAAACAAGCAAATTCCAGAAAGTTTGAATATTTGACACGACGGTGATACGTGCAATTTAAAACGTATATAAAATATTATTTGTTAATCAAGTCCTCTGGAAAATTTCTATATATGTACGATTTAGAACGTACATAAAATGTCATATTTAATAAAACAAGCATATTTAAATAAAGTATGCATATTAGAGGCGACGATAATACGTGCAATTTAGAAAGTACATCTTAGATCATCTAAAATCCAATACGTTGCAGATATAACCATAATTAAAATGACTTTTCCACGTACGAACAAGTGATAGCGTTCTGTCAACCAAAGAACGCGTGGAATATTCGAGAAGGAATTTGATCCTATATAACTAACGAAGCAAATAAAGGAGCATCATTTTATAATCCACGTGCCGACTGTGTTATTTTGAAAGAAAATTATTACGTGAATAGAATTTAGTGAAAGTTGATAATTTTATAAGTTGAAAATTTGCAGAATTTAAATTTTAAGTGATAAAAACAATTGATGCGTGTTGTAATAAATTTATATAGAATTTTGCCGTTAATATAAACGTAAGTCTAGAAATAATTAATATAAATAAAAATCTTGGTATTTTATTAATTTAAGGCTCTAAGTCGATGATTAATACTCTATGTCACTTGCTATAATACCTCTAAGTCAATGGTTAATACTCTAGGTACTGGGTTGACACTAAATTATTGGGTAAACGACTCCAAGTACTGATAAAATACTCTAAATAACTGGTTAAAACTTCTAAAGTTACTGGTAAAATACTGGCAAACGACTCCAAGCTACTGAACAAACGACCGCTATTCAATTAAGAGCGATTTCTAAGCCGAATTTGCATTTGCAATCTTACATAAATTGTGTATTCAGAAGTGAGCTCAAAATTTGCATGTGATTAAGATATAGTGTGTAAAATGTCAACAAAAATTTGGTTGGTACGTAGAATTATGTTTAAAAACGGGGATATCTCTTTGAACGTTCAACGAAACTATTCGTGGAAAGATACAATGTTTTTGCTGGCTTTAATTGCTTTAAATAGGTGTAAAAATTTAAAAACTTCGTAAAGAGCTAATTCGACAGGAATATTTATTTTAATTTTGAATTAAAAGTTTTATACAAAGTAAATGATATTAAAAAGGGCATAGATTTGTAAATTGTAATATGACAAAAATTATATTTAGTTCATTATACAAATTTTGACGAATTTCGTTTGTCTTATTCAGATATATTAAGTGTTGTAGAGGAGCGAGTAAAAATTTTTTGTTATCATATCATCGTTTCACTTTGTGCATGGTATCACTGACCTTGTCGATCCATAAATTTGATTGTGTTAATCTTAAATTATTTTAAAGGCACAGAGAGTTGGCGATCAGCAGGCAATTGGTCGTTGCGCACCTGGAGAGAACGGAGATATCGTAGCAATATATATATATATATATATATATATATATATATATATATATATATATTACTCATATTTAGACCAGGGTAGAAAATTAATGGATTACATCAAATAATTTTAATCACCGTGTATAAGGAAGTTTATTAGATAATACGCTTTATTAAAACCCGTGGAGAATAAAAATTCATTCGTTTTATTAAAATAAGAGATTAAAATTATTTACAAGACGCTTTATATAAAAATAAGCAGTTTTAAAATGCTCAACGTGTAATTTAATTATTCCAAAGTAAAGAATCAAATGGAAATTACGTGCAAGATTTATATTAATTGATTCAAGTTTGGGCAACGAGTATTAAACGAAACGTACAGATAATAATTGAATATTTAATTAGGATGCACTAAAATTTAAAGGGTATTAATTTTAATTGAAGTTAATTGAACCGTTAGTAACAGATAATATCTATAGAAACTTGTAAAACCCAAGATTATAATACCAGAAAATAAAGCTCTGAGAATTAATATTATTTTGAACACCTGCGTAGTTTAAATATCACATACGGCGTAAATTTTGTAGATAATTAATAGTTTCAAAGAATCTTTGAGAAACCGGGGCTTAATATTCACGAGAATGTGCGATACGGGGTTATTAAACCCAGATAACAGTCCACATGGACTAAAATATAATCGATAATAAAGAATATCAATTTGCACCAATACGAACAGGTTAGAAAAGGAAAGAGAAAATGCGTCAAGCAAAGACACATATAGTAAAAGGCGGGATTTAAGCAACGTCACGAGGGTCACAATTGGTTGAAAATAGGATGCAAATATCAGAGGTAGAAACAACAATTTCTGTACAAAATTAATTAGTTTTTCTCGGACATGCTTGCGTGCCGTGTGTTGAAATTTCTGAGATTTAAATGGGACGAGTGAAAATTCGTAAAATCGACGCGCGAGCGACAGACTGGGAACATAGAATGAGGAATTCTTTAGAATTACCTGTTTTGAGGACAAAAGCGACGTGCCGGCTTTTTGCTATATATACCGAGATGAATATAAACAAGCCCTCTTAGACTTTTGACTATTCGATGCGTTAAAAGCTCTTACATCCGCGACTTGATTGAAGATGTTAAACAGTGCATTTTAGTTTGATAAAATAATTTAAAATTTTGCTCGTATATTTTAGTGATTCAAAATAGTTGGTTATTTACGTGCTAACATGAATGTACTTCAGTGCACTTAGATACAAGGTAATAAAATTTAGTTTCACTGTACCAATTAGCAAAATTTACAACGACAAATGTATACACAAAAGTAGGCAGTTTTGGCGTATATTGGTGAAAGAAGTATGAAGTCATTTGCTATTTTTCGGGGGTGTTAATAATTAAATGGTTCAAATACGTGTCTGGATCCACGAAACAAGGGTCAGATATACATAGATGAGTTCCGGAAAAGCCCAGAAACAACTTTAAATAAATGGTGATGGAGAAAATTTTAAAAGCGTTGAGAATTAGAAGCCGTAAATATAATCCTGTTGGAATGGTGTGATTAACTAAAGGGACGATATACTTTGAAGCTACGAGGACAGTAACCTTCAGGTAAATTATACTATTTTGTTTGACATTTTTGTGTGTGTTGAATAACTTTATAATTGATTTACTTTAAATGGACATTAGTGAAATTGTACTAACCATAAAATTTTAATTTTAAGATGAAATTTGCTTGTTGAAGTAGAAAGGGGTATTTAGTTTTGATGTTCGGTAATATGATGAAAATTTGGGTATGTCTTTGAGCTCAATTAGACGAACCTGGTTAATTAACGTAAAGGGGTGGTAGATGCTCCCTTTATACTCAGACTCCGGTCTGCTTATATTGTTATATTAATTAGTAGGCATCCAACAAGGACTTTAATTTTGGATGCACATTAAAATGATAATAAAATTAATCTTGAAATTCTTTTTAAAACTGAAATTTATGCTGAGTTTTAATTTTGAAATTTTAATGTATTCTGAATATTGATGTAAATAGAGTTAACGTTGATGTTTTGGTAGGAATGTGTTGTTTTTTTATGAATGAGGAGGTTTATAACATTAGGTGAGCAGCCGAGGCGAAAAGAGGATCACAGCCGTTTATGACGCCCAATCTGTGGGACTAGAATTTTTTTGTTGAAAGGACCCAGTGCCCGCATTCAAAGGAGTAAAATCACAGCAAATTTTATGGCGACCACAACGTGAGGGCTCGAGTTCCAAATAAAATTTTGTTATTTTATTCCAGGAAACTGGCGATCTGAGAAAGAGAGTTTCTGTTTGTGTATAAATTTAAGAGTATTTTTAGAGTGTGTGAGTGATTAGAACGTATGCAGAGAAAAGAGTGGTTAAGGAGTCAAGGAGTGTAAATTGGAAGTGACGATAGTGCATTGTGTGAAAAAATTCGAAAATGGAAGAAGCTGGAGGCAGTAGAGATCAGTCGAGGACGGAATCAGGGATCAAGGAAACGAGATGATAATGAGAATGCTAGAGAGGATGAACGATGAATCTAATAGAGCTAGGGAAGAATCGAACAGGAAGTTAGAAGAGATTAGAGAAATGAGTGAGGAATCGAATCGTAAGTTTGAGCAAATTAGTCAGAAAATAGATAAGACGAATCAAGAAGTTTCAGAATTTAAAAATAGTCTTACCGTAAAGATGGGGAAGTTGAAAATAGGGTTGAAAAAATGAGCGTGATATTACAGGTCTTCGACAGGAAATGGGACATTTAAGGTCCGAAGTACGCATTTTTGTGAAGAAGAGATTAATATAAAATGACTGAAGTGACGGACTCATGTAGGGATCAGTTAGGCAGGGTAGAACGCGAAGTTAGTAGTATCAAATACAACATGTCAAATTTAACGGGGATGGTCCCAGATTTTCTACAGGTGGAGTATCATTGGACCAACACATGAAGTTTTATGGCGATAACAGGGTAAATCCACAAATTTTTATTAATAGTGTAAGAAATCTAGTGGGAAATTTATTTGACGAACAGACTAAACTAAATACGATAAAGGCTTTATTAAAGGACAATGCGGAGGCATGGTACAATTTAGTAGGACAGGACATAGACACGTATTAGGACTTTGAAAACAAATTTTACAACATTACTGGAGTGATCACAAACAGGATCAGATTAGGGACGACTTGATTACAGGAAAATTTAAGGGAGAGTTTGCAGGTTCTAGGGAGCAATATGCCATCCGCAAATACAGTGTGGCCAAACAACTGAATCCACCATTGACGGACAGACAGATAATCAAGTACCTATCACGACATTTTGAACTGGAAATTAGACAACACGTGGCCTTACAAAACATCACAGAACGGGAGACGTTTTGGAATACTTACAGAGATATGACGATGTATGTGTTGGACGGACGAGAGATACGAGAACGAAACGTTAACACAGTTAGGTTTGACAACAGGACACCGAATTATCCGAGACGGCCTGACTACAACAGAAATTTTCGACCGAATTGGGAACGACGAGGACAGGAATACAGGAGCAATAGTGCGACTAGGGGACCGACGCCAAGACCTAGTTACACGCGACAGAACAGTTTACCGGAGGTAAACAGGACTGTGACCAGCACGCCGAATAGAGACAGGGACACGGATATTAACACGAGGAGGACGTACGCACAGGTTGTAGAAGGACAACCAGGACCAAGCACGGAAAACAGGATGGGACAGGATTTTTAGAACGCGACAGACCACTAGATTTCTGTGTAAATGTATATGAACATCCACGTGAATTTTTCAAAATTGAGGAGGAAGTAGAGCCAGAAACTGTAGAAAATTATGTTTGCCAATTATTAATTTAGAAATTTTTGAAAATAAAGTAGAAGTAATACTTGATACAGGGGCAGAGGCGAGTTTAATATCGGAGGAATTTGTCAGCAAAATTAGGGATAAGGTTTGTGATAGAATTATGCCTATAAAGCGTAGCCATTTAGTAGCTCCAAATAAAAAGAAGTTTGCTGTAGTAAATAGTGTTGTGGTGCTTAGGATAGATATAGGAGGTTTTAGCTGTGAACAGGAGTTTGTAATTGTACCTGGACTGAAGTTTCAGAGCATTTTAGGTGTTGACTTTATGATGAAGTTAGGGGTTTTGATAGATATGGAAAGGAAGGTAATAAGGATTAAGGATAGGGTAGTGCCATGGAAGGGCAGTTATGAAGTCACAGAGGATGACACGGAGTTTAGTATTAATGTAGTAGAGGTAGAGGATGATGAAGGTAAACAGATCAACACAATAAGATGTCCAGAGGATAGGAGAGTAGAGGTTCAAGCTTTAGTACAAAAACATGCAGAATTAGTAGGGGTAGAAGCAACAGCAGCAGATCGGGAGCAGGTGAAGGCAGAATTATTTGTGACGAGGTTAATTGGCAATTTTGTTTTTAATAAAGTAGATTTAAGGAATTCATTCTGGCGGATTCCATTACACAAGCATTCTAGAAGGTACATAGGATTTTCCATAGAGGGAAAAATCGATAATTTTAAAGTAGTATCGTTTGGTTTGTCGGCAGAAAGGGAAACAATAATAAATGAGAAACAGACAAGTGTAGGGCATGAAGAAGAAGCAATATGTAAGAGTCAGGATAATAGGGATGATAAGTTTATGGTATGTGAGATAATAGGGATGATAAGTATAGATATAGAAGGGGGAGAAATAGGGATGAAGAGTATTAGAATGGTAAGAAGAAAGACATGGAGGGTCAAGAAGAGAGTTAGATTTAAATAAGATAGGGATAGCATAGGTGTATATAAAAGAGTAGAAGTAAGTGGTTATAGAAAATAAAGCTAGATATAGGACAAATATGGGAGATAATTAGAAATAGGTGTTTAGGATGAGAATAAAGAGTAAAGGTAGGAAGAAAATAAGATAGGTTAAGTATAGATATTTCATATAAGATTAGTGGAGAGTTAGGAATAAAGTTAGAAATAGGATAGGTATATAGGATTAGGTAGGATGAAGTAAAGTATAGTGAAGATTAGTTAAAAGTTAGGAATAGGATAGGGATATAGGATAGGTGTAAATATTTTTTTTTCGATTGGAGACAAAGTAGGTAAGTTAGATAGATAAGGGTAGAGAGAGATAGGCAGTTTTTGTAATTTTTTGTCTAAATGTTTTATATTTGAATTCAAATAAGTGGGATTATTTGTATTCAAATAGGGGAAAATACTCATATTTAGACCAGGGTAGAAAATTAATGGATTACATCAAATAATTTTAATCACCGTGTATAAGGAAGTTTATTAGATAATACGCTTTATTAAAACCCGTGGAGAATAAAATTCATTCGTTTTATTAAAATAAGAGATTAAAATTATTTACAAGACGCTTTATATAAAAATAAGCAGTTTTAAAATGCTCAACGTGTAATTTAATTATTCCAAAGTAAAGAATCAAATGGAAATTACGTGCAAGATTTATATTAATTGATTCAAGTTTGGGCAACGAGTATTAAACGAAACGTACAGATAATAATTGAATATTTAATTAGGATGCACTAAAATTTAAAGGGTATTAATTTTAATTGAAGTTAATTGAACCGTTAGTAACAGATAATATCTATAGAAACTTGTAAAAACCCAAGATTATAATACCAGAAAATAAAGCTCTGAGAATTAATATTATTTTGAACACCTGCGTAGTTTAAATATCACATACGGCGTAAATTTTGTAGATAATTAATAGTTTCAAAGAATCTTTGAGAAACCGGGGCTTAATATTCACGAGAATGTGCGATACGGGGTTATTAAACCCAGATAACAGTCCACATGGACTAAAATATAATCGATAATAAAGAATATCAATTTGCACCAATACGAACAGGTTAGAAAAGGAAAGAGAAATGCGTCAAGCAAAGACACATATAGTAAAAGGCGGGATTTAAGCAACGTCACGAGGGTCACAATTGGTTGAAAATAGGATGCAAATATCAGAGGTAGAAACAACAATTTCTGTACAAAATTAATTAGTTTTTCTCGGACATGCTTGCGTGCCGTGTGTTGAAATTTCTGAGATTTAAATGGGACGAGTGAAAATTGTAAAATCGACGCGCGAGCGACAGACTGGGAACATAGAATGAGGAATTCTTTAGAATTACCTGTTTTGAGGACAAAAGCGACGTGCCGGCTTTTTGCTATATATACCGAGATGAATATAAACAAGCCCTCTTAGACTTTTGACTATTCGATGCGTTAAAAGCTCTTACATCCGCGACTTGATTGAAGATGTTAAACAGTGCATTTTAGTTTGATAAAATAATTTAAAATTTTGCTCGTATATTTTAGTGATTCAAAATAGTTGGTTATTTACGTGCTAACATGAATGTACTTCAGTGCACTTAGATACAAGGTAATAAAATTTAGTTTCACTGTACCAATTAGCAAAATTTACAACGACAAATGTATACACAAAAGTAGGCAGTTTTGGCGTATATTGGTGAAAGAAGTATGAAGTCATTTGCTATTTTTCGGGGTGTTAATAATTAAATGGTTCAAATACGTGTCTGGATCCACGAAACAAGGGTCAGATATACATAGATGAGTTCCGGAAAAGCCCAGAAACAACTTTAAATAAATGGTGATGGAGAAAATTTTAAAAGCGTTGAGAATTAGAAGCCGTAAATATAATCCTGTTGGAATGGTGTGATTAACTAAAGGGACGATGTACTTTGAAGCTACGAGGACAGTAACCTTCAGGTAAATTATACTATTTTGTTTGACATTTTGTGTGTGTTGAATAACTTTATAATTGATTTACTTTAAATGGACATTAGTGAAATTGTACTAACCATAAAATTTTAATTTTAAGATGAAATTTGCTTGTTGAAGTAGAAAGGGTATTTAGTTTTGATGTTCGGTAATATGATGAAAATTTGGGTATGTCTTTGAGCTCAATTAGACGAACCTGGTTAATTAACGTAAAGGGGTGGTAGATGCTCCTTTATACTCAGACTCCGGTCTGCTTATATTGTTATATTAATTAGTAGGCATCCAACAAGGACTTTAATTTTGGATGCACATTAAAATGATAATAAAATTAATCTTGAAATTCTTTTTAAAACTGAAATTTATGCTGAGTTTTAATTTTGAAATTTTAATGTATTCTGAATATTGATGTAAATAGAGTTAACGTTGATGTTTTTGGTAGGAATGTGTTGTTTTTTTTTATGAATGAGGAGGTTTATAACATTAGGTGAGCAGCCGAGGCGAAAAGAGGATCACAGCCGTTTATGACGCCCAATCTGTGGGACTAGAATTTTTTTGTTGACAGGACCCAGTTCCCGCATTCAAAGGAGTAAAATCACAGCAAATTTATATATATATATATAATTCTTTTAATTTTTCGAACGGACGTAGGTAATGAAATAAAGTTGTATAGAATCTTGGGATACACTCGTTTGTACAAATAAAAACTACAGCGTCAATTTTTAACTATATTCAACGTTTCGGCATGAACAATTATGCCTTCTTCAAAGAATACTTACTATGACGTAAAAAGATTCACATAAACTAATCTAAAAGTAAGTGATTCCATAACAAGCGGTGAAATTAATAAAAAAAATGTTTAAGTACATTGACACAATTAAGAGATTGCAATGTCAAATAAATAAAATAACTACTGTAAAATTTAAAAAACAGATAAAATTAAACCTAATACAAAGAGCACTAACACAATGACATTTTACATTACAATGTATTACATTGTTGTAGAGTGTTCCTGACTTTAATAAGCTGATGATGAAGTTACTAATGATATTGATCATGATGTACAAGGTGCTTAAGAGTGCATTCAGATTTTTTTTAATTCATAATATATGACACAAGTTATGTATCCCCAATTTATATATATATATATATATATATATATATATTATATAATAAAATCTAATAGGAAAATATTAGAAATTGTTAAAGAAATCATAACTCGAGTACAACAATGTGACTCAAGGATAAATATAAAAAGATTGTTAACAGTTTATGAGAACAGATGCAATACAATATATTCCAGACGATAGTGATACTGCGGGTGGCAGGTCACAAATGGTTAAGATACTGCAATTAACTAGAAAGTAAGATTGTAACAATGTATTAATGAATAGAATTAAGAATAAGCCGACATAAGTTCTGCAAGTGCCCACAAAATTGTGAGGGGCAGGTACAACATAAATACCCCGAGAGCCCCAAGACCAGTCAGTCAGTCTGTGTATTTCAGCTTTAACATTATTGTTTACCGAGGCTACTCGCCTAATATTAGGTTAATTTATCATTTTATTTTGACTTAGTTTAATTTACAACAGTTTGTCAAAATTCCATAATTAATGTCTGTTTAAACAAATAAATTGTTACGAAGAATTGGAAGTAGTTTTTAAAAACACCGCTTGCCAGACACGAAATTCGAAGAACTGGTGGTCTGAAATTTCAATTCCCAATATGGTGGAACCTAAAGTTGGAAGTACAAGCATCGACCGAATCCAGCTAAACAAACAAACTTGGAGAAGATACAAGCATCGATCGAATCCAAACAAAATCAACGTGGACGAAGCACAAAATCGATCGAGCCCACAGTCAGATAACAAAAGAAACAGATGATAAAACTAATGTAAGTTCATTTCCTTAAAACCAATTGATTTTTACAAATTATTGATATTTGCTAGTATAAGAAAATTTTTTCTCATTTTATTATTTTATGTAGGTACAGAATATGTTTTATTTTTATTATTAGTGCAATTTTATGCCATTTAATGAAAATAATTTACAAAGAGAAATAATTTTCAAAATTCAGTTTGAGAAACTATATTTAAAGCCAATGAGAACTATTTTAAGAGAATTGACTTTTAAAAGAGAATTTTTACGCAACTATTAGACAGTTATTACGAATTAAAATAATACGTAACATAACTGACGCAAGAATTATTAATTTAAAATCCAAAACGAATTTAAATTACAAAAATAGAACGCAATAAATTTTACCAGTTTTATCACCGAAAACGAATGATTCGAAACCCAAATTTTAGCGCAACATATTGACTGAAGTGCGTAACTATAGAAACATCTTTCAATTTAATAAATAAAATTAACTCATTGTTAATTAAAATTAGCGTGCAGCGCGATAAGACCGGAAACTCTCATCGAATATATCTAATTATAGTGAAATAAGTACTAATTAAAACCATTCAGGAACGTTCATCATAAACTTTACAGAAGCTATAATTAACCCATTTAAGAAACATGCATCGCAAACTTTATAAAGTAATTGACTATTTCTCAGTACGGAAATATCTAATTATAACAAAAGCCTTACGCAGTTTATTTAAAATTACTACGAGACTGAAATAAAATCTTTAGTAGACAAAGTAACTTTGTAATTAAAATTATAAAGGCAACATTGAATAAAGCAATTGACTGAAAGCTTGCAACATTATTCAAGGTAAACGAGACAGTACAGTTGACAGGAAACATCTTATAAATTACAACACCCACGGAGAGGAGATAAGTAAAGCAGACTCAATTAATTTAGCAAATCTAAAATAAAATCGTAACTGGCGCAACAAAACGTACAAAGTATAAAGCAAATTATTACAAGAATATTAATTCACATCGAAACCGTTTAAAAATTAAAACCTTAATAAATTTAACATCCGCGAAGTATAAATAAACGAATTCAAGGCTACAGGAAGTAACCAGACATTTCCAAGCACAAATTCTACAAACTAATTATCACACCGTGTAAGTAAGTACAAATATAAGCAACTGCGCTTCTTTAAATAACCCAGTGCAATCCAAACCAAAAAGTAACAGTACAAATCGCGAAATAAATCTCAATTTTACAGAATTTGAAATTAATTAAAAGCAAAATCAACCCTTAACAAAAATGAGTTTAGATATGAAGATTTATTTTGAAACCATCGCGACCTTTAACGGAGATCAAGCTTTTCAGGAAACTTTATCACTGCAGGTGAAATATTTTTGAAAACCTACAACTCGGAGTAAACGAAAGAAATGTATTACTTTTACGCCTGATAATAAGTAAACTGACCGGACGGGCACTAACACTAATTGCCAGCCGAGATAACCTTAAAGAATGGCAGGACTTTAAACGGATACTAATCGCATATTTTGGAGATCAAAGAATCATAAAATGCCTTATATACGACCTAATAAACCTATGAATGAAAAACAACCAATTCTCGTACCAATTTGGAATAATATGCCAAGACGTGAGAAGTCTAATCTTAAAATTAAAAATCGAAGAAACCGTCAAAATATCCGACATTTAAAAACACAAATGTATGACGAAATAGCACTGAACACCTATATAAACGCATTATCAGAACGACTATCAGATAAAATAAGATTCCAACGTCCCCAAAATTTAGAAGATGCCATGAACATGATAATAGAAGAAGAAAACGTAAAGTATTACCGAAATAGACTATACAACCCCAACGCAAATGAAAGTTATTCACCAATAAAAACCATACAAGCCGCGAGACAAACAACCACCCAACCAAAATTCACTCCATTTAATGCACAAATGAATCAACCGCGAAGTAATAACTCACATTTTAATAATACGAATTTTAATAATCAATTCAAACAATTCCCTAGACCAACGTTTAACTGAAAACCCGCATTTCAATCAAGATTCAACCAAATCGTAAACCAACAAAGACCAGCATTCAGCGCGAACCCTATTAGAAATAGTCCAATGAATAAGAATAACAATAACAATCCTAATAGCTATTACAAACTAACCTCTATGGATACCTCATCTGGTAACACCAGACAAAATACAAAAATAACACACATCCGACTAAGTCACAATCAAAAACGCAACTACATCGGAAGAAACATTTCACCAAGAAGTAGAAAAATTTGACAATGGCTAGAATAATTACATTCATCCCAGTACGAACGATGAATCAAACCATTTAGACAAATACTAACGTGACGAACCATGCGAAAATTACGACGAGGACGATGAAGAAAACGCGTGTTCAAATTTTCAGATAGACCGATTTATAAACGACCAAACTTAATAAATTTAAATAATATCAATCACCTAGTACTACTATATATGGAAATACTTCATGCCGAACTTAAACTATTAATCGATACCAGATCCTCAAAAACACTAATCAGCCCCCGAACTGTAAAAACATTATTTAGATTATGTAGAGAGAGAACCATTTAAAATTAAAACAGCCCATCAAACGACATTACACCAATTCGTAGCTAATATACCCTTACCGAGAACATTCAATGTAAAAATGAATCATAAATTTTGTATTTTCGAATTCAACGACAAATATGACGGACTAATAGGAATGGACCTTCTAAGAAAATTAGGAGCCAACGTTGACATAAGGAACCGTTTATTGAGAACGAAACACGAACGAATCTCCGTTAAATTTTAAAATACCCAAATTGAGCAAAAATACACAGTAGAACCCTGAATAGAAAAAAATCCCAGTAAATTCTAGCAACAAAGTAGGAATCAAAAATTACATAACATTTCAACAAGGAGTAGAAACCCCAACCGACGATTTTAAACTCAAATGACTACCCCGTAGAACTATCATTAACCAACTCAATTATCATAGAGGAATTAAATTTTAACACAATGGAAATAGATGAAAATTTAGAAAACGACTACAACCTCGTAGAACATGACAAAATATTAAGAGAAAATTTAAGTAACATTCGTTTCAATACCGACATCAACAGAGAATAGCAGAAAGCAATTAAAAATGTATGTTTTGAATACCGTGACATATTCTATTGTGAAGGAATACCCTTAACCTTTACGAACACAGTTAAACATAATATCGAAGTAACGGATAACAAACCAATATTTACAAAATCATACCGACTACCTCAGGTAAGGCAAGAAGAGGCCAATAGGCAAGAAGCAGACTGATTAGGTCAGGAAGAAATTAGACGCCCCAGGCAAGAGAAAGTATCGAATGGTAATAGATTACAGAAAGTTAAACGAGAAAACGGTAGATGACAAATATCCACTACCCAATATCACTGAAATTTTAGACAAATTAGGTAAATGTCAATATTTTTCAACCTTAGACCTCGCCTCAGGTTACCATCAAGTAGAAATGGATGAAAAAGATACATCAAAAACCGCCTTCAGCACACCTAGAGGACATTATGAATATAAACGAATGCCATTTGAACTAAGGAACGCACCCGCTACCTTTCAATAAGTCATGGACAATATATTACGTGGAATACACAACAAAAACTGCCTTGTATACCTAGACGACTTCATAGTTTATTCAACATCATTAGTAGAACATATAGAAAGACTGAGAGAAGTACTTGAAAGACTTAAGAAAGCACATTTTAAAGTACAACTAGATAAGAACGAATTTTTACAAAAAGAAGTATCATTTTTAGGACATATAATAACACCCCAAGGAGTAATGCCAAACCCCGATAAAACAAATGCAGTACTAAATTACCCCCTACCAAAAACAAACAAAGAAATTAAAGGATTCTTAGGACTTGTGGTTACTACCGCAAATTCATTAAAGGTTACGCTCAGATAACCAAGCCCCTGACAACCTGTTTAAAGAAAGGAAATAAAATTGAACACACCCCGGAATTCTTTAAAGCTGTAGACAAAATTATGAGTATACTAACGAATCTCCTCGTATTAGAATACTCGGACTTTTCGAAACCATTTATATTAACGACATACGTATTAAATGGCGCAGTATTGAGCCAAGCAAAAGTAGGTAGCGACAAACCTATCAGCTACGCATTCAGAACCCTAAACGAGACTGAACAAAAATATAGTACAATAGAGAAAGAACTATTAGCCATAATTTGGGCAACAAAATATTTTAGACCAAACCTTTACGGACGAAAATTTTATGTATACACCGACCATAAACCATTAGTATGGCTATGCAAACTTAAAGAACCAAATTCAAAATTACAACGATGGGGAATCAGAATAGAAGAATACGATTATGAAATTATATACAAAAAAGGAATTTATAATAATAACGCAGACGCCCTAAGTAGAATACAGCTCAACGCACTAAAAACGGAATCCATTATAGGAAACGTAGACGAAACGGAAATAAGAGAAGAGTCAGACCCGAAGTTTTAACTAACCCTAATCCCGTAAAATACACAAAAGTAGACAACAAGAAAATATACCAAATCCAAATAACCAAAGACGATAACGAAGAACAAATAATTAAAATTCTAAACGAATACACCCCCGAGAAAAAAGATTTTATTTTTATTTTAACAGCGAACATTTGTATAAACGATTTTCAGAATTATATGTTAAATTATTCAGTAACTTGGACCTGGACTTATCAGATGCACAAGAAAATTAATAATATTAAACGACCCTGACGAAATAAATGATGTAATTAGGAATCAACACGAAGGAAAAACCAACCATCGTGGAATTAATGAAACAATAAAACAATTCATAAGACGATATTATTTTAAAGATATGAAAGAATTAACTACAGACTTCATTAATCAAAGTGAATTATGCGACAAAGCAAAATACGACAGAAAACCCCCAAAGATACCCTTAATGTTAACCAAAACACCCGACAAACCATTTCAAAAATTGCATGCCAATACTCTAGTAGTAGAAGCACAAAACTATTTACCTATTGCACATGCATTCACAAAAATAGACCAAGCAATACCCATCACTTCTAAAAATAGCATTGACGTAACACAAGGATTTTAAAAATACTTTACATTTTATGGAACACCCGAAACAATAACTTTAGACAACGGCAGCGAATTCAAAAATGAGACGATACAAAACACTTTGGAACTGCACAAAATAAAAATTCATTTTATAACTGAAAACCACCCTGAATCAAACGGATTAATTGAATGACTACATTCAACCCTGTTAGAACAAATCCGATTACTAAGAATAACTTATAAGAAAGAACACATCGCTAATTTAATATCATACGCACTAATCGCCTACAATAATACAATCCACTAATCAACAAATTTTACACCCTTAGAATTAACGTTAGGACATTCAGATTCACGCAACCCTTACGACATACATTATAACAAGGAAATTTATCAACAATATGCCAAAGATCATAAAGAGAATCTAAAAGATCTTGCGACAAAGTAAAAGATAAATTAAATAACGACAAAGAAGGTATCACCACAACCCGCAATAAGAATATCGACGCAAATAAATTTTTAATAGGACAAACCGTATAGAGAAAAATTTCCAAATGACACAAAACGGCATCCAGAAATTTAGGCCCATTTAAAATTAGGAGAATATCCGACAAAAATATAGCCGTAGTAGACAACGGTAAGATAACAAAATACATTCACTTGAAAAACTTAAGACACCCTGTAATTTCAGATGGACAATCATCACCCTTACCGGCAACCTCCGCCCAGGTAGAACCAACGAAATAGTAATTGAAGACATAAAAAACTAGCCCGGTATACTACCAATAAAATTGGAAGGTATGCAAAATACAATAGACTATTGGACATTCGCACAAACATTCGATTTAACGGAACTGAAACAAGAATTTCAAATAATCAAAGACAATTATTATCGATTAAAACAATTAATGGACACATCAAAATTCGGAAAGGAGTACGCCATAGAAATGATGAATTATAACAGTATAATAGAAAGCATTTTAAGAAACATGAAAGATAAATTTAACAGATTAATACCCACAGAACTAAGTACAAGACGAAAAAGAGGACTAATTAGCGGATTAAGTAACATAATAAAAGCTATCCAGGCAACTTAGATAATCAAGAAGAAGAACGTTATGACAACGCAATACTACAATTAATCGAAAACCAAAACGATATAAAAACCATTATTAGCAACCAAAAATCTCTAACCCAATCAACAATTATAAAATTCAACGAAACATCCATGTTAGTAATGCGAGATATAATTAGATTCAATATGATATAAACTTAAATAATATCGACCCTTACTTTAATCCAACAAATTTTAACCACATTAGAAAAAGCCGTAATATTTGCAAAATTAAATACCTTACACTCTAGTATCATAGAACCAACTGATTTACCAAAGGAATTATTAAGAATTAGATCATTTTTAACTAACAGTAAATTACCCTTTGATGTAACAGAAACAAACATTCTTATATTTGAAAAAATAGTTATAGTTAAAGGCTATGCAAAGAATAATGAAATTACTAGCACGTATCAAGTTATCATACCTAAAACCAAATTCTTATCTTTAAATGAACTAAGATATGGTTATTCAAACGAAAAATGTACCGAAGTATGCCAATCGTTAACAACAACAACTATTCAAGAAGACAGCCCTTGCGAAGTACAATTACTAAAATTTTCAAATCATTACGAAAACTGTGAAGCCAAACTTGTGCAAATAACCAACATGAAGATACAAAAAATTACAGAAAACAAATAGATTGCCATTTTTCCAACAGAAATAATAGCAACCGTCCACTGCAATCAAGACAAAAACAACCTAGCACTAACTGGAAGCAAATTGATCACTCTCAAAGAAGACAATTTGTAACGGGCATTTTTGTAATTTAACATTTTACGCTATCCTCAATTCATAAATACATTTCTACAAATTACTATTTTTATATTTGATATTTATTAACTCCTTAGGCGAGTGCATCGTATTATAATGAATAGATTGCATCGTCCTTGTCTTGCCGTTCGTATAAATTTTGTTGCTTATGTGAATATACAAGTCTAGATAAGAGACGATAAGAAGTTGTAATAGAACTAGTTTAAATAAACAGATTAGAGTGCAGAGTTGTAGTTTGTTCTTGGTTGCTATATATTAATTACGTTGGAAATACTGTTTCTTTTCTACTTTTGACAATAGTGAGAATTAATGCGGGATTAATTTTCGTATTGTTCATGAACAAGCGCGGCGCGATTTTAGTTGTTTTTCTGGTGAAATAAAAGTTGTATATTAACTGTAGGCAGTGTAGTTCTGATGACATTTGAAGGAAGTATGCTTTATATGTAACGTGTTGGATTGTTTTTAGTGATACGCGTTGCTTTACAAATTGTTTTTGTTGATTTTCGGTCTGAACTAAAAGTAGTAGAGCTTGTTAAACTCGAGGCACGTGTGCTTTACGGGACATTTGACGGACGGTTTTATTTGCTTACGCGTACTTTACTAATTTGTGGTTTTTAGTTGTTTGTTTTGTGAAATAATAGTCGTAGAACTTGCTAAACTGACCGATTCTTTCTTTAGGATTAATGTGTGTGCGATCTAGTTTCGCGGTCCTTTTCTTCTCAGAGTAGCGCATACTTTGGATTATTTAAATACAGTGATACTGTAGTTTCTGAATTTTTCTAACCCCAACGAATCTAAAATAGATCGTTGTTTGCGCAGATTTCGTTATTCAAAAGCATTAGATTTTTCTTTGTTACCATAGGTAGCAAATAAAACACCTCACGTTACTGTTAGTTTAATGCATTACGTCGCGCCTGGAAAGTCCGTGATTCTAAATTTTTATTACTATTTTTTTTCGATTTGTGTTACAAAATATTTCAAAATTAGTGTCTCAGGAAATAGAATTGACAAGAAAATTATCAATGCTACATAGTTCCATCAGCATGATAATGTCTGCTGCAAACACCAGTGAAATACGTAGGTGTGATTAGTGTAACGTGTGAAAAGTTCCATCAACATCAAGGGTGAAGTGCTTCGTTAGTGCAGGACATCGTGAATCCCACACTTCAATTGTAGGGAAACGTTACTGAAGGACCTTTTGTAAGTTGAACTATTTTCTACTTGTTATTACTTTAAATATCTATCCGTTGCTTTACCATATCTTTTTCGTTCTGATGCCTTTTACAAAAGACTTGCATGATATTTTAAAACATAAGAAAAAGAAAGAAAGAAAGAAAGAAAGATCAATCATACTGAATTACTCATATCTATTGTGTCTTACCTATTTATCTTTTGTTAACATTTTGTCTGATTTATGTTTAATTGGTGTGTGAGGAAACGTTTCTGCTACTCCCCAATATTACCTCACTTT
Organism: Platerodrilus igneus; assembly: GCA_036346225.1. Taxonomy (NCBI): domain Eukaryota; kingdom Metazoa; phylum Arthropoda; class Insecta; order Coleoptera; family Lycidae; genus Platerodrilus; species Platerodrilus igneus. Next base: position 548,687 of record JARFIW010001518.1, on the reverse strand, counting down.
GTAATAAAAATTTTTATAATGCTGTTACCGTTGTTATATTATATAGATTATCCAAACAGTTTTTTCTTACATTCTACAAAGTACTGAATAATTTAGACTTATCATTGCTGCTATGCTTATTCTTTTCTTTATTTCAGGTTTGCTTAACTATTTTTTTTTCTTGCAGGTATTATCACTAACTCCTTACAGCCGCGTACATTGTATGTTGGTCTGCTTTCTACAACCCCCCTAATCTCCGATTGAGCCCGGTCATTTCTTTGAATTTCTTTGTGTTACGCGCGGCTACGAGCCAACGTGGCATAACTTTGGCGCCCGAACAGGGACTGCCACGAATTACGTAACGTAACATGTTACTTAAAATTAAAAAACGGAATGATCAGAGTTTATCAAGACCCTATAGCAACAAAGAAACTCGCACACTTACCAGAACTACAGTTCAAGATAGAACTACCAGAAAACGAAGAAATAACCAAAAAAACCCATGCAGCTAGAACATCTAGACTTAGACGACTTTAACCACGCCATAAAATTAATGAAAAACTATAAAGAACATTTAAGTGAACTCAAAGTGCCCAAGTTACACTATATAAGCGTTTGGACAATTGTTTTAATAATTTTAATCATTTTTCAAATTCTATATGTATTTTACAAAATGTATCTTAGATATAAAAATAAAGAAAACAGTTTTAGATTTAAGGAAACAAAGGTAAATAAAGAAACAAGTGTACCCTTAGAAACAATGCAATTTAAAAAATGAATGTTATGAATTTAAAAATTAAGCAAGAAAAACCTTAATTTTTTATTTACGTCGGGAGGAGTTATGTATCCCCCAATTTATATATATATATATTGCCGTGGAACTTCCAAAAGTTCGGGAACGAAGCTGGGAAGAAGGTTTTACATCGATTCTTCATCTAACTCATACGAGCCCCACGAATTGGGCGTCATAAAATTGCCGTCGCACCTCAGAAAAACTCGTGCCCTACCAGGGTCAACATATAATTTTCAAAAATTCAAAAATTTCAAAAAAAATTTCTTACCCTTTTTATTTCGCCTGCAAACTCCTTCAGCTTCCCTGACTAACTCAGTTGTGCCTCTTCTCGAATACCTAAATTTACAACCATACCTCTTTCACACTCGCACACCATTCAATAAAATCTCCAAATAATACAACAATAATACAACCTTTTATTTACAGCTATTAACAGATAAATTATGTTCACATGTGTTAAAAACAGTTTGATACACTAATTATAAAACTCAAAATATGGTATGTTTTTAAAGTCCTTGATTTTTCTAATTATTTTTAAACAAATTCAATGAGATATGAGTAGATGGGCCCCACATGTTACCCTAAATTGACAACACACTGGAGTATGGTGAGCTCATAATAGCCCAGTTTAGTTTGTATATGCCTCTTACACCTTGCATAAATTAAAACAAAATTTACCCTTTACAATTCAATTTATATCCTGAATAAAATTTTGAATGTTTTAAATACACCCCTTTTCAATATTTAACTTCAATAAATTGTCCAGTACATGTATCTTTTTCAATAAGTTTCTACAACCATAAATATGCTCCAAAAAGTTAATTACACAGCACAAAATTTTACAAATGTTTATCAAACGACAGAAATTTCAAATAAATTACCTGGAGAATTTTTCAGGCTGCACTTACATCTGCACTTACATACAATAACTTTGTTTCAACTTGTACTAAAAATTTTTTTTTTGGGAGCCGTCAGCTAGTAGAACGCTAAGCGTTGTCTGCTTGTCGAAAAACTAAGTGATAGTAAGAGTTTTACGCTATTTGAACTAAGAGATCTCAGAAATCTAAGAGAGCTCTACCACCATGCGTTGGGGTTTATATAGTCTTCCACTGCCTCTCTAAAGCTTCTAAATTCAGACAACCTTCAACAATACAAACAAACAACTTCTAACCATTCACAATTTCTCGTAATTTTCTACCCAAACACCACTGCCGCCGAAATCTTGCAATTTGCACGATACAAACAAAACATTTTCTCCGTATTCTTTTAACCGTCAACAAATTCTCTGTGTATCCGTTCTAACTGACAACACTTTTTAAAACATTTTCTTGAATTTCAACAATCCCACTCTAAAATCTTGTGTATATTTTCTCCAACTGCCCATTTAAACTACGCCTATAATGCAATATATTTTATCTGTCTCCCCCCTTACATACGTACTAAAATTTCCTATCTCGTACTTACTACTAATTCCATTTTGTATATTCTTACCACCAGTTATATCTTTTTCATTCTAACATGCATTCTACATCAACTATCTTTCTTACTTTCTGCCTTCTCCGTTGTCAACATTTAATCTAACTTTCTTCTTAATCTTCTTTGGGAATGAAACCACTCATAGTTTTTAAAATCTATTTTATTTACGTTTCGATCCATGACCTAGGATCGTTGTCAAAATAATAAAAACTTCAAGTTTGACGTTTATGACATAAATTGAAGGTTACTTTGATTTATTGATGTTTGAAATATTTGGTTTGAGTACACTAAGCAAAAATTTTTAAAGTTTAAAAGAATGATTGCCTTCAATTTGTGTTGCGACCTGGGATTGACTTTCCTATGGTAGCCAATACGCTTAACGTGAAATCAGCTGATTAATTTTTATTGGTGAATTTTATATAAATTCAATAATTTGGGAAACTTTTTTTTTTTTTTTTTTTTTTAACATGTTTCTATTTATACAATTGAGAGATTTCTGATTTTATGTCTTATTTTACCGAGATTCAGTGAAGGGGGTTAAGCAACCTGTGGCTACCAATAAGACATAAAATCAGAAATCTCTCAATTGTATAAATAGAAACATGTTAAAAAAAAAAAAAAATGTTTCCCAAATTATTGAATTTATATAAAATTCACCAATAAAAATTAATCAGCTGATTTCACGTTAAGCGTATTGGCTACCATAGGAAAGTCGATCCCAGGTCGCAACACAAATTGAAGGCAATCATTCTTTTAAACTTTAAAAATTTTTGCTTAGTGTACTCAAACCAAATATTTCAAACATCAATAAATCAAAGTAACCTTCAATTTATGTCATAAACGTCAAACTTGAAGTTTTTATTATTTTGACAACGATCCTAGGTCATGGATCGAAACGTAAATAAAATAGATTTTAAAAACTATGAGTGGTTTCATTCCCAAAGAAGATTAAGAAGAATGCTAAACAAACCACAACAAACATACAGGGAGTATTAATCTAACTTTATCTCCCTTATCCTAATGCCATCTGAAATCTCTCTTTGTTCCTTGTTTGTGAGTTCCATCTGTACACTATCTACCATTTCGTCACTCAAAATAATCTTTAAACTATGTCTATGTTAACACGTAGTATTTCTATCCTACTTTTATCCATTCTAACAAAATAACCCCTCATTGTTTCGCTGTTGACAACCTGCAAAATTAACTCTCTCCAACTAAATATTACCCTCTCTAAACAACGTTCAAACTATGCATATCTCACTTCTACATATTCGACCTGATATTCTTTCTTTGTCTCGCTGTCACCCCAAATCAACTAACACTTAACACGTGATATCTTTATCCTACTTCTATTTATTATATAAAAATAACCGTATCCTTGTACACTTGTTTGCAGGTTTTGTTGTATGACCGACACCTAACCCTCTTTCCATTTTATATCTTATTAACGAGTCTATAAATCCATTATAATTGACAGCTCCGACCAACAACTCTTAGAATTCGATTGTTGTTTGTGTACGGTATCCGCCTCAATATAATGAAACTTGGAAACCCTACGACGGTTACACTTGTTGCTTCAAAACACTTTCACTACTTCTCGTAAATAATATAACATAACGGCCACCTAACTGTTGTAAACAATACGCCGAAACCAACGGTTTAAAATGCTCAAGCTTTTTGAAAATAAATATCCAACCTTGCTATAATTCAACTAATGAAATTAAAAATGCTAAGATTTTCCTTTACGCTCTACACTTATACATGATGATGGTTAAATATGTTTATGATATAACACACGCTACCTTACACACGAACTGTTTATATTTAAAGGATTATGCTAAATTCCATTGTAACACACGCTAAAGGATGTTGCTAAAGTAGATATTCGCCGCTTAAGCCATACCAAAACATATAACTTAATAAACGTCTCCATGACATAACTCACAATTACTTAGCGGTCTGGCATGTTGGCAGCGATTCGTTGCTTAAGCAATACCACAACATAATTTAACACTTTTTCTTTTTTGGAGGGTATAATCAGGTAATATTTCATTTCCTTATAACTGGGAATCATGTAAACATGTTGGAGTCCTTTAACAACCATCAGCTTGCTAATATCTATGTAGAGCCAGGTAGATAGAAAATAGATAGAAGAGTATAGGAAGACCTAGACCAAGCTATATTGGTCAAATTATTAGAAACTTAGGTTGTGAAGGGTATGTAGAACTTTTTAGATTAGCACAGATTAGAAAAGAAGTTAGAGCTGCGTCAAACCGACCTTAAGTAAGGTCGAAAAAAAAGATGATAAAAGATTTGAAAAGCGTTTCAAATTGTAGATGGTTGTTTCTACATGCTGAATCACTAATAAATTATCAAATGAATTACTAATGTCGTTTTAACACTCAAATATCACAGATATATATATATATATATATATATATATATATATATAAGACAAGTTATTTGCTGTAGAACAATATATAAAATAAGATGTATCTGTAAACAAACTCTTATGAAAATAATAAGAGCTTATTGACGAATACAAATCGGGCTAATAGTTGTATAGTTATTAACAAAACAAAAGCTTTATTACTTCACTGCCGGCTGTCGTCTGATTTCATTGTCTTTACCATTCAGCTAGTATGCTGTTTTTGATTTCTGTCTTGGTTGTGAGTGGGTTGTCCGTGTTGAGGAGTTGTTGTAACTTTTTGTTGTCGTCGCGTGTGAGGAAATATACTGCTGCGCGAGTTACGTTTCTCTTAATTATCTATATGTATTGAATATATTGAATCTAATAGGAATTATTAGAAATTGTTAAATAAAGTATAAGTTCATTGCAACAATGTAATACAAGGATAACCCAGAGAGGTTATCGACAGTTCATGAGAACGGACATGCAACTTTGCATCCGAGAGGGCAGTGATACTGTAGGTGGCAGGTCACAGGCGGTTAACATACCGCAATTACCTAGAAATAAGATTGTTACAATGTAATAAAGTGTAGAATTAAGAGAAAAGCAGACATGAGATCTACAAGTTCCCACAGCCGTGTGAGGGGCAGGTTATTATAAAAAGCCTGGGAGCTCAAGGCCCGGCAGTCAGTCTTCGAACTCCATACTTCGTTGTTCAAGCTACTCATCTTATTACAATTAATTAAATGTTTTTGAATTAAAGTTATTTTAAAAGTTATTCAAAATTCCATTGTAATTTCTGTTTTAAGTTAAAATAAAATTTGTTAAGTGTTTGGAATTGTTTTTAAAAACACCGCTCCAAAGGCCCGAACCTTAACTGGCGCAGTCGTAACGGATGTCAAAAGGGCACTGTAAATCCAAAAATCTGAAGATTGGTGACCAAGAATTTCAATTCGCAATTTTGACAGAACCCAAACCAGGTTGGAAGAAGAACACAAATCGTCGTAATCCAACAACAAACCAACGTGGACAAGATACAGCATCGATCGAGCCCACAAAAGAAACAGATGAAGAAATTAATGTAAGTTCATTTCCTTTAAAACCACTTGATCTCACAAACTATAATTGATATATGCTAGTTTTATTATTTTATTATTTGATCACCATTTATTTTATGAATTTTATTTTATGCCAATATTTTTTGTTGAAAATAGTTACAAAAAGAAATTATTTTCAAACGAGACTTTATAAAATTTTATGAGACATGAATGTTTAAAGAGACCTTCTTTAAAAGTAAAAGAGATTTTCTTTTAAAAGCAAAAGAGACTTGATGTTTAAGAGATTCTTATCACAATTATTAGAACAAAACCAAAAATAAACCAAAAATAACGGACGCACATCCATTAATACTGAAATACGAAAAATTAACTAGCGCGATACAAAACGCACGTTTAATCCGGTAAACTAAAAAGACAGAACGCAAATTAATTCCAAAGCTAAAGGTAATTCTTCAAACAAGCAATTACGGAACGATTATTTAAAACCATTGATCTCTATCATACGGTATAAATTACAGCAAAACACTCTGCAAACATATCAGTAACTGAAACCAGTGTAACTTAAAACCAGCGTGCAATTCCCACCTAAGATAAGCAAAGGTCGTGAAGGAAGCATCATTTATGACACACTTAAAAACCCCAGAGAAATTGCTATTAAAACAATAACTTTCATAACCTCTGTATAGAATAAAGTAACGCATTTTTGCATTAAGATCTACAAGTAATTAATCCATAAAAGCGCATAAAATTACACCCAGCATTTAATGAAAACTATTCATCATCGCAATCTATAAATAAAGTGCGTTACGAAAAATTAATTATTCTAGTACAAACACGGAATAAAAGCTAAACGTTTTTAATTAAAACTACTCATCATTTATAAATTGCATTATCCCAGTACAAATACTGAGTAAAGCTAAACGGTCATCATAAAAAGCTATAATTAAGACGCTTAAAACCTACATTACGAGAGATTCAATTACAAGTCGTGCAACACGGAGATATCTAAAAATAATTAGACGTAACATTTATGTAAAGCAATTAGCGAGTAAGGAAGCGAATTATTTAATTCCCATAAACTGTAATTAACACCTGTGAGTAAGTGTTAATTACCTTAACAAGTATAGTCGTATGTTATTCAGCACGTACGCAAATACCAAGAAACTAAACTACATCTTCTAGTGATTAAAATTACCAAGTAAGTAATTAACCTGCAAGTTAAATTTAGAATACAAGGAGACAAGACAGGCGAACTATACGTTTATGCAACTCAATTAAAACCCACGAAAAAGGATATAATTACAAATTAACAGAACTGAACTAACACAAAGCGAATTAAATACCGCGAGAACAAGTCTATCCACTACAGATTCTTCAGAAAGCAGAACTCATAACAAATTAACGCCGCGAGATAGAAACAGAAAAATTCAAGGCTACAGTAATTAAATCAACATTATCGAGTATAAACCTCACAAATTTATTACCGCACCGTGTAACTAAGTACAAATAACAGCATCTACGATTCTAAAAATAACCCGACGCAGTCTAAACTGAAAATTGATAAATCCAAACCCAAAACAACGATAAAAATAGCAAAATTAATCTCAATTTTTACAAAATTTGAATTTACCCAATCTAAAAGGAAAATTAATAAACCCAAACCAAAATTAACGCTACAAATAGCAAAGTCAGCACCAATTTTTACAAAATCCGAAATTATCCAATCTAAACGGAAAATTAATAAACCCAAACCAAAATTAACGTTTCAAATAGCAAAATCAACCCCAATTTTTACAAAAATTTGAAATTATCCAATCTAAACGGAAAATTAATAAAACCAAAGCAAAAATAACGTTACAAATAGCAAGACCAACTCCAATTTTTACAAAATTTGAAATTACACTACCTAAACAGAAAATTAATAAATCCGAAGCAAAAATAACGATATACATAGCGAAATAAACCTCAATTAAAATTTTTTTTTTTTGAAAATTACCCAAAAGCGAAAGCAACCCTTAACCACAATGAGTAGCGCTGACATGAGGCTTTATTTGGAAACAATCCAAATCTTTGATGGCACGCAAGCGCATCTTGGAAATTTTATTGGAGCAGCCGAAATGTTCCTGAAAACCTTTATAAACCCGGCGATAACGAAAGAAATTCATTGCTTATACGCTTGATAATAAGTAAACTAACCGGAAGGGCACTAACCTTAATCGCCAGTAGGGACTATCTACAGGAATGGCAAGAATTCAAACGGATACTAATTGCATATTTTGGAGACCAACGTAACATAAAATGCCTGGTACGAGACCTAATAAACCTCAGAATGGAACACAACCAATTCTCCTATCAATTCGGAATGAAATGCCAAGACGTGAGAAGTTTAATTCTAACAAAATTAAAAATCGAAGAACCCGATCAAAACGTTAGACATTTAAAAACAAAAATGTATGACGAAATGGCACTGGACACGTATATAAACGCTTTACCAGAACGACTATCGGATAAGATCACATTCCAACGACCCCAAAATCTAGAAAAAGCCATGAACCTAGTAATAGAAGAAGAAAATGTAATGTATTACCGCAATAGACTATACAAACCCAACGCGAATAAAAGTTATTCACCAATAAAAACTATACAAGCCACAAGACAAACAATCCCTCAACAAAAATTTACACCCTTCAACGCACAAACAAATCAACCGCGAATTAACCCAAATTTCAACAATACGAAATTTAATAATCAGTATAAACATTTTTCAAAACCAACGTGTTTAACCCAACTTTTACGAAACCCGCATTCCAGCCAAGATTCAATCCAAACCTAAACCAACAAAGACCAGCATTCAACGCAAACCCCAATAGAAATACACCAATGAATAATAATCATAACAACCCTAATAATTATTATAAACCAACACCAATGGATACCTCATCTGGTAACACCAGACAAAATACAAAGATAACACATATCCGACCAAACCCTCATCAGAAACGCAATTTTACATCGGAAGAACTATTTCACCAAGAAGTAGAAAAATTTGACACTGACCAGAATAATTACATTCAGACAGGTACGAACGATGAATCAAACCATGCAGAAACTTATGAACGCGACGAACAATACGAAACTTACGAGGAGTACGACGAAGAAAACTCGAACTCAAATTTTCAAATGGACCAATTCATAACCGACCAAACTTAATAAACTTAAATAACATAAATCACTTAGTATTACCATACATAGAAATACCCCACGCCGAATTTAAACTATTAATCGATACCGGATCCTCAAAAACATTAATTAGCCCCATAACTGTGAAAAAACATTATTTAGATTATGTAGAAAGAGAACCATTTAAAATTAAAACAGCCCATCAAACAACAGTACACCAATTCGTAGCTAATATACCCTTACCGAGAACATTTAATGTTAAAATAAAACATAAATTTTGTTTATTCGAATTCAACGACAAATACGACAGTTTAATCGGAATTGTCCTTCTAAGAAAATTAGGAGCCAACATTGACATTATTATTATTATTATTATTATTATTATTATTATTATTATTAAAGATCTTTATTGCCTTAAATTGATTTGTACAGTATATATATATATATATATATATATATATATATATATATATTGCTGTGAATCCACTAAAATCCGGGTACTCCGCTTTTCGAATCGAGCCCCTACGAATTGGATGCCAAAGAATGCTGTGAATCCTACAAAAAGCTATTCATTACCTTAGCTGTGTTGGTCCATTGACTTTCTTCTGTTAATCGCCTCGGCTGCTCCTCTAGTTAAACCTTCATCCTCATTCATAAAAAAAAAGACAAACACATTCCTACCACAAACATCAACGTTAACTCTATTTACATCAATATTCACAATACATTAAAATTTCAAAAATAAAACTCAGCATAAATTTCAGTTTTAAAAGAATTTCAAGATTAATTTTCTTATCATTTTACTGTGCATCCAGAATTAAAGTCCTTGTAGGATGCCTAATAATTAATATAACAATATATGCAGACCGGAGTCTGAGTACAAAGGGAGCATCTACCACCCCTTTACGTTAATTAACCAGGTTCGTCTAATTGAGCTCAAAGACATACCCAAATTTTCATCATAATCCCGAACATCAATACTAAATACCCTTTCTACTTAAACAAGCGAATTTCACGTTAAAATTAAAATTTTATGGTTAGTACAATTTCACTAATGTCCATTTAAAGTAAATCAATTATAAAGTTATTCAACACACACAAAATATCAAAGTTCAAACAAAATAGTATAATTTACCTGAAGTTTACTGCACTCGTAGCTTCAATGTACATCGTCCCTATTGTTAATTACACCATTCCAACTGGGTTATATTTACAGCTTCTGATTCTCAACGCTTTAAAAATTTTCTCCATCACCATTTATTTAAAGTTGTTTCTGGGCTTTTCCGGAACTCATCCGTGTATATCTGACCCTTGTTTTGTGGATCCAGACACATTTATGAACCATTTAATCATTAACACCTCCGAAAAATAGCAAAGAAATTCATACTTCTTTCACCAATATACGCCAAAACTGCCTACTTTTGTGTATACATTTGTCGTTGTAAATTTTACTAATTGGTACAGTGATACTAAATTTTATTACCTTGTATCTAAATGCACTCAAGTATATTCATGTTAGCACGTAAAGAACAAACTATTTCGAATCACCAAAATATACGAGCAAACTTTAAATTATTTTATCAAACTAAAATGCACTGTTTAACATCTTGAATCAAGTCGCGGATCTAAGAGAGCTTGTTCATATTCACCTGGGTATATATAGAAGTTAGCCTGTCTGTCGGTCGAGTCCCCAAAATGGACAATTCTAAAGAATTTCGTTTGCTATGTTCCCATTCCGTAGCTCGCGCGTCGGTTTTTACGAATTTTGTACTCGCCCCAGTTAAATCTCAGAAATTTCAACACGGCTTGCAACGTCTGGAAATAACTAATTGACTTTTATACAGAAATGTTATTTTTACCTCTCAAATTTTGCCTTTTACTTTCAACCAATCGCAACCCCATGACGTTGCTCTACTCACGCCTTTTTACTATATGTGTCTCGGTCTTGCGCATATTATCTGTCTCTATCTACCCTGTTCTTATTCGTGCAAATTGATATTCTTTATTATCGATTATTTCAGTCCATGTGGACTATCTGGGTTAAATAACCCCGTATCGCACCTTCTCGTGAATATTAAGCCCCGGTTTCTCCAAGATTCTTTGAAACCATTTGTTATCTACAAAATTTTCGCCGTACGTGACATTTAAACTACGCAGGTGTTCAAACATAATATTAATTCTCAGAGCGTTATTTCATGGTATTTTATTGGGTTTTTTCAAGTTCTTATAGATATTATATGTTCCTAACGGTTCAATTAACTCCAACTAAAATTGACTTCTATCCTTTCATTTTTAGCGAATACAAATTAAATGTTAATTATTATGTGTACACTTTGTTTAATACCGGTTACTTAAAATAGGGTTAATTAATATAAATTTTGCACGTAATTTCCATTTGTTTCTTTCTTAGGAATAATCAAATTACACGTAGAGCTTTTTAATACTGTTTCTTTTGATATAAAGCGTCTTGTACATGATTTAAATCTCTTATTTTTACTGAAACGACCGAATTTATTTATGCTTCATGGTTTTAATAAAGCGTACTTTTTCCCAAAGCTTCTACACGGTGATTAAAATTGTTTGATGTGATTATTTAATTTTCTACCCTGGTCTAAATATGAGTATTTTCCCCCTATTTGAATACAAATAATCCCACTTATTTGAATGCAAATATAAAGCATTTAGACAAAAAAGAATTATAAAAAAATTGCCTATCTTTCTCTATCCTTATCTATCTAACTTACCTACTTTGTCTCCAATCAAAAAAAAATATTTACACCTATCCTATATCCCTATCCTATTCCTAACTCTCACCTAATTCTATAAACTAAAATTATCCCTAACTTCATCCTACTTATCCATCTAATCCTATATACATCCTATATACCTATCCTATTCCTAACTTTTAATTAATCTTCACTATACTTTACTTCCCCCTACCTAATCCTATATACCTATTCTACTCTTACTCTATTCCTAACTCTCCACTAATCTTATATGAAATATCTATACTTAACCTATCTTATTTTTTTCCTACATTTAATCTTTATTCTCATCCTAAACCTATTTCTAATTATCTCCCATATTTATCCTATACCTAGCTTCATTTTCTATACACACTTACTTCTACTCTTCTATATACACCTATTCCTACTCCTATCCTATTTAAATTTTACTCTATTATACACCTATTTCTCCTGTGGTGCTGGTTCTCCGGTATAAGGGAATAGTAGGTTGACGTGAAACCGTCCCCTCTCATTTCCCGTACCTAAATGAGAGTAATGTTGTTCCTCAGTTTCACTAAAAATTAAAATATCATCCACATAGTGCATGCAGAATTGCTCATGTGCTCCTAAGATTGCTTGCATTGCCTTAATTAATGCTGCACTTGACGTTGACAAACCATACGGTACTACCTTAAAATTATAGATTTTTCCCTCTACGGAAAATTCTGTGTACCTTCTAGAATTCTTGTGTAATGGAATCAGCCAGAATGAATTCCTTAAATCTAATTTACTAAAAATAAACTTGCCACTTAATCTCGTCAAAAGTGTGTCCATGGATGGTGGACAATGGAATTGCGGTTTGGTCCGTTGATTAATTTTTCGTGCATCCAAACATAAACGAATGCTATCATCCTTTTTCTTAACTACCACCAACGGATTTATGAAATGAGTGTTTGATACCTCTATTATGCCATCTTCCAACATTTTATTTAATTCTGCCTTCACCTGCTCCCGATATGCTGCTGGAATTGGATAAACCTTTGTGTTGAACGGTTCTGAATAATCCACTTCCAATATGTGCTCATAGCCTAACGCTGTGCTTGCTTCTACCCCCACTAATTCTGCATGTTTTTGTAATAAAGCTTGAACCTCTACTCTCCTATCCTCTGGACATCTTATTGTGTTGATCTGTTTAACCCTATCATCCTCTACCTCTACTACATTAATACTCAACCCTGTGTCATCCTCTGTGACTTCATAACTGCCCTTTCATGGCACTACCCTATCATTAATCCTTATTACCTTCCGTTCCATATCTATCAAAACCCCTAACTTCATCATACAGTCAACACCTAAAATGCTCTGAAACTTCAGTCCAGGTACACTTACAAACTCCTGTTCACAGCTTAAATCTCTTATATCTATCTTAAGCACCACAACACTATTTACTACAGCAAACTTCTTTTTATTTGGAGCTACTAAATGGCTACGCTTTATAGGCATAATTCTATCACAAACCTTATCCCTAATTTTGCTGACGAATTCCTCCGATATTAAACTCGCCTCTGCCCCTGTATCAAGTAATACTTCTACATTATTTTCAAAAATTTCTAAATTAATAATTGGCAAACATAATTTTTCCTTAGTTTCTGGCTCTACTTCTTCCTCAATTTTGAAAAATTCACGTGGATGTTCATATATATTTACACTGAAATCTAGTGGTCTGTCGCGTTCTAAAGATCCTGTCCAGGTCTGTTTTCCCTACTTGGTCCTGGTCTAGCCGTCACCTCAGCGTATGTCCTAGGCGTTTCCACTCGTTCCGTGTCTGTATTAGCAGTCCCCCTCATGTCCGGTGAACTATTCCTTCTGGTAGGTTCCGGTCTCGGTGCAGGTCCCCTTCCTAAACTATTACTTCTAACGTATGGTCGTCTCTGTTCCCAATTCTGTCGCTGGTATCCGTAACTATTCCCCCTTCTAGCATAGTTGTCCCGTCTATTGTCAAACCTAACTGTGTTGATCTGTCTTTCCCTATTATCCCGAGGTCGTCCACTACTTACGTCGTCGTACCTCTGCAGGTATTCTAAAAATATTTCTCTGTCCACTATGTTCTGTAGTGCTACGTGTTGTCTTATTTCTACCTCGAAGTGTCGTGATAAATACTTAATAATTTGTCGGTCCGTCAGTGGTGGGTTCAGTTGCTTTGCTATGCTATACTTGCGTATAGCATATTGCTCACTACTTCCTGAAAATTCTCCCTTAAATTTCCCTGTGATTAAGTCGTCTCGTACCTGGTCTTGTCTGTGGTCACTCCAGTAGTGCTTTAAAAATTTGTTTTCAAAGTCCGTGTATGTTTCAATGTCCTGTCCTACTAAATTGTACCATGCTTCCGCGTTGTCCTTTAATAAAGCCTTTATCGTATTCAGTTTAGTCTGTTCGTCAAATAAATTTCCCACTAGATTTCTTACACTATTAATAAAAATTTGTGGATTTACCCTGTTATCGCCATAAAACTTCATGTGTTGGTCCAATGATACTCCACCTGTAGAAAATCTGGGATCATCCCCTGTTAAATTTGACATGTTGTATTTGATACTACTAACTTCGCGTTCTACCCTGCCTAACTGATCCCTACATGAGTCCGTCACTTCAGTCATTTTTATATTAATCTCTTCTTCACAAAAAATGCGTACTTCGGACCTTAAATGTCCCATTTCCTGTCGAAGACCTGTAATATCACGCTCATTTTTTTCAACCCTATTTTCTACTTCCCCCATCTTTACGGTAAGACTATTTTTAAATTCTGAAACTTCTTTATTCGTCTTGTCTATTTTCTCACTTAGGGTTTCCCTAACTCCTGTTAATGTCTCATTCATTCGGTCAAATTTTCGATTTGAGTCCTCTCTCACTCTATTAGATTCTTCACTCATCCTCTCTAACATTCTCAATATCATCTCGTTTCCTTGATCCCCTGATTCCGTCCTCGACTGATCTCTACTGCCTCCAGCTTCTTCCATTTTAGAATTTTTCCCACACAATGCACTATCGTCACTTCCAATTTCCACTCCTTGACTCCTTAACCACTCCTTTCTCTGCATACGTTCTAATCACTCTCACACACTCTACACTACTCTTAAATTTATACACACACAGAAACTCTCTCTCTCAGATCGCCAGTTTCCTGGAATAGTTAAACACTATCTGGAATTCGAGCCCTCACGTTGTGGTCGCCATAAAATGCCGTGAATCCACTAAAATCCGGGTACTCCGCTTTTCGAATCGAGCCCCTACGAATTGGATGCCAAAGAATGCTGTGAATCCTACAAAAAGCTATTCATTACCTTAACTGTGTTGGTCCATTGACTTTCTTCTGTTAATCGCCTCGGCTGCTCCTCTAGTTAAACCTTCATCCTCATTCATAAAAAAAAGACAAACACATTCCTACCACAAACATCAACGTTAACTCTATTTACATCAATATTCACAATACATTAAAATTTCAAAATTAAAACTCATCATAAATTTCAGTTTTAAAAAGAATTTCAAGATTAATTTTCTTATCATTTTACTGTGCATCCAGAATTAAAGTCCTTGTAGGATGCCTAATAATTAATATAACAATATATGCAGACCTGAGTCTGAGTACAAAGGGAGCATCTACCACCCCTTTACGTTAATTAACCAGGTTCGTCTAATTGAGCTCAAAGACATACCCAAATTTTCATCATAATCCCGAACATCAATACTAAATACCCTTTCTACTTAAACAAGCGAATTTCACGTTAAAATTAAAATTTTATGGTTAGTACAATTTCACTAATGTCCATTTAAAGTAAATCAATTATAAAGTTATTCAACACACACAAAAATATCAAAGTTCAAACAAAATAGTATAATTTACCTGAAGTTTACTGCACTCGTAGCTTCAATGTACATCGTCCCTATTGTTAATTACACCATTCCAACTGGGTTATATTTACAGCTTCTGATTCTCAACGCTTTAAAAATTTTCTCCATCACCATTTATTTAAAGTTGTCTCTGAGCTTTTCCGGAACTCATCCGTGTATATCTGACCCTTGTTTTGTGGATCCAGACACATTTATGAACCATTTAATCATTAACACCTCCGAAAAATAGCAAAGAAATTCATACTTCTTTCACCAATATACGCCAAAACTGCCTACTTTTGTGTATACATTTGTCGTTGTAAATTTTACTAATTGGTACAGTGATACTAAATTTTATTACCTTGTATCTAAATGCACTCAAGTATATTCATGTTAGCACGTAAAGAACAAACTATTTCGAATCACCAAAATATACGAGCAAACTTTAAATTATTTTATCAAACTAAAATGCACTGTTTAACATCTTGAATCAAGTCGCGGATCTAAGAGAGCTTGTTCATATTCACCTGGGTATATATAGAAGTTAGCCTGTCTGTCGGTCGAGTCCCCAAAATGGACAATTCTAAAGAATTTCGCTTGCTATGTTCCCATTCCGTAGCTCGCGCGTCGGTTTTTACGAATTTTGTACTCGCCCCAGTTAAATCTCAGAAATTTCAACACGGCTTGCAACGTCTGGAAATAACTAATTGACTTTTATACAGAAATGTTATTTTTACCTCTCAAATTTTGCCTTTTACTTTCAACCAATCGCAACCCCATGACGTTGCTCTACTCACGCCTTTTTACTATATGTGTCTCGGTCTTGCGCATATTATCTGTCTCTATCTACCCTGTTCTTATTCGTGCAAATTGATATTCTTTATTATCGATTATTTCAGTCCATGTGGACTATCTGGGTTAAATAACCCCGTATCGCACCTTCTCGTGAATATTAAGCCCCGGTTTCTCCAAGATTCTTTGAAACCATTTGTTATCTACAAAATTTTCGCCGTACGTGACATTTAAACTACGCAGGTGTTCAAACATAATATTAATTCTCAGAGCGTTATTTCATGGTATTTTATTGGGTTTTTCAAGTTCTTATAGATATTATATGTTCCTAACGGTTCAATTAACTCCAACTAAAATTGACTTCTATCCTTTCATTTTTAGCGAATACAAATTAAATGTTAATTATTATGTGTACACTTTGTTTAATACCGGTTACTTAAAATAGGGTTAATTAATATAAATTTTGCACGTAATTTCCATTTGTTTCTTTCTTAGGAATAATTAAATTACACGTAGAGCTTTTTAATACTGTTTCTTTTGATATAAAGCGTCTTGTACATGATTTAAATCTCTTATTTTTACTGAAACGACCGAATTTATTTATGCTTCATGGTTTTAATAAAGCGTACTTTTTCCCAAAGCTTCTACACGGTGATTAAAATTGTTTGATGTGATTATTTAATTTTCTACCCTGGTCTAAATATGAGTAATATATATATATATATATATATATATATATATATATTGCTGTGATAAGGGGTTGCTTAAGGGTGCATGTTATAGTGAAAGTCGTTCGGGAATGAGTAATTAGAATAGGCAGCAGAAAACTGCACTTATTTAAGGAAATAATTAAGAAATAGACATAGTTTGTAGATAGTAAGTAGTCAACACCCTGTATATAGAGTAGAGATAGTTTTTGGGCGACGCAGGTAAACATAGGAAGACGCATAGTTGGCGTAGGAATGAGAAATACATGTATTAAGTAGATAGTAAATATTAAATACCCTGTAGATAAAGTTTAGTTAATTTAGGTAAAACAAATAAGGATATTTTCAGTGGAAGCACGCGTAATAAATGATAAAGTGTAATTAGACACGCATTAAGAAAAAGAGTTCCAGACGATTAAATTAATACGGATATGGAAATAGAGTTTCAGGCAGTTAATATAAATGCGTACAAAGACCTAACCATTTTGATAAGAGAAATGATTAAAAATTGCGTGAATTGCATGTAAACATGAAAATTTAAATTCGGGTTGCATCAGTTGTTTATAGAAAAGCAAGTAATCTATCAAAATACAGCATGTTGATAATAATAGACAGATGTGGGCAGGTGGTGATTATGAGGAATCGTAGAGCATTGCTCAGAAACTGCTCAATATGTAATTATTTGATTGGTCAGAGACAAGCGACGAGTTCTAGACCAAACCCACGGATGGAGCGGGGATCCGAGATTATATTAGCAAGCACCTTGATAGGAAAGTCAGTTTTGAACTCAATGAAGGCCGAAGTGCATTGCCATTAAACAAAGTGATACGTAATAAGTATAAAAGTGAAAAATAATATGAGTGCTAATATGAAGATTATAATTGCCGTTTAAACGTAAGTACGTTTTTAATGAATTTATTGTAAACTAAGACATAAAAATAATAGGGTTTCGAGGTCTGAGGGAAATAGACTAGGATTCTGATGTTAAGAAAAATACAGTAATACAATTTAAATGTCAAGGGGAAAAGAAGAATAATACAATTTTGAAGTACAGGGGTGAAACAAACTACAATTTTAAGTCTGGGGCAAGAATGTTAAAAGTCTAAGTTTGAAGAATTGAAATAAATTTGGGTATAATGTAATAATGGTGGTTCATAGTGTAATAATTTGAATGGAATACAGAATTGGGGAAGATCATTTTATTGGAAGCGTCGATGTGAAAAAGATAAAACCAGGTCAGATTTTTAGTTATAAGACACTTGTTTTTCTATATGAATTTTTATTTTATTTTTAATATTGAATTTGCTAAATAAGAAATGCTTGTGAAAAGTCAACAAAAGAAGTTGCATACGTATTGAATGAGTAATAAGAAAACAGGTTTAGAATATTCTACATTTGTTGGTAAGGATCATAAATTTTCTTTGGTGACTTTGGGTTTTGAGTAAATGATTGTTAATAAATGAGATTTATAAAATTAACTGATTGAAAAGTGTATTTTGAATAATTTCAAAAGCTGTACATAACATATTGGTTTCATTATATAAAATCTAAATTTACTGAATTTTATAATTACAAATAAATGCTAGCCGAGGTCATAAGATTTAAATAGTACAAAAGGCGGAGCCACCAGTTGAACAGGAAAGTGATAACTCGCAAGGCGGTAACGTATCGAATTTTGCCATTGGTAGATAGAGTTGTTTACAGACAAAGTCCAGTTGATAGCAATATTAAGAAAACAGCTGGAGGAGGAAATAATTACACTTAATTGTGAATATTAAAATGGTGGCCCAATAATTTAGAGTACCTAGAAAATAAATAATGCAGCCCAAAGTCGGGGCATGATAATTATTCGAATAGCATAGCAATATATATATATATATATATATATATATATATATATAAACTAAAGCAAATTATGAATAAGAAATAAATTTAAGGAACAATGGGCGAAGTTCATCTTAGTAGCAAAACTACTAGATGTTCTTCCACTTAACCCACATTAAAAACCGTTTATTAAGGACGAAATACGGAAAAATCCCCATTAAATTTCGAAACACACAAATCGAACAAAAATACACAATAGAACCCCGAACGGAAAAAAAAAATAAAAATCCCAGTAAAATCTAACAAAAAAGTAGGAATAATAAATTATATGACATTTCAACAAGGAGTAGAAACCCCAACCGCTTTAGTACAAATAAAAGATAATTATGCAACCACAACGATATTAAATTCAAACGACTATCCCGTAGAATTATCATTGACAGACCCAATTAACGTAGAAGAATTAAATTTTAACGAAATGGAAATAGACGAAAATTTAGAAAACGATTACAACCCAATAGAACATGACAAAATGTTAAGAGAAAATTTAACTAACATCCGCTTTAATACCGACATCAATCAAGAAGAAGAAAGAGCAATTAAAACTTATGTTTTGAATACCGCGACATATTCCACTGCGAAGGAATACCACTAACATTCACCAACACAGTAAAACATAATATCGAGCTAACAGACAATAAGTCAATCTTTACAAAAGCATATAGACTACCTCATGCAAGCCAAGAAGAAGCTGACAGACAAGTAGCAGACTTATTAGAACAAGACATAATCCAGCACACTTAGAGGACATTACGAGTACAAACGAATGCCATTTGGATTAAAGAACGCACCCGCTACTTTTCAGAGAGTCATGGACAATATATTACAAGGAATACACAATGAAAAATGCCTTGTGTACCTAGACGACATCATAGTTTATTCCACATCATTGGTAGAAAACAGAAAGATTGAAAGAAGTATTTGAAAGACTAAGACAAGCACATTTCAAAGTACAATTAGACAAAAGTGAATTTTTACAAAAAGAAGTATCATTTTTAGGACATGTAATAACACCCCAAGGAGTAATGCCAAATCCCGACAAAACAAATGCAGTTCTAAATTACCCATTACCAAAGACAACCAAAGAAATTAAAGGATTTCTAGGACTTAGGTTACGCTCAGATAACCAAGCCCCTGACAAATTGTTTAAAAAAGGGAAACAAAATTGAACACACCCCGCAATTCATTAAAGCCGTAGACAAAATTAAAAATATATTAACGAATCACCCTGTATTAGAATATCCAGACTTTTCAAAACCATTTATACTGACGACAGACGCATCGAATGTAGCATTAGGCGCAGTATTGAGCCAAGGAAAAGTAGGTAGCGATAAACCCATCAGCTACGCATCCAGAACCCTAAACGAAACCGCACAGAAATATAGTACCATAAAAAAAGAATTATTAGCCATAATTTGGGCAACAAAATATTTTAGACCTTACCTATACGGAAGAAAATTTTACATATACACCGATCATAGACCACTAGTATGGCTATGCAAACTGAAAGAACCGAATTCAAAATTACAACGATGGCAAATCAGACTCGAAGAGTACGATTACGAAATTATATATAAAAAAGGAATTTATAACAACAACGCAGACGCTTTAAGTAGAATCCAACTCGATGCATTAGAAACTGAATCCATTATAGGAAACGTAGACGAAGCAGAAATAAGGGAAGATCCAGACGAAATCGACACGATACATTCGACACAAAATAAAGAACCTAAAAACGCGATTAAAATTTTAAACGAAGCAATCGATATGAAATCCAACCAATTTATAATAACCGAAGTTTTAAATAACCCCAATCCCATATTTTATTAATTTTTGGGAAGTCTTTAAAGCGCGGGACATCGCTATAGGTTGTCTGTAATACCTTTTACCGGACACATCAAGGTACAAAATTGCAGATCAATATCGAACGTAGAACATAGTTTTGATGGCATTAAAAGCTCTAAAACAAGTTATTCAGTTTTTTCTCAATTTTGAGAAAGGCTTTAAAGTGCGTGACATCGCTATAGGGTACTTGTATTATCCATTACCGGACATACCCGGGTGCAAAATTTCAGAACAATATCGAGCGTGGAACATAGTTTTGATGGCACTGAAAACTCTAAAGCAAGTAATTAACTTTTTCCTCAATTTTGCGTAAGCCTTTAAAGTGGGACATTGCTATAAGGCATTTATATTAACCACTGCTGGCCACATCCGGGTGAAAAATTACATATCAATATCGAGCGCTGAACATAATTTGGATGGCATTGAAATCTCTAAAACGAGTTATTCGCTTTTTTCTCAAATTTGGGAGTCTTTAAAGGGCGGGAGATCGCTATTGGGTATTTGTATTAACTACCGCCGTTCACACCCGAGTCCAAAATTTCAGGTCAATATTGATCGCGGAACACAGTTTTATAGCATTGAAGTTTCCAAAACTAGTTATTCACTTTATCTCAATTTTATGGAAGTCTTTAAAGTTCGATACGTCGTTATAGAATATTTGTATTAAGCACTACCGGGCGCACCCGAGTGCAAAATGTCAGTTCAATATCGAGCGCTGAACATACTTTTGATAGCATTGAAAGTTCTAGAACTAGTTATTCATTTTTTCTCATTTATGGGTAAGTCTTTAAAGTGCGAGACATCGCTGTAGGGTATTTGTGATAACCACTACCAGGCACAAACGAGTGCAAATCTTTATGTCAATATCAAGCGCGAACATAGTTGTTTTAGCATCCAGAACTAGTTATTCACTTTTTTCTCAATTTTGGTGAAAATTTAAAAAGAAAATAACTAGTTCTGAAATTTTCAATGCTATCAAAGTAATATTCCCGTTCGATATCGACCTTAAAATTTTCACCCGGGTGTGCCCGGTAGTGGTTATTAAAAATATCATATATCGATGTCACGCATTTTAAAGACTTCCCCAAAATTGTGAAAAAGTAAATAACTAGTTTTAGAACTATCAATGCCATCAAAAAAACTATATCCTGCTATCGTTATTGACCTTGATAATTTCTTTTGAAAGAGGGTTTTTTACTGAATAAAATAGAGTAAATAATAACAGTTATGCTTCTATTTAAACCTTTAACGCAATGAATCTTTTTTAAAGTATAAAAAAAATGATGAAATCAATTCAATCACTTATTATTAATTCGATCTTACACTATTTATAGTTCATCGCGAAATGGTAGATATTAATTGTCATTGTCCTACAATATACTAAGTTCGAATATCTAACCGTAACACCACTAACCTGTTCTAAATTATACTCGGCCCACCACTGGTTCGTCCAATTTGCTTGTGGACGATGAAGTCCCTGGAAAGTTGACCGCTTTGCTATTCATACAACCCAGAACGTTGAATGACTACTACACACAAAACATAACAACGAAAATATTTATCAGGATCGTTCCTACCCTATATCATAGACAAACTGATCTACGGCAATTATTTCAGCGAGCTTTACCACTATAGACTGCATTGTTTGACACACTTTCGTTTGCACTTTTATTATGCACAAAACATTTGCTTTGTATTTAGTCGTGCTTCCTCGCTACACTGTAAACCCAAACGACACGCTTCGTCGTTCCTTCATACCTAAATTTGGAGAGTAATATTTTTCGTTCCCAAATTGATCGACGACTATTTAAATGTTATTTATGTGATTATTCCACATAGCAGAAAGATGTTTTGCAAAGACTTGTACGTTTAGATACAAACGAACGACTATTTGAATGCAATTTATTTGGTCATTCTGCATTACAGGAAATATAATGTGGGGCCTAATATTTTGCGCTCGCATACTAATTGACGCTAAATGTTGCATATGTGGTTATTGTGCATTAGCGAAAAGTACTTTATAGATTCATGTGGTCTTACACTTTAAAAAACGACTATTCGAATTCAATCTATGTGGTTATTCTACATCACGGAAAATCAATTTATAAGGGCATATTTTACGTAGATAGTTTAGATCAATATTTAGAAACGGCGAAAAGTTACTTGCTAAGTTACCTAGCAACACGCATTAAGAAACGGTTATTTGAACGTACTTTGTTACTCGTTACTCCATTTTCCATCATCTGAGCCTTAAGAGTCAGTCATTTTTGGTGACCAGATAGTAAACATAACAATTTCCATTCTAAAGAACCAAGGCTTTTCCTACAGTTGGTTGCTGTTGTACTAATTTATCCACACATTTAAACTTTTTCTTGCAAACAACGGCTATTTCTCTTGAGATTTGCAGATTTTGAGCTACACAATGTGCAAGGGAATACTCTTCTGGTTTTTAACAACAACGGCAAATCTCGTCTTAGCGGAACCACCATAGGCCATGAAACTCTCAAAATCTACATTTGGCTCACAGTTAATAACTCTTCGATCATCATTTTCATTACCCGAGTCTTCCTGGTTATTGCCAGCGTAAAATGTTAAACGGTCAAAGTGTACCACTTTTGGTTTACCACGGGGAGATCTTCTGATCCGGTACACTACATCATTAACTCCTTTTAACACTTCGTACGGGCCTTCTTATTGTCTTTGTAAATTTGGCGACAATCGACGCTTTCCTTGTGGATTGTACAACCACATAAATCTGCAGGTTGGTAACCACCTTCTTGTGCTCTCGTGTCATATTGTGATTTCATTCGATCGTTTGCCGCCTGGATATTTTTTCGGACGTTTTCGTGAATGCTATTTGATCTTTCGCGAAGCTTACTAACTTAATCTTCACCTGCGACTTCTTATTCAGGTTTAAATCCAAACTGAAGATCAGCCGCAATTCACGTCCTAACATCACGCAAGCAGGAGAGTATTCTGTGCTGTCATGTACCGAAGATCGGTGCACTAAGTACAAATACGAACTACGATCTAAACATAACAACGCATCTAAACGAAATAAATAAACAAAACAAAACAAAATCCAAATCAAAAAATCTCCAATTAAAATAGAAAATTAATCCAATTACAAAAAAATTAACCTAACAAACAAGAAAATTTACAAATAACCAATCAACCAAAATTAAACAAAAACAATTACAAACAAATTACGCAAATCAACAATTAATTAACCAAAATTAAAAATTCGAAATTAATCAAACCAAATTAACAAATTAAAACTCAAACGCAAAAATAACTACAAAATAAGACAATACGAAATTACAAACCACTCAATTTACAAATTAAACTACCAACAGAAAATAATAAATCCGAAGCAAATAACGATATACATAAACAATAAATTTTTAAAATTACAAAACGAAAACTTAACCAAATTAACCACATGAAGTTATTAACAACAAATGTGAGCACGACAAGTATCTGAACATTTTGAACTGAAACCATACAATATTATGCGCAACGAGTATTGAAATATTATAAACGAAGCCGAAACCATAGTGCTATAAACCGGAATAAGAATTCAACGGATACTATATGCCATATTGGAATCAACATAAGCTAAAACAATGTACGGAGACCTAAAGCCTAGATGGAACACTCCAATTCAGTCCAAACGTGGAAGTATTGAAAGACTAGAATGATCAACGTAACATAAAATGCTATAACCTGCAAATGGAAAAAACTTTCCCAAAATAGTAAATAGTAAAAATACGTCAATACATGTCCGTTTTCCCTAAATGACTTTAAATTAATTTTGCGCGTAAATAATTTGTTCTTTTCTATATACAGGGTTGTTGAAATTTTATTGTTTCCCACTGATTTAACCACAACAATATATATATATATATATATATATATATATATATATATATATACAGGGTGTCCCAAATTGAGTAGGATAGCATGGGTATCTTTCTTATTATTAATGATAGAGATCTGCTTAAATGAGCAAAGTTGTGCCATTTGGATAGCTTATTTAAATTCCGCATAGATACATTCTAAATTCCAAACGGTTTAGAAATTATTTAAAAAAAACTGAAAACTGCCAATTTCTTCAAAGTCGAATATTTTTGTTATAATAAAAGAGACGAAAAAATGTTTCTTATAAAAGTTACTTAGTTCAATTGTGTGCATATAAAAGTGATATTAAAATTAAATTCAAGATGGCGGTTATCGAGATATTAGCATCAACTTTCATATTTTAAATGGACGCCATATTGGATTTTTAGATGGTTAGATAGCATATTTTTTTCTCTTTTCAACGATGTATCACAACATATGTTTAAATAAAAAAATTTACTGAAAATGATAATTTTAATTTTCTATCAAGTAGGCATCAACACAAATCAGTTTTAAAACAAATTAAACGAAAAAAAACATTAGAATAACATTAAACACCAATTAATAAATCATAGCAATTGTTCAAAATGTTGACCGTTATTATTTAAACACAATCGGCAACGTTTTAGAACACTTTTGTTACGCGTCGTAATGTATTCCCATTAAGACCGTTTATTGCCTGCATAACCGCTTCCCGTAGTTCATCTACATTATTGTACTGGAAATTACTTCCATATACATTATCTTTTAAAGTGCCCCATAAATAAAAATCCAGGGGTGTTAATTCTGCTGATCTAGGTGGCCATTTTACAGGTGTGTGGGTCGTGATTACCCTGCCATCAAAACGGTTACTTAAGTAGGTGATAACATCTCTAGCATTGTGTGGAGGTGCGCCATCTTGTTGATACCAAATTTGATTATTTTGTGCCAAAGGTAGGTCGTCTAATAAATCTTCTAAAGATGTTTGAAGCATTTCCAAATAACGTTGAGAGGTTAAGGTTCCATCGAATATTATAGGACCAAGTAAACGGTTTCCCAATATACCACAAAAAAACATTACATCCAAATCGAATTTGATTGCGGCGTTGAACTGTTATGCGTGGGTTTTCCTGTGCCCAATAGTGTTCATTATGACGATTAAATATTCCACAGTTAGAAAAATAAGACTCATCGGTCCACAAAACGCGATTGATAAAATCATCATTCTCCCTAACTTGATTGATAAACCATCTGCAAAATGTTGATCTGCGGAGATAGTCGTTTGGTTGTAAGTTTTGAGCAATGTGAAATCTGTAAGGGTGATATTTATGCTTTTTTTAAATTCTTGATGCTTGAGACTTGGATATGTTTACTTGGGTTTCTATTTCCCGCGTTGAAATGTTTGGATTAGCTTCCACACAGGCCAGTGTCAACACCTCATCTGCAATGTCTCCATTTATGTTTCGAGTAGGTTTTTTAAAACATCCATACTGCTGCATATTTGTGTCCAATCTTTGAAAGATTTTAATGTTTGGCTGTTTTTTTTCGGGAAAGTTTGTTAAGTATGTTTTGGCAGCAAGGCGACTGTTCTTATTACATTTTATGTATGTACAAAACATATGATATTGTTCGCTTGTTGAAAAATTTGCCATTTGAATATTTTATAGAATAAGTATATCACAACTAATAACTGGGAAAGAGAATACACAAATGCCAATTATTAGTACAACAGATACACTAATTCAACATGACAGTTTGTTATAATTTCATTTGTTTAAGAGAAATCTGATGATGCCTACTTGATAAAAAATTAAAATTATCATTTTCAGTAAATTTTTTTATTTAAACATATGTTGTGATACAT
The DNA here is from genome assembly GCA_036346225.1 of Platerodrilus igneus. Lineage (NCBI taxonomy): Eukaryota > Metazoa > Arthropoda > Insecta > Coleoptera > Lycidae > Platerodrilus > Platerodrilus igneus. Next base: position 522,209 of record JARFIW010001518.1, on the reverse strand, counting down.
CGTTGAAAAGAGAAAAAAATATTCTATATAACCATCTAAAAATCCAATATGGCGTCCATTTAAAATATGAAAGTTGATGCTAATATCTCGATAACCGCCATCTTGAATTTAATTTTAATATCATTTTTAAGTGCACACAATTGAACTAAGTAACTTTTATAAGAAACTTTTTTTCGTCTCTTTTATTATAACAAAAATATTCGACTTCGAAGAAATTGGCAGTTTTCAGTTTTTTTTAAATAATTTCTAAACCGTTTGGAATTTCGAATGTATCTATGCGGAATTTAAATAAGCTATCCAAATGACACAACTTTGTCCATTTAAGCAGATCTCTATCATTAATAATAAGAAAGATACCCATGCTATCCTACTCAACTTGGGACACCTTGTATATACACACAAAATGACGCTCTACAGCAATTATTTCTTTATAACGTTCCTAGGACAATATAGTAAATAAAAACTATATCTTTGGTTTTTAAGTATATAAAACTCAACCTTACTAACTGAATTTTTACTCAATTATTTTTCAACTGAATCGTACTCTGTGTCATAGGCTTTCCTGTTTTTATAGGTACAAGAGTGCTTTGACTGATTTAGTAGCTTTTAATAATTCTTATGAAATTTAAGTTCCTTTAATTATTTTTATTAGATACCAATGTCGGTGAGAAAATTAATGGCAAATCAGTTAATGTGAGAAATCTGACATAGCTAACTAATTCATTCTTAAATATATTGCTATAATTAAATAAAATATAGGTGAAACGTTGCAAAAGATTGCAACATTTCACTTCAGTCTACTCGGTGAGGAGAATATCTTTAGAAGTGAAATCTAACTTTATATTAGTGAAATGTAGCTAAATTTTTTATTTCAGTTAGCTGATTTATTGATGATGGCCACTTAGTGATCGAAATACGTATTTAGAGGTTCCAACCAACGTTCCAAAAAATATTACTGTGGTAAAGGGAGTTTAATTTTCAATATTATCCTACCAATCCTATTTTGTTTAGTTATAGAACCGTTTTCTAGGAAATCCCCACCATTTTAAAGGCACGCTTAGTTATTGTTTTAAATTACTGTCATGTATAGAATGTATTCCCAAATTACAATAACTAACATACTACATCGAAAATAGGCTTTAATCGTGTAAATTGTTCTCCTCATAGGGTAGATCATAACTGAAATACTGATTAAGATTACAATAAAAACAACTTATCAAACTTTGATAATCATAATGCTGTTCATAAATTCATGTACTACCAGACGGTTATTTTAAAATGCATAACCACATTTGACCATAATAGTTGTTGATACCTTAGTATGACCTTTTGTGACTAATTTATGTTTGCAGGATTGCGTGATGCGGATACATGCAATAAAGAAATGTGCAGTTCAGAAGAATTCTCAGATTATAAATCGAGTTTAGACGGCTCAGATGGCGACTACATTCCAGACGAATCCTATGCTGAGACTATTTTCGCTGATGATAGGAAAACGGTCGCTATTCCACCTGCATTAGATACAACTAATGATTTACATGCAGATTCAAGTTGGTCTTCAACAAAGGTTTCTATGCAGCAAGAAGTTTATGTACGCTCATCAGAAAATGGAAAAACTAGAATGATACAACACTGTTGTTATTTTTGTAACAAACTTTTGTTACAGGCGGAAAAGCTACTAAGTATGTATTTTCCAGTAAAATTATAAAATGGGGGCGGCCTGAAAACAAAAATTAAAGGGGGGTCACCGGTACTAGCTAGCGGAAGATCGTGGATCATATAGAGGGTTAAAATTTTGCAAAAAGGGTTAAATTAATTTATAATATACTACAAAAAGATTTGGCACTTACCTTTCATAAAATATTGTGGCTTAATGACAATTGCCAAGGGCGCCAGACAAGTCGAGAATGTCCAAATGTTCGTACAAAACCTTGAGAGACTTGTCATCCTAAGGAGGACAATTGTTCCTTTTAATCAATTCCTCACTTTTTTACTACTTTTGCAACTTCCATGATAAAAAAATAAAAAACTATTGACTTAATCAACGGCAAACAAAACTATTTAATTCACAGAGCAATAAACGTGAACCTCTTACATTCATTGATTTTAATTTAGAAATTTAAGTGAATAGGTGACTATGGAATTTATGAAAATTTTGAGTACATAAGTAGTTCTCAAACACTTGTATATGAAAGAAAACTTATATTATAAATCGTACACTAAATTAATCCTACGGTTTATGGCCAAAACGTCCTAACAAATAAATTAACTAAAATTGGTCATGCTACTTAACTATAAAAACTTACTTACTAAAAATTGTCCATTGTTTGAGGGTTTGTTTTCCAACGTAGAACAGTTTTTAAATTGGGGAAGAGAATCTCGCTTGTTGCTTCTGTTTGTAATTTTTAAAGAATTGACTGGCTCACGAACCCGGCAGGATCTTGACAATATCACTTACTTGTGCGTCACACACCTACAAGTTTTTTAATAGTTACCTTGTATCACTATAAATCCGCGAACATATGGGCATAACCCTCGCGACTTTGAAGAGTTATCACTCCTTTCCAATTTTTACTATCGTGATACGAAGTGGAATATTCTATCTGTGATGCCGGAGAACGCTACTCGCGAACTACGTTTCTTTCTACTTCTTGATCACGGACAGCCCCATTGGAATAACCCTCTCCTTTGGCTAAAGCCTTAAATTATATAGATTAATTCCTACCATAATCATTATGTACGTCATTTTCTGTTATCCAATGACTGAACAGAACCTCCCACAAAACAAGATTTCAGAAACCAAATCCAACCCCTTTTTAGATGAGAGTCACGGAAGCAATTATTTTCCCAAGGGTTTAAATTATATTATATCTTCTACGAATTTCTTAATGATTGAAATGTGGACCATACCTATGGCGACAGTAGTCTGTCATTAACAAAGACCGGCTAACCTACTTGAGCCGAAATGAATTTTTAATACAATGGATGTCTCCAGACTACTTAAAATTACTTGTAATCTTTGAACAAATCAAATTGGAAATAGTTTTCGCTATTTATAATGTTTCGTTTTCTATAACCCGCTGTCAATCAACGAAAGTATTAAGAAGATTAAGTTTTTCAAACAGAAAATTGCTTTCCTTTATTTACGCTAAAAGGTACTATTACATTTTAATTTTATCAGATTCGTCAATCTGTAACCGACCTAAACTTTAAGAGGTTTATTGTATTTGATTTACGAGGTTAGAGCTTTAAATGATGAAAGCCGCTGGAATTTACAATAGTTTAGCCTGAAGCTATTTGTAACCCTGGTCTTTTATTATAAGGGAGCCTGACTGAAATATGAAGCAACTTATTGTGGAATTTTTGTCTATAAGTTATGCAAGTTACTGAATTTTAATTAATTAATTGATTTGTTTATTCGTTAACATTACAAAATAATGTTACACTCTATAAAGAATTGTCAAAACATCTTGAAGCCAAACATTCAAATGAAATAGAAGTTTCTAAAATATTGGCTTTTCCCAAAAAGAGTGGAATGAGACGAAAGTTGTTTGTAAATTTAGGAGACTACTACCATAACTTTGAAGTCTTACGGCACAAACATGGGGAATTAATCCTCGCTAGAATGCCTACATCCAAAGAAAAAGTTTTATACACATACAGTGACTATGGAACTTGTCCAAATTGCTTAGGATTCATGCTTAAACGACACTTGTGGCATCACATGAAAATATCGTGTAGTGAAAAGAATAACAACGACAATGCTGTTCGACGAAAACCAATTTCGGAGAGTACTGCTTTAATTGCACATACGTTTATTGATGGACCGTACAGTGAACAGTTTTCTTCTGAAGTTATAAGTTGTTTGAAGAATGATAATATATCTCTTATAATCAGGCAGGATAGTTTGATAATTAATTTTGGCAGGTTACAATTTGAAAGATACCATACCACACAAAATGAACTCATCAGACAGTCTATGCGACAACTTGGAAGACTTCTAATACAACTTCGTATAATGGATCATACTATTTTTAAATTATCGGATTGGTTAAAACCTACACACTTTGACACCATTATTAATGCAGTTAAAATTGTTTGTGATGTGCGGTATAAAAAGAAAACACGCCCACAATTTTCAGTTCCATCCTTAGCATTGAAGCTTGGGCACTCTTTGAGAAAATGCATAGCAATTGATAAGGGTGTATGTTAGCGTCAAAGAAATTTAGAGAGAAAGACAGAATTAGAGTCACTGCTTACCTGATGGATTTAGAATGGACAAGTAAAATCAGTTCAAGCGCTTTGGCTACACTAAGTGATCGTAAAATGCGTGCGTGCGTGCGTGCGTGCGTGCATGCATGCGTGCGTGCATGTGTGTGTGTTCAGTGCATTTAGTATGGCATCTTTGTGTATGCATGCGACTCGGGTCTGGCATCAGTTCACTTTATGGGATCATACACGAGATGCCATAAAGTTTTCGTTAAAATATGCCTTTGTTATGCAAATCTTCTTCATTCTATGCATTTCAAATATAAATTTATTACCCTTTTTGAGAAATTCGGTACAACTCAAAATGATTTAATAAGGCAACAGATGAGGCAACTAGCAAGATTTTTATTAGAAATTAGAAAATTGAACAGAGAAGTTACAAGCATAGCAGATTGTCTATTGCCTAATAATTTTGATTTAGTGATAAATGCAACTAAAAATATAAGTGTTGATATTAACATTGATATAAAGCGCCTTGAGTTTAAAGTGCCATCACTCGCATTAAAAATTGGACATTCTCTTAAAAAGTGTGCTTTTATACTTCGAGGAATCGCATTAAGGAAAGGACTTACCAAGCAAAATGATTTATATTTCTCTTTTCTAACACTTATGGACATGGAATGGTCGTCGAAAATATCTTCTCAAGCTTTATCAACTTTGCATAAAAGGAAATTTAATCACAAACAACTTTTGCCTTTAACAGAAGATTTGGTGCATTTAACAAAGTATTTGGATAAAGAAATGTCAGCACTTATGGATAAAAGGCAAAATTATGTTCAATACAAAACCTGGCGTGATCTGGCATCAATAACTTTAAACAGGGTAATTTTATTTAATAAAAAACGATCAGGTGAAGCAGCAAAAATGACAATTCAGCAATATGCCACAAGACCGACCATTGAAGATAATACGCAAGAATTACTTATGTCACTTTCACCATTAGAAAAAAAACTAGCTTCCATTATGGAAGTAATAGATATAGAAGGAAAACGAGGAAGTCGCGTTCCAGTTATTATTACCCCAAAAATAAAATCAGCCATTGATGTTTTAATTAAAACCTGAACCAATGTAGATATTTCAAATAAAAATCCGTATGTTTTTTGCCCAATAAATACAGAACATGGACATTTACGTGGGTACGAATGCTTAAAAGCGGCATGCAACGAAGCTAACTTACGGCATCCAGAGTTAATCACTGGAACAAAGTTGAGGAAATACGTCGCTACGGTCTCACAAATTTTTAACCTTGGAGAAAACGAATCTAATTGGTTAGCGAGACATATGGGGCACGATATAAGAGTACACCGTAATTTTTATAGGTAAATATCAATTAATTTTTTCAATATAAATACCTACACACTAATTTCCACAGCCTTATGTTCTTCCTATACTTATACCATGTAGATATTTTTTTCTGTTCCTGTGTTCCAGCATCTACTGCTATATGTAAACTAAGAGAATTGGAGAATCTTAGTCGGTGTTGGAACAAAGGAAGAATATTTAAATGGTTTAAATTTGGTCTTTAATTATTCATTACCTTTTAGACTTCACGAAAATACTGTAGAAACTACCAAAGTTAGTAGATTATTGCTTGCGATTGAGAAAGGCCATGCAAACAAATTTGCCGGAAAAACTTTAGACGAAATAACAGTCGAAGGTAACATTTCTGAAAAAAAAAAAAATTTAATACAGTGTGGCCCAAATTGAGATACCATCAGGTTAATGTTTTATGGCACCTATGTTGTATTTTATTATTTATAGATAGTTCTTCTTCTTTCCATTTTCATAAATGTATCACATTATTGTAAACAACCAAACTAGCATATTTATTTTCGAAAAAAACTGGATCGTTGTGTCAAAAGGCAAATTGCTAATATAAAACCCACTTAAAAATTGCTTGTAAAATGTCTGTCAAATTTGAAAATCATTCAAACAAAAACGTTACAACATATTTTTGAAAACGTAATTTTTTTGTTTTTTTAAATATTTTAAAAACGAGGAACGATAAGATTTCAATTAACAGCATAGTTGTCTGACACCTTTCTTATTTAATCGCTTTTCTAGCTTATATAGTTTTAAAGACTCCATACGTGTAGGCTCAATTTGCATCACATTGTATATTTTATATCATAAAAAGCTTTAACCGTGATAATAAAATGTTGTAATTTAACAATATTTTTCAGATTTGCCGCCCCTGGAAGAAGAAGATAATGAAGGTGAAGGTAACGTAGGAGAAGATGATGGAAAGTGTGCAGAAGAAAAAGAGAGTGAAAAGAATTACGAAAGTAACGAAGAAAATATTAACAGTGATGAACGTAATATAAATTTTAACTGTATTTTTCTACAACTTATTTAACCATTGTTTTGCTAATTTTAGTTACCCATTTACATTTAAACAAAAAAAGGAAAAGAGAAACAAACAATATAGATGATAACAATCAAAACAAAAAGAAAAAAGCTAATGTAAAGTCACGAACATCAAGCACAAAAAGACCTTGGTCCAAACAGGAAATAGAAGCGGTTTTAAAGTTTTTTAAATTTGACTTAAAAAGGGAATACCTACCAGGCAAAGAAAAATGCCTACAATGTATGGAAAAATATCCAAATTTACAAAGTAGGAAGTGGACAGATATTAAATACTATTTAAAAAATTATTATGCTAAAAATAAAAGATTGTTAAAAAAATTAATTGCTTTAGTGAATTCTTTCAACAAATTCACTTTAATTTATTATCACATAATATAATATAATATAATTCTCCTAGTTCTTATTAAATTAAATTGTAGATGTATCGCTAAATTTAAATTAACGTTCATTAAACTATTAGATTTGACGCTTGTTTTATTAAAATCCAAGTTAACAGAATCTAGTTAAACAATACGGAATACGAATTTGTATACTAATCACAAATGATTTTAATGTAAAAACAGTGTCAATACATTGTAATTTTTGTAGGTGAATCTTTAAACTTTTAGAAGTAATATTGAGGATCCATTACAATCAATCAATCGCCAATCACGGGATTCCCTTTCAGGGTAACCAAACCCAGAACCTCTTTCTGGGGGGATATGCAGGTTATAGCTCTAAACTACTACACTATTTTTAGTCCCAGCACCATTCACAATCTTTCTCCACATCCCTCGAGCTCTGCACATTTCCTTTGCCTCTACAATATTCATACATTGCTTTTGACTTGTTTTTTTATCTCTTGGATTTCTTACCTGTCGTTCTTTCAGAACCTTTATTCATTTTTTCCACAGGTCCAACCCACCTAAGCGTGCTTTGCTCACGCAACTCCTTAAGGGTCACTTGAAACCCACACTCTGCTTTGACCCATTTGTTTGGCACTAAGTCTTTGAATGTTTTTCGGTACACATTCCTTAAGAACTTTATTCCTGCAGCATTTATTCTTCTGTCATACCTACTTTTCGCTTCCATACAGAACAGTTGGCACAAACACACTGTTGTAAATGACCAATTTTGCATTTACATTCAATCCTTTTTTCCTGTTCACTGCCCACATACTTCTACACACTTTTCTTCCAGTATTTGCCCTTCATTCTAATTTACCACCCAGCTTTCCATTACTCAAAAGCTTTCTACCAGGTACACCAAGTTATTCACTTTTCTATCGTGTCATTGCCCATTCTAAATACACGGTCATTAATTCTGCGATCCCTGTCAAAAACTATTATTTTTGTCGTATTTACATTCACTTTCAAGTGCATATTTTCACACGTTTCAGACAGCCTGTCAAGCATTCGTTGCAGATTTTGTGACGATTTAGCCAACAATCTACACAATCCGCATACAATGGCACGTTGCCGTTTGTTTTACTAATGTTCACTTCTTTATTTCCTTCGCAAACCTGCCTGATACATTTATCTATAAATACATTGAACACCATGGAAACATCACACAGCCCTGTCTTACACTTTCCACAATGTCAAAGCATTGTCCCCTTATTACCATTCACACGTGCATATGCTCTACCGCGTTCGTACATCACTGATAGATTTTTTCAAGCACTTGCTTACACCGTATTCACCCAGTCCCTCACATAGTTCAATTCTTTTCACAGTCATATGCCTTTGTCAGATCTACAAATGCTGCATACATTTTTTTTTCTGGCATGTATACACTTTTCGATAATTTGTTCTGATGTTCACATCCTCTTCCAGACATAAAACCACCTGTGTCCACTTATATCTTGCTCCGTGTTCTCCTGCAAACTGTCTCGATCACAATTTTTCCATACACTTTACTGGGTACACTCAACAGACCTATCACACGACAAAATTTGCATTCATACTTGCTGCCTTTACCTTTGTGCAAAGGGATAATGTTTGTCTTCTTCCAATATTCAAGCATCGTTGCTTGTTCTATGCACAACTCTACCAGTTTGAACAAACATTCAATCAGCACCACAGACTCATACTTAACCATTTCACCTGTTATTCCATCTACACCCGCCGCTTTGCCACTCTTCAGATACCTCACCGCCTTCCATACCTCATTTACACTGCATTCGAACTTTATACAATTTCATTTCTACTGTATACAACACCATTCACACACTTATTTCCACCCTTTCTTGTCTTTCTTACAAAACAAGTTTTTATTCTCTTCAAAATCACTATATTTTTTACCCCCCTTCTCCCTCAGTTATTCTTTGCTTGTCTTCATACTAATTTCGCATATCGCCCTTTCTCCTTATGTACTTCTTGAAGTTGTTTTCTGAACACTATTTTCTGCAGTTTTTCCTTATATGCCACCTTTTTCCACGCCCTTTTTGACCTCGTGTCTACTTTCTCCTTCCGCTTTCTCTCCTGTATCCTTCTCCTTCTCTATCTTCCTCTCTCTCTCTCACCAACTCCTCCTTTCTTTCTTTCTCGCTCTCTCTCGCTCGCTCTCTTTCTCGCTCTCTCTCTCTCTCGCCTTCCCTCGCTCTCTCTCGATCTCTCGCTCGTTCTCTCTGGTTCTTTTTCTCTCGCTCTCTCTCTCGCGTTCGCTCACTCTCTTTCGCTCTCCCTCGCTCTCTCTTTCTCTCTCCCGCTCTCTCTCATGCTCGCTTGCTCACTTTTTCTCTCTTTCTCGCTCGCGCACTCTCTCTTTTTCTCTCTTTCGCTCTCTCTCGCTTGCTTTTTCTCGCTCTTTTTCTCTCGCTGTCTCTTTCTCGCTCTCTCTCGCCTTCTCTCTCTCGCTTTTTCTCGCTCTTTCGCATTCTCCCTCTCTCGTGCTCTCTCTCGCTTCCTCTCTCTCTCTTTCTCTTTCACGCTATCTCTAACACTCTCTCTCGCCCCCCCTTTCTCTCTGTCTCTCTTTCTGTCTCCCTCTCTTTCTATCTCCCTCTCTTTCCGTCTCTCCCCCTCTCTCTTTCTCTCTCTCTTTCTCTCTTTTTCTCTCGCGCTTTCTCGCTCTCATTCTCTCTCGCTCTCTCACGCTTTCTCTCTCGCGCTCTCTCTCTCGCGCTCTCTCTACCCTCGCGTTCTCTCGCTCTTTCTCGCTTTCTCTTGCGCTCTCTCTCGCGCGCGCTCTCTCTCTCTCACTTTCGCTCTCGCGCTTTCTCTTTAGAGCTTTCTCTCGCTCTTTCTCTCTCTCTCTCTATCTCTCTCATTCTCGCTCTCGCCCCTCCCCGCTCTCTCTGTTTCTTTTCTTCATCTCTCTTTCTCCCTTTCTCTCTCTCTTCCTCGCTCTTTCTCTTGCTCTCTCCCTCGCTTTCTTTCTCGCTCTTTCTTTCTCTCTCGCTCTCCCTCTCGCTCTCTCACTTTTAGTCTCTCTCTGCCCCGTCTCTTTTTCGCTCTCTTTCTTTTTCGCTCTCTCTCTCGCTCCTCTCTCTCTTTCTCACACACACGCATTTCCTCTTTGCCATGTTTACTCGTGTGTGTCCTTATGCCTAAACCATGTGTTGGATACAAACATTTCTCCTTTCATGCACATACTCACTTTGTTCATTCTTGGATCAGCAAACGAATCTGTCAAATGTTCTACATTTTCTCTATGTACTTTGACCCAGCTATTCAATCACCTAACATAAACACACCGTTATTTCTTTCGCTTTTGTCTATGGTTTTTCAGCGCAGCATGACATGCTACTAAAAAGATTTTTCTGAAGCCCACTTTCATTTTAAATCAGAAGATGCAGGGAGACACCAATTCATATTGTTTCATGTGCGCTCCGAATTCATTGCTCTCACTCCAGACCACAAAACCAACATACTGTCTTCTATTTCAACAACATCTTTCCCTTGCCTCTTCGTTACACTCACACACAGAACATCCATGCTCCTTTTTTTCATTTCATTCAGGATTTCATACTCTTTATGGTACACTCCCCTGACATTTTAAGTACCAAGTAGACTTTCAACTATAACTCTCTCTCTCTCTCTCTCTCTCTCTCTCTCTCTCTCTCTCTCTCTCCTCTTAAAATTTAAAAGGTGTGGTGTGCGAAACTATATTGTGTTTACTTAATTAACAAATTAGTATTATTGTTTAGCTGCATTTTGCATTTAATTATTAGAACATTAAATATAAAGAACTACCTACCATTGAATTTTTAGAAATATGTATCTAGGTAAGTTAATGGAATACAATCTGTAAACGTATATTAAATTATATCAGTAATTGATAAACAATAATCGCCATTTAACAATAAGAATTGTCTAAAACAGAACTTTATTAATTAAACTTTGAAGAAAATGATGTTTAAAAGAAGTTGTATATTATAATGGTTATTCAACAAATTTATTCAATTACTGAAATGTAGCAAGTTATATATATTTACTCCTCAAATCTTAGATATTCGTTCTATAATTAAAAATAAGACAAAAATGAAGAATACCAAAATCAGCAAATCGAAGCCGTTTTCAGGTGGATTAATAACGTGGCCACACTGATCTCCCGACCCAAATCCAATAGATATTTCAATTTTAGCTGAAAACTGCTTCAATTTCGGGATTTCAGTATTCTTTACTTTAGTCTTATTTTTAATAATAGAACCCATATCCGAGGACTGGGGGGGGGGAATATTGACTTACTCTGTATATAATTATTGGTTTAAATGTTGCAATATACATACACCTTTTGAATCAAAGCTATAGCGAGCAATGAGGTTAGAGGCAATCTAAATCTGGAAAAATTTAGTGGGAGACTTGGTTAAAAAAATTAAGAAATTGTGTGTAGATGCCATAAATATAATGTTATCATATGAAATATACACAAAGTTACTTGTGGCATCATACACATAAAGTAAAATCTGAGGGTAGCTTTTAACATCCGATGCCATAAGGTAATATATTATATTTACTTCTGTACCACGGTGTGTATCAAAACTTCAAATAGACTGTTTTAAAGCACTTTGCACCATCTATCCGATGGTAGTCTTAATATCATAGATGCCAAAATGTCGTCTGCTGCACGAGATGCCAAAGTAAATGTGGCGGCGTGTAATTGTGTGTGTGTGTGTGTGCGCGCGCGCGCGCGTGTGTGTGTGTGTGTGTGTGTGAACTTTTGTTTTTACAAAACATCAATCAGAATAAAAGAATAAAAAAGATACATAAATAAATAATTAATTAAATTAAATTAAATAAATTTTGCATTTGATACATTATTGAAAAGATACTGATTTTCTTATCACATTAGTGTTCATTGTCGTCAATTAAAGACTGTACTCCAAATACGGTTAACTGATTCGTAGCGGATTCGACAGGTGGAGTGTGTTGTTTTCTACCCAGCAAATCGCTTTATTGATCGTCCATGTTTGTTCAAAGCGTTGCATTGAATTATTATTTAAGTGACATATGAATTCTTTTGTAACCCTTGAAATGAGACGTGCCCTAAATACGTTTGTGTGTTCCCCACGACTCACATTATTTCGAACACTGTTCAAGAATGAGCAGTATATGGAGCTTTTTGTCAGCGTAATCAAAAAATTTGCTAGCTTTATTGGTTCCGACCTTCTTTCAAATCCGTAACATTTGGCTTTGATTTGTAAAATAGATTTTCCTGTCAGGGGCTTCATTAGGCCCATGACAAAACACCATAGTTGCACTGCTTTTTGACACTCGACCATTATATGCCATGCTTCCCCTACACCACAACAAAAAGGACACTGTTGAGTTAAGAACACCGATTTTGTTTAAAAAGATTGTGTCTGCTAAACGATTCTTTACAAACCTTCATGCTATTACTGAGTCTTGTCCCAGAGATGGTTGTGTAAGGAACGACTTCCAATGCACTTCACCTTCTAACCAATTGCTTGCCAGAACTTCGGTGATTCCGTAGTGTTTGGCAATGAAAAACTTATAGAGTTTGCATCTATTCGGTTTCTTTATCTCGATAGTGCTGTTTGGTGATTGGCCACATATGATTATATGCTCTCTAATTCGTTGTATGTCGCTACAATGTTTTTCAAAGGGCTTCAAGGTAGTTTTAATTTTTTCATAGTGTGTTAATAGGTCGTTTCTAATCAAAGGGGTTATAAGCTTTAAACACTCTTCAACTTCTACTGCACTCTTCCAGCTGTTACCATTGAAAAAGTCTTGAATAGTATAAAACCCATATTGAGCCCATTTCATGCTAAACAAAGGAGGTTTTGTAGTTGAGGTAAGTAATCTGCTGCAGTTAGTGGTTGGAATGCACTGAATATCGTTCATGCAAGTGGGAAAATTAGGATATATGGTATCTGTTCCATTCCACGTTGTCACAAGATTTTCTATAAACGCATTTGCATTGTTGTTATTTATAATGTCTTTATAGCCGTAGCATGTGAGTATTTGCCGAGATATTTTATGCAGATTGATTGACTGTAATAAGTACTTTATCATACAGGCCCATTTTTCGTTTTTATTGCTATTTATAATTCTATGGCCTAAAATCATGTAAAAACTTTTCTGTTTAGCCATTAAATGCACTAATCCTATCCCGCCTTGCTCTACTGGTAGGTGTAAATCTCGTTCTTTGGTCCAATGTTTTCCGTTCCACATGAAGTCAACAAATTTCTTTTGTATGGTTCTCAATTGGATGATGGTAAACGGAAGCACTTGCATAAAATGCCACGATTTTGGAGCCACGTAGCGGTTGATTATCATTTTTCCTCCCAATAATGATGATTTTGAAAAACGTTGCTTCCACATTTGTAGTGACTTATCCACTTTAGGAATTAATTCCTGCACAACTACATTTGTGTCATGTATGATGTTGCGGGAAAGATGCACTCCTAAGACTTTAATACTAGTATTGGACCAACTGCAGTTTAAAGGTTTATCAATTCTGTGTTTTCATGCACCAACCCACAAACCGACGGTTTTTTTCATATTCAATACTGATCCGGATTGCTCCTCGTATGTTCTATACACGTTTATGAGTCGTTGAAAGTCACTGTCTTTTGAAATAAACACTGACACATCGTCCGCGTAAGCACTTGTTACTAGTTTTGATTGCTGCTCTGATGGGATGGAAAACCCCAATAGTGAGGAACGGCACAAAGATAAAAAAGGTTCTAACGATAAAGTAAATAGGGGGCCTGACAAAGGACAACCTTGGCGTACCCCTTTGTTATGATGAATTACGTTTGTTAATAAGGCCCCTACCCGTACATGAGATTTTGCTTTCTTATATAGCGTTTCAATGCTTTCGATAAAGCGGGGGCCGAAACCAAATATTCGTAGCAGATTTAACAAATACTTATGGTTGACGTTATCGAAAGCATTCTGTTGGTTGATATTTATAACTGCCATGGGGATTTCATGTTTCTGAGCATATGCAATTATATCTCGGTGTAAATGAAGTCCGTCAAATATTGTACGCCCCGGTGTTGAATAGCTTTGATCAGGGTTAATTAGGTATTCCATTACGTCCATTATCCTTTTGGATATGGCTTTGGCGAGTATTTTATAGTCTACATTAAGGACTGATATAGGTCTCCAGTTTTCGATGACAGTAAGGTGGTCTGCATGTTTTGGTATTAGCACAATCACAGCCGTCGAAGTTGTACTCGGTAACTGCCTTTCTTCTAATGCTTGTGTGAACACTTTGAAGTAGCATTGTTTAAGCTCTTCCCAAAACTTAATGTAATATTCTGCCGTCAGTCCGTCCTTCCCAGAGACTTTATTTTTGCTCAGTGCATATAAGGAATCGGTAAATTGGTCTTCTGTATATGGTAGCTCTAATTTGTCACGATCGCTGTCTTTTAATTTTGGTAAACACTTATACATATCAGATTCGTTATCTAAAGTTGTCGTCCTTTCACCGTAGAGTGCTTGAAAATGGTTTTTTATTTCTCTACAAAGACCTAATGGATCCTTTACAACCTTTCCATTCGTGTGAAGTTGTGTTAGTGGTGTGTAGGTCCGTCTGGCTTCCCGTTCTACTGAAGGTCGGTCTACTGTATGGAGATTCCTATATTGGTTCAAAGTAATCTCATTCGATGACTTTGTGTGATAAGTATTATGTATTACTTTTACCATTTGTTACAGGCGGAAAAGCTACTAAGTGTATTTTTTTCCAGTCAAATTATAAAATGGGGCGGCCTGTAAAACAAAAATTAAAGGGGGGTCACCGGCACTAGCTAGCGGAAGGTCGTGGATCATATAGAGGGTTAAAATTTTGAAAAAAGGTTAAATTAATTTATAATATACTACAAAAGATTTGGCACTTACCTTTCATAAAATATTGTGGCTTAATGACAATTGCCAAGGGCGCCAGACAACATCGCCAAATCTCGCCTTAGCGGAACCACCATACGCCGCCATAAAACTCTCAAAATCTACATTTGGCTCATGATTAATAACTTATCGAACACCATTCTCATTATTCGAGCCTTCCTAATTGTTGCCAACGTAGGATGTTAAACGGTCAAAGTGTACCACTTTTGGTTTACCACGGGGAGATCTTCTGATCCGGTACACTACATCATTAATTCTTTTTAACACTTCCTACAGGCCTTCCCATTGTCTTTGTAGTTTTGGCGACAATGCACGTTTTCTTTGTGGATTATACAACCACACTAAATCTCCAGGTTGGTAACCCCCTTCTTGTGCTCTCGTGTCATATTGTGTTTTCATTTGATAGCTTGCTGCCTGTATATTCTTTCAGACGTTTTTGTAAATGCTATTTGATCTTTCACGAAGCTTACTAACGTAGTTTTCACCTGCGATCTCCTCTCCAGGTTTAAATCCAAACTGAAGATCACATGGTAGCCGTATTTCACGTCCTAACATTACGCAAGCGGGAGACTATCCTGTGCTGTCATGTACCAAAGATCGGTACGCCAGTAGGAACAAATATAAATATTGGTCCCAGTTTCGTTGATGTTCAGAGACAACCTTGGCTAGGTACTTTCCTAACGTCTTGTTCATTCTTTCAACCATTCCATCCGATTAAGGATGAAGTGGCGCGGTTCTAGTTTTTCTGATTTCAAGATGCTTGCAGACGTTCTGAAATAACGCTGATTCGAAGTTCCGAAGTTCCAATCGGAGTGTAATTCCAACGGAACTCCAAAGTGACACAACAACTCCCTCGCTAGTTCATCTGCAACCGCCGCGGCTTCTTGGTTAGGTACATCATACGCCTCTGGCCATTTGGTAAAATAATCCATTGCAACCAAGATGTATTTATTTCCTTTCTCTGATTCAGGAAACGGACCAGCTATATCAATGGCCACCCTCTCAAAAGGATTCCCCACGTTATATTGTCTCATTGGAGCTTTCCATTTTGTGACCGAGCCATTTGCAGAGGCACATAACTCACATTTCCGGCACCACTTCTTCACATCTTCTTTGCAGTTCACCCAATAGAATCTTTCTCTCACTCCTTCGAGAGTTCTTTTCACACCAAAGTGCCCTCCGGATATACTATCGTGCAAGTGCTGCAACACTTCCGGAACTCTGCTTCTCGGCACTATCACTTGCATCTCTCAGTGCCATCTTCACATTCCAGGCGTCGTTTTAGGATTGTATTTTCAATCACCAAGAAGTCCCACTGTGCGCAGTATGCCTTCAGGCTCCTACTTAAAATACTAATTTCTTCCCAAGCTGGTCGTTGTCCTCTATTTTTCCACTCCATAATACGTCCCAATTCGGCGTTTGGTCTTTTTTCGGATTGCCAAGTATCATCGGTTACCGTCATTCTATGAATGACACTTATTTTCTCTTCCATCTTAGAGCAATGATTGCAGTTACCGGATAAGGTCTCCTTTATTAGAGCGTCTGCATTCCGATGGCTACTTCCTACACGATGTTCTGTGTCAAAGTCATATTCCTGCAGCAGCTCTATCCACCTTGCAACTTGTCCTTCAGGACTTCGAAACTGCAGTAACCATTTTAGTGCAGCATGGTCTGTTCTCAACAGGAATTTACGGCCGTATAAGTACTTATAAAAGTGCTCTACGAATTTGACGACGGCCAACAGCTCCCTTCTTGTCACACAATAGTTTCTTTCTGGCCCCGACAAGACCTTGCTGAAATACCCAATAACTTCTTCTTGTCTGTCTTGCACTTAAGAAAGAACGCTTGCTATAGCTGTGTTACTGGCATCGGTATCCAACACAAATTTTCCCTCCATCCGTGGATAACTCAAAATTGGCGCTGTAACCAGTAGCCGTTTGAGTTGTTCAATTGCACTATGGCAGTCGTCATTCCAATCATATTCTTGACCATCTTCGGTTAATTTCGTTAACGGTTTAGTCATGTTCGCAAACCCAAGTATAAAACGTCGGTGATATGTGCACAATCCTAGAAAACTGCGTAGTTGGTGTATATCTGCTGGTGTAGGCCACTATTGTACCGTTTTTATTTTGTCAGGGTCAGCTCTTATTCCGGTCTCAAAAACGACATGTCCTAGGTATTTCACCTCTTTTCCAAAAAGGTGACGCTTTTTGAGGCTCAATGTGAGATTTGTCCCGCGTAATCTTTGAAATATCTCCTCTAGGTTCTTAAGATGTTCTTCAAAAGACTGGCCTAACACTATCACGTCGTCTAGGTACACCAGACAAGTCTTCCAAGACAGTCCACGCAGTATCGACTCTATCAGTCGTTCAAAAGTAGCAGGGGCATTGCATAATCTAAATGGCACGACCTTGAACTGCCATAATCCAGTTCCAATTGTAAACGCAGTTTTTTCTTTATTGTTTGTCTCAGAGCCTACCTGCCAGTATCCGCTTTTTAAGTCCAAGGTCGAAAACCATTTAGATCCGGATAAAGTATCTAAGGTGTCATCAATTCTGGGCAAAGGATAGCTGTCTTTCTTTGTCACATTGTTAAGCCGCCGGTAGTCTACACAAAACCTTGTCGACCCGTCCTTTTTCTTGGCAAGCACTACCGGCTATGCCCATGGACTATTCGAGAGTTAAATCACCCCTGTTCTTCCATATCGATGATAATTTGCTCGGCTTCCTTGCGTTTTGCCAAAGGAAGCCGCCTGGGGTGTTGTCTTATCGGTTGCGCATCTCAAGCATTGATCTTATGTTGCACAACATTCGTCCTTCTTTTCTCAATATCATGCAGTTCAAACACACCTCAATATCGTCTGACCAGTTCTTTTACCTTGCCCGGTTGGTCGCCGTTTAATACTTGACACGAAGCTATCAACATATCCAGCAATTTCTGTGAGCAACCGTTGGCTGGTTTATCTTTCGTGTCGTCCACACAACGTTTACTATGGCATACAGGAATGCAACTTCTCACAATCATGTCTTTTTTCAGGGTCACCGTATGCGGATTAATGTTTAGCACTCTTACTGGTATCATATTTCGAAACTTTACTAGTGTTCTTCCAATCAGTAATCCCTCCTGACCCATTCCCGATTTAGGTGCTTCTATCATACATACTTGTCCTTCCCGGAGCGTACCATCCGGACGTCCCATTACTATCATTTCCTTTTTCTCGGGCATTTTCATGTCACAAATCATTCGAACTTGCATCGTCTGGTTACTCGTCTCTTGAAATGGAATCTCATCATCATCTATCCGAAGCACATTTTTTTTCATGGTTACATGAAGCTCATATTCTCTCATGAGATCCATTTCCAAGATCACTTTTTTTGTAATTTCAGCTACCAACACCCGATGATTAATTAATTTCTCTACAATTCCCAACGTTACGGCAGTCTCCCCGTGAGTAGAAATTTTCTCATCACTGCGGTTCGAAGGCATACCGATACAGGTAGCACTTTTCCACGACCAACCAAATCTGGTGTCACAATAGCCCTTGTTGCTCCTGTATCCACGAATAATCGGACAACCCTACCATTAATTCTACCATCGATATAAATGCTGTCCATATCCCCATCGACAATGCAGCACGAATGATAATCCCCGGGGCACTACGCAGTGCGTCGACGTTCGCCCCCTTACATTGACCTGCTATAGCTCAACCGGTTGCTTCTTTGGTTGAGTACAGCGTCTCTACATATGACCAACTTGACTGCAGCTCCAGCATCGCAGACGCCATCTCCGCGGTCGTTGTCTTTCCAGCCTTTCCGCCTTTTGCTTTTCAAACACACGGTTGATTATTTCTTCTATACTGTTCTGCGATTGCTCAGGTTCTTCTAAGGCAGACCGAACTTTGTGACTCATCCTGTGTGATGTCTGCTTAGCTGGTTCATCTAGCATTTTTGGCCGTGCTAATCTTAGCGTTTGCTGTATTTCGCCATCTTTAGCGCCATCCACAAATGTTTGAACAGCCAATTGTTCGAGAAAGCTATCTGGTGCCGTTGGGTATGCCAATCTAACTAATCTGGCAATGTCAGTTTAGAATTCTTGCAGATTTTCATTTGTCTTTTGCAAACGCTTCTTAACTTGTGCATGGTAGACCTGTTGAAAGTGAGCGTCTCCATATCTCATCTGAAGCTTCGATGTTAACAAGCCGTAATCATTCTGCTGGTGATCGCGAATCGTTTGCAAGATGTTAAGAGTTTCCTCCGTAGGGCCACTATTTGTGGCACCAACCATTGGCTATTGCCGCAGCTTCAAATTGTTTTAAATATGTGGGCCAAGGTGTTACCATCGAATGTGGGTGGTTTCACTTTAAATTTTGACGGTACTGACTCGCTTCCTTTTATGCTTCTTATTTCTGGGATGTTCTGATTTACAACTTGGTTTGCTAATTCAAGTGGACGCGAGTTATAGGAACCCCCATCTATTATATATATAAAACTAATATCCGTATTAGGAAATATTAGGAAACATTAAGAAATGTTAGGACAGTGCAACAATGTCGTTGCAACATTTTATTACATTATATTATGATGATTTCAGTTCCCACGAGTGGAAACGCTACAAAGTAGCACAAGGATAAGTGACACTGCAAAAGTCAGGTCACAGACGGTCGACGGATGTCACGTACCGAGATTACGCAGAATAAGCCTGCAACAATGTAATTATGAATAGCTTTTAAGATAGCAACTATGTATTATAAAGTGTAAGCGGACATTACGTCCGCAGGTTCCTACAGAAATGTGAGGGGGAGAAAGTTATATAAGGACTGGGAGCTCCACTCCTAGTCAGTTCATCAGACGTTCAGCTTTAACCTTGCAGTTCACTGGTAACTCACTGTACAAATTAATTAATAACTTCGACTTAGAATAAATTAATTCAAATTGTAAATGTTCAAATCTGTTTAACCGAATAAATGTGTTAAGGAACAAAAGAAGTCTTTTTAAAAAGGACCGCTCGAAGCCACGAACCTTAACTCGCGTTGTTAGTGAAATCATTTGTTCTTGTAACCTCATCACATCTTCTTCCATTTTTACCAATTTACTGTCCAACTTTTGCTCAACTGTTTTTACCTGTTCAGTGAAATCTTTTTTCATTGCAATGCAGCTTTCCATTAATCTTTGTTCTAACGTGGCTGTATTTTCACTTAACTTTTCTATTGTCTCATCATTTTCACTTAACTTTTCTTTAAGGGTTGATTCCAATTCAACTGACCTCACTACGTTTTCGTTTAGTGTCACTTGCAGTTTAGCCGACCTTTCCTACATTTTCTCAGCATTTTTACTAAACCTTACTTCCATACTAGATTTAAAATTCTTAAGGAAATTCATTGAAGTTTCTGCGTCCATTTTACTTTGGCTTCTTGCTTCAGGCATATGCAACTACATAAATGTCGGTAGACTTGGGTGTTTTTCCTTTTAAATTAATCACTATATACCCCACACAGGCCTGACACCAGTGTAGTGGGCTACTACTACCGCGTTTCACTAATCTAAAACAAGTAATAACAAGAGTCTTTATTACTCACTGTTCACAAGTTTAATTAACAGTATATGCCTTATTTATAGATGTTTTCAGTTCAATTAACAATGAAGCACTATCACACTAATGAATTTACAAGCACTAATATCTTCTTAAACTAAATTCTTAACCATAGGTCTGTTAACAACACTAACACAACTATTTATTTATTACACTTTTGTCTATTTATGTATTCTACAAGCTGCATGTATATTAGACACGTTCACATAATAGAACATTTATGTTTACTCTTGGACTTCCAAAAGCTCAACTATTTAACGTTACACGATATAATTTATATTCGACATTCTGATATAGATTAAACTCTGTACTTCATCATTGGTCTTTTTGCACCGTGAATTAAAAAGGATAACTCATCCTCCAGTAATTGCTAGAAGATTCTCGGTACATGGAGAATATACAGTGCTTAGGGCGCTTAATTGTTTGACGGGTTGTTTAATAGTAGTTCGCAACGGTATGTATAAAGTGTATTTAACTTATATGTTATAAATTAGCATAGACTACACTTATATCGATAATACAGCAGTGTAAATAGTAGGTATAAGTAAAAATAATTGTTTTTAAGATACATTAAAACGCATTAAATGTGATTGCAAATTGATCACTTTCAAGCGTAAATGCAAAGCCATTTATTTTAACTTATTAGTTATCATAAAAAAATTACATATCCCGTTGGATAATTTAGTGTAGGAACCATATCATTCTCGTTAAAAAATAAAGCTTTAATCTTAATGCGTATTAAAACACGTTGTGCCGTGAAAACCAATCTTTCATTACAATTATGAAGATGCAGGTCTTTCTGCATGCGCAAAACCTGTTGATAAAGCAATCAAATTTAAAATTAATTAGCCTTCGCATAGCATAAAAACATTTTAAGTATAACATGTTTTCGAATTCTCGAGAAAATGCGCCATTTGTACTTAGAGCAACGTAAATACCTAATTAATGAATAAACATTTATTCTAAGAAACAGCAAGAACATTGAAAACCGATAAAATGATAAGAATTATTTATTATCCATCACAGAACTACATGATAAAATGCAACGCCACAATAACCTTATGTATTAGAGAAAAACAAACGAATGCAGAGATTTGAACGTTAATGTGGTAGTAAAACAAAGAATTCCAGGAACTTGCATAGTTACAGTGCACTAGGTTTCATACAGAACTAGTACATCATAGACGGACTGACGTAATCTAAATAAATTGTATATAAACAGGAACTTTTATGAAGAGCAATCAATTCGCAACGAGCAAGCAATATGTATAGAAATTTGACGATGTTATTTAAGAATATGCAATACGCATACCGTAATCTAATAATTACAATGTAACAGTGAATATATAGGTCACGCTTAAAATACAGTTATTTGAAATTGTAATACAAAATAAAGAAGGAAAATTCTTCGATACAACGCTACTTTAAAATTAACTTAAATAATTAAATTGAAGATGCACTTTGAAAACTGATGTTTCTAAATGAAGATTTAAACAAATGGATGATTTTGAAACTGGAATTTGACGTTAATCTGAAATCGAAGCAAAGGAAATTTAATATTGTTAATTACGAATTGGAGAAGCGCTTTGTGGATTTTTGCAAGCATTACTTTTAAAGTATTGTTTGTAACTGATATTTAAATATATGTCATTTTAGTTAGAAATAGAATAAGTCCTAATCATTTTTTTGTGAGGATGTTATCAAGGAAGTTTGTGATTGGTGTTCAAAACCCTCTGGCCTTTTTTATAAGCTATCTGTCAAGGATTTTTTGGCTAAAACAAACCCTACAAGCGTGGGAATAAAAAAAAGGGTAAACTATCCACAAGAGAAGAGACTTAGTTCTATAAATTTAACTCTAGATAAGGTGAGAGACATTTTGATAATTAAACTATAGGCACTTGTTAGGAACAATTTTATGCTTGAAAAACTATGCTGTAAATGTTTCTATGAAAGAAAATATTTCAGACTACATAGATGCTTTGTGATATTGCTAAGTTTGATTTCATTTTATAAATTCCAGCATTACTATTGAGTTAGCCAGGCAAAGTAAAATTAGAAAAGAAGGTAAGTCAACAATTTCAAATTTTACAATTTGCTGTATATCTTTTAGCAGTGCATCAAAACGAGGCGTTATTACATCACTCTTTTAGCGACGACCAACGCCGGCCATTGCCATAACACTCTTTTAGCGGCGCACCAACACGGCTGTATCACATCAATATATATATATATATATATATATATATAGTATATATAATGCTGTGATAAGGGGTTGTTTAGGGGTGTATTGAATAGTAAGGGTCGTGTAGTAACCATAAATTGCGATAGGAATCAGAAAACTGCATATATTTAGCAGAAAATTAAGTAATTCATGCATTATGTAAATAGCAAGCGTTTAATACTCAGTATATAGACCATAATTAGCTTTAAGCGATGCAATTAAACATATCTCACAACAATGGAACGCGTATTTAGCAGAAAAATAGGTAATTCATACATTGTGTAAATAGCAAGTATTTAACACTCTGTATATAGATTTCTATTAATTTTAAGTAATGCCAGTGAGTATATCTTTCAACAACAGAAATAATAGTACATGTAATTAAACACGCATTGAGAAGTGTTCTAATTAGTTATAAAACAAATACGAAGATAAAAGATAAAACCTAACAAAGCTTTATGCAATTACGCTGAAATAATAAACATTTTTCATAAGAAAACAGTTTCAAACACGCATAAAAATAGATAAATAACAACAGCATTGAAGTTACATCATTTATTTTGTTCAATTATCCAAAAGGCGATACCTAAACAAAACAACGTCCGGCAAAAATTACAAGGTGTCTATAGCAAATAGATATTACACGGAAAACCGAAGAAATTACATCAAAAACAACTTCGAAATGCAGGGAATATTAAAGACCTGGTTGGTTAAGATATCTGCAAAACTGTTGAAAACCCAGCCCACATGTAAGTGGGAAGAGCCTATATTAACACAGAGCAATAATAAGACGAGTCAGTTCATAACTCATGCAGGACGAAGCTGCTTCACTGTTAATCAGAAAGTCACGCGTAATTTAAATATAATAAAATATTAAGTGTATGTTCCAGTGACAATAAGTGCAACGATTACAAAGAATTCTTTTGCCGTTTAACTTGAGTAGAATTTGGGGTAATTTATTTAAACTAAATAGGGATTCGAATTGGTGGTACATTTTTGAATATTTCGAATCTGTGATATAACATTTCGAATTGGTGGTACTTTTTTGAATACTTCGAATCTAAGATATAACATTTCGAATTGGTGGTGCATTTCTGAATACTTCAAATCTGTGATATAACATTTCGAATCTATGGTACATTTCTGAATAATTCAAATTGCAATAATTCAAGTATGCGTCGATAAGATAATTCAAATCTAGATCAATATAATATTTCACATCAGCGTCGACAATTATATTTTGGTACAATTCTGGTACAATTTTGAGTTGCGAGATTCAAGGCATATAAAATAAAGAAGCTCGAAGTAATTTATGGAAAACGAGGGGTGACTGTACTCAAACACTGGTTCAACGATTGAGGACAACAAAGGGGCGTTGATCCACAACCCGAACAACATGTAGCAAATCAGATCTATTTAATTTTAAGATATTTTTCTATTTAAATTTTCAATACTGAATTTATTCAATTTATATAAACTTGTGATAAAGTCAACAACAAACATTGCATACGTTAAACTTACGTAATGTATTATAAAGGGGTCTAGAACGTTCCAGGTTTCTTTGGTAAAAAAAAGGTAGTTTTTGGTGACTTTAGATTGAATTCAAAGTATATAAATTTTGGGATATATGATACATATGATATTGATTGATTGAAGGGTGTATTTAAATATTTTTCAAAAATTGTAAATAATATTTCTTTTCATTATATGAAATTAATTGACTTCGTTTTATAATTCAAACAAATAGGTAATCATAAAGGGGTGGAGAAGAGAAAATTGATCATCGTAACGTTGTGCACTCTGTGTAGATTAAAGAGGACTAGCCGTGGCATAATAGTAAAATTAGTAAGATTAAATTTGAAGTGAGAACACAGAGCGGTGGCGTTAAGTAAAAACGCCATTACACCGAGTACGGCGTTATCATATCAATTTTTATATGTCGCAACAACGTGGGGGCGAAAACTACATAGTAATATATATATATATATATATATATATATATGTGTGTGTGTGTGTGTGTGTGTGTGTGTGTTATATATATATATATTATAGATTTGTAAATTTCACAGTTATAGTCATCGGTCTTGGTGGCGTAACTGGTAAACGTACAGTCCCGGCAAGACTGAGATGCAGGTTCAAATCCTGATTAAGACCTTATATTTTCCTTCTTTCAATTACTAGCTCGATTTGAAATGATAATTTTGGGCTTTGCATAGAAGTTTAAGTTATTATTTCATTATTTCATCTTATTAATTATAATACCTTAGTATTTATTAACTTACCTTGTGTAAAAACTACCTAAAATATTTATTTACGTTCAAGAATTAAGTAGTATATATATATATATATATATATATATATATATATATATATATATACGAGAAGCAGTTTAACGAGTCTTAAATTAATGAAAAGTAAAAAAGGATTAATGGCAAGTGACTCAAATTCAGCCACGAGGGCATCCTGTCGACGCGTTTCGCCCTAATTGGGGCTCATCAGGACAGGAGTAGCAAAGTTGTAATATTTAATACAGACACCTTATGGGAAGTACAGCATCACCTAGCTCACAATTTGTGTCTTCGTATCGTTTCACCTAACATTGCAGGTTTAAACAACAGTCGGCACGGAGGAGATCCGGCTCAGCTGCCTTTTCCATAGCCAAAAGATATAATTTAAACGAGAAGCAGTTTAACGAGTCTTAAATTAATGAAAAGTAAAAAAGGATTAATGGCAAGTGACTCAAATTCAGCCACGAGGGCATCCTGTCGACGCGTTTCGCCCTAATTGGGGCTCATCAGGACAGGAGTAGCAAAGTTGTAATATTTAATACAGACACCTTATGGGAAGTACAGCATCACCTAGCTCACAATTTGTGTCTTCGTATCGTTTCACCTAACATTGCAGGTTTAAACAACAGTCGGCACGGAGGAGATCCGGCTCAGCTGCCTTTTTCCATAGCCAAAAGATATAATTTAAACGAGAAGCAGTTTAACGAGTCTTAAATTAATGAAAAGTAAAAAAGGATTAATGGCAAGTGACTCAAATTCAGCCACGAGGGCATCCTGTCGACGCGTTTCGCCCTAATTGGGGCTCATCAGGACAGGAGTAGCAAAGTTGTAATATTTAATACAGACACCTTATGGGAAGTACAGCATCACCTAGCTCACAATTTGTGTCTTCGTATCGTTTCACCTAACATTGCAGGTTTAAACAACAGTCGGCACGGAGGAGATCCGGCTCAGCTGCCTTTTCCATAGCCAAAAGATATAATTTAAACGAGAAGCAGTTTAACGAGTCTTAAATTAATGAAAAGTAAAAAAGGATTAATGGCAAGTGACTCAAATTCAGCCACGAGGGCATCCTGTCGACGCGTTTCGCCCTAATTGGGGCTCATCAGGACAGGAGTAGCAAAGTTGTAATATTTAATACAGACACCTTATGGGAAGTACAGCATCACCTAGCTCACAATTTGTGTCTTCGTATCGTTTCACCTAACATTGCAGGTTTAAACAACAGTCGGCACGGAGGAGATCCGGCTCAGCTGCCTTTTCCATAGCCAAAGATATAATTTAAACGAGAAGCAGTTTAACGAGTCTTAAATTAATGAAAAGTAAAGGATTAATGGCAAGTGACTCAAATTCAGCCACGAGGGCATCCTGTCGACGCGTTTCGCCCTTGCCATCAGGACAGGAGTAGCAAAGTTGTAATATTTAATACAGACACCTTAGAGTACAGCATCACTAGCTCACAATTTGTGTCTTCGTTTTTCACCTAACATTGCAGGTTTAAACAACAGTCGGCACGGAGGAGATCCGGCTCAGCTGCCTTTTCCATAGCCAAAGATATAATTTAAACGAGAAGCAGTTTAACGAGTCTTAAATTAATGAAAAGTAAAAAAGGATTAATGGCAAGTGACTCAAATTCAGCCACGAGGGCATCCTGTCGACGCGTGCCGTGCCGACTGTTGTTTAAACCTGCAATGTTAGGTGAAACGATACGAAGACACAAATTGTGAGCTAGGTGATGCTGTACTTCCCATAAGGTGTCTGTATTAAATATTACAACTTTGCTACTCCTGTCCTGATGAGCCCCAATTAGGCGAAACGCGTCGACAGGATGCCCTCGTGGCTGAATTTGAG